>OU898283.1:20733641-21188641 GCA_918026665.1 Diabrotica balteata | reverse complement strand
TGGCGTAATCAAAATTCTTAACAGTTCACTAAAAGTAGGTACTTCAGTTGCAAGGTGCAGTTTATTGTGTATACTAGTGTTATGGAAAATTTGGAAGTGCCGTGTAAACGCCGAAAAATTGGTCCTTTAACAGTTAATGAAAAAACATTAATATTTAATTGTTTTAAATCATTTACAGACAAACGTTTATGTGAAAGTGTTGATGAGACCGTTGAGTTAGTTAGCAGTACACTTGGTGTTGGGAAATCTACGATTTACAGAGTTATTAAAGAAGAGAAATGTGGTAGTTTTCAAATGCCACGTAATGCTCCAGGGAAACCAAAATTTCAAATAGAATATCATTTTAAAGAAGGACTTCGACGGAAAGTGCATGAATTCTTCTTTAGACAAGAATTTCCAACATTGGATAAAGTTCTTGTCTCAGTTCGAAATGATAAGGATTACCCAGAAATGAGTCGAAGTACGTTATGGAAACTTTTAAAAGAAATAGGCTTCCGCTGGAAAAAGAATCCCAGAAAGTCTATTTTATTAGAAAGAAGCGATATTGTCATATGGAGAAGACATTTTCTAAGAACCATAAAGGATATGAGAAACCAAAAAAGAAAAATATTTTATCTTGATGAAACATGGATCAACGAGGGTCATACACCAAATAAATTCTGGCAGGATGAAACTGTTACAAGTCAAAGGCACGCTTTTGTAAAAAACTTATCTACTGGTTTAAACCCACCATCAGGAAAGGGACGCAGGCTGATAATAGTACACATTGGCAGTTTAGACCGGTTTTGTTGAAGGTGGTTTATTAACTTTTGAATCAACTCGTACCGGTGACTACCATGAAGACATGAACGCTGATGTCTTTCAAGAATGGTTCGAACAAATGATAGATCTTCTTTCTAAGAACTGTGTAATAGTAATGGATAATGCAAGTTATCACTCCAGACTTATAGAAGGACTGCCCACAACCAAGTGGTTAATAAAAGACTTGCAGAATTGGCTGAGTTCAAAAAATATTACGTACCATCCCGGATCTATAAGAAAGAAACTTTATTCGTTGTGTGCCCTTCATAAAGAAAAATTTAAAAAATACGAAATTGCCAAAAATCGTGGAACGACAGTACTTAGATCCCCACCATATCATTGTGAATTAAACCCATTAAAAAATACCACTTTTAAAATTCATGATGTTAAACAGTTGTTTTTGAAGGCCGTAAATAATGTAAAACCTGAAAACTGGGAAAAGGCAGTAAATCACACTATTAAAGAAGAGGAAAAAATGTGGAAGCTGGACAATATTACTGATAAAATGATCGAGCCAGTTATTATAAATTTTGGTTCTGAAAGTTCATCTTCTGAATCTGATTTGGATTTGTAACAAGTAGCTGTAAGTTTTATATTAATATTTTTATTCATCTATTTAATATACCTTAGACGGTTTTAAAAACTCTTTTTCTCTTTTGTAATTTTTAAAAATTAAAAAAAATGTGAATTTTTTAAAACCCTTTTTGATGTAGGCCAGTAAGTTCTAATATAGTGTGTGATAAAAGAGGTCACTTTTGTTTACATACACATAACACTTTATAACACTGAAATAATTCATTTATTTTTTACAATTATTCAAAGTAATTTTTCAATTAATCTTGAGCACGCCCATGGAGTGGTCGGATGTACCAGTTAAAATTATGCTAATTACTCTCTCGTTCATAAAAATAAACTATAATAATGACAGAAGTTAACAGATGTTAATAAAATCAGTACTATTTTATTTTTTCCATTTAAAGATCCAGGTTAACAAATCTGACGATACGTCTTTGTTCGCGTCGACTTACTAAAAAGCAAAAACACACTTTATTACAAAGTCCATTCTGATGAGTTTCTACCCTTCTTAATTACGAAACCCTCCAGTCGAAAATCTCTTAACAATTTAAACCTTACCGACGTCCTTTTTAGGGCTACCGCAACTTGGACTAATATACACAGTCGAATCTTCTTTGCCCTACTCTAATCCCTGGTCACTTTTACCATACTACGAGGGATGTACGAGAAAAAATAAATTTTCGCATTTATTATTTAATGGACCTCTTAACATTACTTAAAAATACGCATTTTTTTCCATCCTTTCAATCAATTATTAAAATATAGCAGCAGTTGTGTACAAATATTAATTATAACGTCAAAATAATAAAATTTGCTATATAAACGACTAATAAATTACTGTTAATAACATGTTTAGCCTAAAAATACTTTTCATATTGCTTGTAATGCTTTGAAAAATTCTTAAAAAAGTGGTAAATTATTTGTGAATTAGTCAATTCAGTTCTGCTCTTATTTTTAATCAAGATTTATGTAATTAAGGTTTATTTATTTATTAATTAGTTTCAACGGTAGAACCATTTATAATAAAATACAACAAATAGTAAAAAATAGATCAAGTACAATAAATATCAAAACAAAAACAAAAAAACAATTAAACAATAAAAATTTGTACATTATAAGAGTATTTCAAATCACAAAAGTTCAAAAATATCACATATTTAGATTAATAATTTAGACTCTTAAGTTGCCTTTTAAAAACATTAATGTTTGAACAGAATGGATCCAATAGGAGGACATTGCAAGAGCTGAGCATTCCCGACAAGGGAAAATGACGAGAATAATCAGTCCTATGAAAAGGGCATCAATATAGATGGAGAAAGATTAAATCACCTAAGGTTTGCAGATGATGTTGTATTAATCGCAGATAACTTACATGATACAGCTACTATGATGCATTCGCTTAAAAGTCTGTCTGAAAGAGCAGGATTAAAGATAAACTTAGAGAAAACTAAAATTATAACAAATCTCGTAATGAGTGGAAATATAACTATTGACAATAATACCATACAACAAACAGACACTTACAAATATCTGGGACACGAAATCAAAATAAGCAGAGACAATCAAACACATGAAATACAGAGGCGAATAGGTCTAACATGGGCAGCATTTGGCAAATTAAGCCATATTCTAAAAAGTTCAATTCCCATGGAGCCAATTCAACTTATGGAGCAGAGACTTTAACACTCACGCAAAAATCTGCGAATAAACTTAGAGTTACACAACGAGCCATGGAACGTGCAATGCTGAACGTGAGCCTTCGAGACCACATAATAAACCAACAAATCAGGCGAAGATCAGGAGTTCAAGACGTCATCGAAAGAACCACGACGCTTAAGTGGAACTGGGCAGGGCACTTAACCAGAACACAAGATGGACGGTGGACAAGACGTATTATGGAATGGAGGCCCAGAAATTATAAAAGAAGCCGAGGACGACCACCGACTAGATGGACCGATGACATTAAACGTGTAGCGGGAAACTGGCTACAAGCGGCCCAGTGTAGAGAACACTGGAAAGAATTGAGGGAGGCCTATGTCCAGCAGTGGACGCGATTGGCTGATTGATGATGATGATGATGAAAAGGAATATAGAAGATCAAAGTGTATCGAGTTCTAAATATTGTGTTTAGGTACACATTGGCTAACGCGGGACAATTAATAATGTTGTTTAGAAAAAAAAAATAACATATCAGTTCTCAACCTGCGGTTCTTCAGTGTAGCAATGTTCAATTGAGACATTATTACAGAATAATCTATGAAATAATTTTTAGTATTTCTTATATTAATATGTGCTTTAAAAGATAAAGATCCTCAAAAATTCCGCTGAACGTTCTCCAATCAAATAGGTAAAGAAATAATAAATAAGACTTACTCACAATCAATTTAATTTAACTATCAGACTTATTTCGCTTTCTACAATATGCAAAGCATCCTTAGGTCTCGATACAAAGTTAAACAAATAAAACAAATGAAACAAATAAAACAAATAAAACAAATAAAACAAATAAAACAAATAAAACAAAAAACTCATTGTGCCCAAGACTGCGATGTAGTGCATTAAAGCCCTTCCCCCCTTTTTAAATTCAATGTTTGTTTCGTCCCTTCTAAGTGTTTTCTGTTTTAGTGTGTTTAAATTGTCCTTAATTGTTTGTATTTTAATATTTTATTTACTTGACTTTCCAATAATTTATTAATTACCAATAGAACTTTATCAAAGTAATTTGATAACTACAAATTTAAAAATAATTGCACACCCACACAATTTTTACATCTAAACTTATTCATTGTCATAAAACTGTCACCTTCTTAAAACAATTACTCAATAAATAACACACATTTCAAAAATATATCTCTCGAATAAGTATAAATAGCTTTTAATAACACAATAGTATATTACATCACTTCCATTTAACAAACAATCATACACATATCTCTTCTTCATTGGATCAAATCTATCTCCTCAAGAACTTCCCGTTTACTGTCAAACAACTGCAATAATAGAATTGAGTTCTCCATTCAACAATATATAGTAGAATCATGAATGTGTTGCTTGTGTGAGTCCATATCAAATAGGTAAAGAAATAATAATAAGACTAATAATAATAATAATAATAATAAATAATAATAAGAATAATTAAATTGATTGTGAGTAAGTCTTATTATTATTTCTTTACCTATTTAATATATAGTAGTTTCAACCATGTTCTACCATCCATCAATTAATAGGGTACCGGCATCATTTGTTTAACTTTGTATCGAGACCTGAGGATGCTTTGCATATTCTAGAAAGCGAAACCGGTCGTCTGATAGTTAAATTAAATTGATTGTGAGTAAGTCTTATTTATTATTTCTTTACCTATTTGAAATGGACTCACACAAGCAACACATTCATGATTTGAAGTTCTCCAATCAATTAATGTAGACTTGATGAAATGGGGACCAAACAACAGAAAGGTATTCAAGACCTGAGCGTACCAGAGAGCAATACAATAATTTAAATACAATAAGTGAGAGACCATGTATATTAGATAAATAAAACCAAGACTACGAAATCCTTTTTCCTTAATATTAAGAAAATGGCTTCTAAAGGTCAATGCACAATCCAATAATATATTACAATAATAAGAAAACATCATTAAGAGCATATGGGTAACACCTAACCGAAGTAAAAGGTCAAGTCACAACCAAAGGAACATGATGTAATAAAGGCCAACCTATTAAATAATCTATACAGAAAAGAAATATTAGTCTAATACAAATCCTAAGCTCGATACTTTCCTACACAATCAGTTAGGAAGTTAGCAGAACTTATTGCGGTTCGGTTGCGAATATTATCTGATTTCAAAACCAGGAAAACCTTCACATTAGATTACATTCTGCCGACCCATCAGCCTATTACTTGTTATTTCCAAAGTGACAGAGAAAGTCATTGCAAGTACACTGATTATTAAAATACAGAACAGCAATATTATACCTAATCATCAGTTTGGTTTTAGCCAAAAATACGGCACAACTGAACAAGTTGTGCCGTATTTTTCTTCTTCTTCTTCTTCTTCTTCGTCTAGCCATTCACGTCCACATCTGAACATAAGCCTCTTCAAGTCTTCCTTTCCATTGTTTTTTATTGTACGCTACTTGTAGCCAATTTTTCCCGGCAGTCCTTTTCAGATCATCTGTCCATCTCATAGGAGGTCTGCCTCTGGGTCTTTTATGTTGGTATGGTCTCCAGGTTAAAATTGATCTGTGCCATTTGTTTAGATCGCTCCTAGCTAGATGTCCAGCGTATTCTTATTTCAACTTTAATGATTTTTGCACCACATCGGTGACTTTGGTTTTCTGTCTTATCCATGTGTTTGTTTTCTTGTCCTTAAGTGATATACCTAGCATTGCTCTTTCCATCGCGTGTTGAGTGACTCTAAGTATATTCATATTCTTTTTTGTGATTTTCCATGTTTGTGCCGCATAAGTTAATATCGGAATAATGCATGCATAAAAAACTTTAGATCTAAGATGTAATTGAATTTGTTGGTTTCTGAGTATATAGTTCAGTTTACCGAATGCTGCCCAAGCCAACTTTCTTCTTCTTTTTATTCGATAAGTTCATAGGGTGGTAAAAAAGATACAATCAACCTTCCGGGAAAAGAGCTTTTGCAATTCCATTTTATTGGATGCTAGTCAAGCATTTGACAAGGTCTAGCATCTAGGATTACTATGCAAACTAAAGAAAGCAATATATCAGCAGCTATACACGATAATAAAATCAATCATACCTCGAAGAAAGACTATTTCAAAACGTAGATACAGAGGTCCCGCAACGCAGTGTCTTGGGACCAATTATTTACTCAATCTTTACAGCTGATTTCCCAAGTAGAGAAGATTCTACAAGCGCAACAGTGGCAGATGATACTGCAATTCTGATCAAAACCCAGATTCCATACAAGCAGCTGAAATATTAAATCAAACCATACATTTTATTGAAAAATTGGTTAATAAATGGAAGATTAAGATCAACGAAGCAAAATCCGTTAACTTGGTATTTACTAAATGTGACAAGTACATCAAATATTCTAATGCGTAACAAGAACATTCTCAAAAACACTGCTGAAAAATATCTTGGATTACACCTTACAAGAGGCTAACATGGAGGACATATATCTGGATGAAAAAAGAGCAATTAGGAATAAAATTTTAAAAAAATTTTGTTACTCGGCGTAAATCCACGTTATCATTACCTTACAAAATATTAGTGTATAGAACAATCATATGGCCCATTTGAACATACAGGATTGAATTGTGGGGATCTGGAGCAGATAGCAACATAGCACTCCTCCTCCCTCCTAAGTACCTTCTCTATTGAGGTTGGCGATCAATATGGCAAATTTCTCTCTATTCTGGGCTTGATGAATTAAGTCATTTCCTGTTGTGTGAGTCCAATCTCTGATGTTTCGGAGCCAGGATTTCTTCTTTCTTCCTATACCCCTTTTACCCTCGATTTTGCCTTCTAATATTACCTGGAGCTGCTCAAATTCCTTATGGCGCATTATGTGTCCTAGATATGACGTTTTTCTAATTTTGATTGTATTAACCAGATAAGGTCGTGTGTTCATTATTTCCAGTACCTCTTCATTTGTAGTTTTGCTGGTCCAGCTTATTCTTAGCATTCGGCGGTACATCTCGAATTTCGAATTGTTGACGTCATACTGTTTTAATGTCCAGGTCTCACAGCCATATAGTAGTAGAGACCACACATAACACTTTAGTGTTCTTAACCTTATTGTGATTGATAGCTTGGGGTTATAGAGCATTTTACGCATGTTCATGAAGCCAGATCTTGCTATTTCAATACGTCTTCTAATTTCTTTTGAGTGGTCTAGCTGACTGTACTAGCTGACTCTCTGCCCAGGCATATGAAGCTCTGGGAGCTCTGGTGGTACCAGTGATTTGTATGTTGGGTGTAATTTGTTCATAGGGGTTCTTGTGGAATACCATGATTTTGGTTTTGGAAAGATTAATATCCAAACCTAGTCTGTGACTTTCTTCTGATAGTATGTTCATGTTCACTACATAACACTAACATAGCCCTAGAGCGATTTAAATCTAAGGTTCTTCGTGCCATCACTGATGCGTCGTGCTTTATTCCAAATCCAGACATTAACAGGGACTTGAAGATCAAAACAGTGAAACAAATTATTGTTAAAAGCAGCGATAAATATATAAAACAACTGAAAAACACTACAACGAGTTAGCAGTAAATTTATTGGACAACTCCATACAACTAAATAGATTAAACATCAGAACTCTTCTTGACTTACCATTTAGAAAATGGTGTCTAGACTTAGTTTTAGTTGTAAGTAATACTGACTAGGAGTTGATAATCATCGGATTAAAACTCTTGCTTACATATTTTATTCATTCAATAAAAATGCTAAGTGTTACTTGTTTCTATGGAACAGATTGTACTCTAAAACAAATAAAAAGAATCTGCTGTGCTTGTTGAAGCATAAACTTTTATGGTATCAAGTTTATGTGGTTTCCCTTTTGGTTTAAGGAGAAATATGCTATCGCTCACAGCTTTAAATTTGACTACAGATTTTTGTAATCTTAGTAAGATCAGAATGGCAACACCGATATAGTTCTGGTTCTCATCGCCAGAGAAGTAAACATAATTGTCATTACGTGTTCCAAAATGGCTCTCTCCTAACCAATGGGTTTGAGCTTGTTCAGAGATGTTGTACCTTGTCAGCTCTCTGTCAACAAATGGCATCTTAACTGTGATTGTTTAAAGCCTTTGCATGTTCTATATACCGACAGTTAGTAAAGCAGTGTATGAATTTTAACATTATACCGTACCACTAACATTCGTGTGAACTGTGGCCAATTTCGCACCTCTTGATCCAGACTCAAGGTAGCGCCGATCGTCACCCTCGTCAACATCCGAGCCATTCTCCTGGACATTAGGCATAACCTTCTTGGAAATGATAATGAAGTAGATTGTAATTCCCTACTGCATTGCAGTATCCCAATCATTCTGTTGATACTGCTTTGCATGTGAAAATCTTATGATCCAGAGACGGTCCAGGATCATTTATACGTGTCTTGATACTGCCAGTCGCTGTTGCCCTTCTTCAGGAATATTTAATGACCTTTAAATTTAACGACATCAAATAATATTATAGTTAATATTGGGTTCTTGTCTAAAAAAAATAATTACATAAAATCCTCACGATACTTCTCTATTAAACCATCACTTAAACAATGTTAAACCGTCTTTGCTTGGTCTTAAAAATATTTATTGTAATGTGCTCATCTTAATATCATTTTTTATTTTTTATCGACCGAAACCATAAAATGTTATAAATATTAAAAAAAAAATTTGTTGCAAATAGCAGTTAACAATGGATATGACCCCAATCTCATTAACAAACTAATAAATAAGAGACAACTCAAACTTTTAAGAGACTGCGTTCCCCAGAGACTTGACCATCAAACTACATTATGCTTCTTTACCATATCTTCAAAAACGCCTTTCTGGAGATATTAGATATATCCTAAAAAGATCTGTTGAGAACACCAACATTTCTTTCAAAGTTCCGAACAATATAGGACAATGTTTAACAAATACAAAAGATCCCATCAACTACATGGATCGTAGTGGTGTTTATAAATTACAGTGCTCTGATTGTGATGCTACAGATATAGGTAGAACCTGTAGATCACTAACTTCCCGTTCCTTAGAACACACTAAAAAAGAGAACACTTCCACCTTCTCCCAGCATCTAGCACAACATAAACATACCCTCAACATCCCAGAAGACGTCTCTTTGTTACATAATATCCCTCAAAAAAATTTTCCAAAATTAGATCTATATGAAGACTTGAAAATAGTCAAAGAAAAGCAAAGTAGCCCCAATTGCGTTAATCGTCATGTATCGTTCAACCGGGACTTTCAACCCTTACATCGACAACTCTTCTCATAGTCCACGCTTCACAATATTGCCTTACTTTCTTTGCCCGTCAATCCTATACAAACTTCAACACCTTTAATCCCATACAATATTTGTGTTTCTTTAAACAATCTTCCTCTACAATATTGCCACAACTTCACCTCAAAAAAAAAAAAATTCGACCCCATTGTTAACTTCACAACAATCCATATCTATCATAACAAAATATTTCAACATTTTCTCCACTCTTCACATCTACATCACATTCCTATACATTCTTTTCTCTTTCATTATTTCTTGGTCAACTCATTTATCAAACATGTACTCAATATTTTTAACTATTTATTCTCTCAAACATTATCTAACATTTTATCAAAATTTATATTATCTGTGCTTCTTCAAACAACCAGTCTCTAAACTTTTGCCACTCCTTCCCCTCATCACTTTTTGACCCTAGTGTTAACTCTATAATCACCCACATCTATCATACCATAATATTTTATCATTTTCTTCACCCTTCACATCTACATCACATTCCTGTCCTTTCTTTTCTTTCATTATTTCTTGGTCAACTCATATATCTAACATGCACTCAATAGTTTTAAAGTCAGTAATCATTCAAACATCATCTAACTGTTTTTCAAAATTCATGTATTTTTTCCCCTATTAAAAAAATCCTTATCCAACATTGCCCACCTTCTTTTGATCAACAACTTAGTAGCACACTTATACATCAACTTTTAGATTTTTACAAACCGAATTTATTACTACTAAAATACATTTTGTTCAGGGTGCTAGATGCTGTAAGCATAAAGGACCCCTATTATCTCTACTTGTTGTTTAACTCCTTTTCTCCTTTAACCATCCCCTCCTTCTTCAGTCATTTCCTCTACTTTTTCTCATCAAGTCTCTGAGGAGCTCGGGCCTCTTCAATTTTAAATTAATCACATAGGTTATAACTCTGATTTCTTCAGCCTGTAGATTTTCAATTTACCAAACTTGTTTTTATTAATTTCTCACCATACTAACAGTCTTAAATAGTCATTTAAATACAAGGTCTTATATTAGCTTCAAATATTTGCTATTAAAATTTTTACCTGTCCTAGATGTGATAAACATAAAAGGACAATTTCCATATATATATATATAAGCTAATATAACATAAAATACACTTTTAGACCATACTCCATACGACAAAAAGCAACATAGGTTGCCTACCACACAGGTCATCCTCTTAAACATGACTTTAACACCATTGGTGATTTCACATCGATTATAACCCAAATTTTAAAAACACCTATATTGCTGTTATTATTTTTTAAAATCATCAAAAATAATTTTTGAATCTTTTGGCTGTAGTAATACTAGGTATAACTAATATAGTTCCATGTTACATTGACATTTTGTTTTTGACACTTTTCATAGGTATATTGTAAATCAGTTTCCAGCTGTTCTCCGTGCGTAGAGGTTTTCTCCCCGGCTCTGGAACTCAATTTTTGCAATGTATGTTACCTGAAGTCATATTTAATTTAATAATGAACATCACAGTTTTTTAACAACAAGATGTATAATCTTTTATAACTGTATGTAATTTAAAGGGTTTTTACCCATGTATTTTTGGTGGCTCAGGAATTTTAACCTAGTAAGTATAGCCATTTTTGCTTTTTTAACCATAGTCAAAATTTCATTACCACGTTTGTTTTAACTAAATGGTTTATACTTATTTTAGGCGATTTTAAACCGGATGATGGACTGTTTAGTCCGAAAACGTTTATTTTTTTGATGTAGCCCTTTTAAGGGTTTTTAAATAAATATACCCACTTACGAAGACTAACCTCTTTTTTTGTGATACGTGGTATACAGCCAGCTACAGGAATTGTTTTCCTTGTGGATTTTTATAAATATTAAATTTTAAATCTACATAATCAATATAAATACCAATTTGTGTTAGGTAATAATAAAAGCACTCTTTAGTAAAAACTGTATCACTGAAAATCAAATTTTCTGTATTAATGATGTACACTTTTCAATTATACGATCTATGAAATGAATAGGTATTTATAGTTCACCCCACGTAGCAGAATAAAATCTTTGTAACCTCTAATCTGTGGTCATTTTTGAAACCCAGATAATGGAAATTATTAATTAATAAGTTGTTCGGTGTTTCGCGAGCTCTCTATGTTTGAAAATCTATTTAATATTAACCGCGTGGTCATCAATTTAATATTGAATGATCGAATTAATTTTATATAAACGTTATTTGAACATAATAGGATGAATTGTTGGTAAAAGTTGTATTTGATGTGGTCATTTATTTAAAAAATTGCCAGACCAAAAATCTACCCCAAACTAGGTTTTGCTTCGGGAATTAATAAAATTGAATGCTGATTACCCAGTTCTAAATTTAACTTGATCACATGCCGTGCATCGTCAATGAATTTTGTAATTCATTTTGCTAAAACCATTATAAGAATACCACAGAAGTGCACAAGATATTTTAGCTATATCAGCCCGTTACTGTTCCTGTCTTATATTAGAAGTTGCTTATTGTTTCTTATTTAAGTGTTTCCTTACTGGTCATTTTCATTGTAAGGTTCTTCTGGAACAATTTTAATCATTCTATTTTAGTCAGATCTAGTTACTGTATCGTTTCTATTTCCAACGGTTTTTACTTAAGAAAAGAAACACAATAAAATAATAATGTTGCTCCATTCCAAATGGCACCACATCTCATTCATTTTAAAAACTCTTTGTCTCAATTAGATATATTTCATTACAACACATTTTATTATTGCGCCTTTTTGTATCACATTTTTTTTAACAATAATGTATCATAATAAATTCCTTAAAAACTATTGAATATTCAAAGTATAAAATTTGTCTGGTACGCTCCTGGTTAGGTATAAATTTCTTTGAAAAGTTGTTACAGAAACGTGCTTGAGATGCATCCAAGAGAACTGGTAATAAAATAAATCATATATTACGTTTTAGTTCTACGATTTTAAGAGCAAGCAATGATTCAAGGTCATTTACTATCCGATGTGTTTGACAAGAATTTTGGGTTGGCCCGTTTCTTGGATTGACACGAGGGATAAGGAAACGATAGAAGCCGGGTACACAGATCGAGGAAGGTCAAAACTCTGGTTTGAAAGATTGGCTATTGAAAGCAGATGTGTTTAGTTTAGTCGGAAAGAAAAGACAAATTTCTTAAAAAAGTGATTTATACTCAAAGTAATGTGTCAGTTCAGATAAGAGTAGTCACTGGTTTTTGTTGTATGCCGTGTTTTATCTGAGATATTTGTAAAACGGCGTTTCCAAAAAATTTGAAAAATACCCACATATGTCCAGTTTTTTAAGCAACGGAACTTCAAATTTTGTGTCCAGTGCCTTAACTTCAATTTTAATTTGTTTGTCTTTAAGAAGCCGTTTCAGAATAATTCGCAGTGGAGATGAAGTTGTTCGTGTGGGAGGGAGTATTCCAGTTTCCAAACTTAGAAATTTAAAGTAAAAGTAACAGTTAGTGAAACCCAGGTAACTTTTTTTGTTTGAACTTTTAAAGTAAAGACATTTTTTTCTAATAATAACTGCTTTCATAACAATTTAAGAAATTTTAATATTGAAAATTGTATATATTAGGATGTGGCTTAGCTATCATTTTAATTGTTCTCAGTTTTTAGATTTAGTATTGACATATAACAGTTAGCAATATTTTTGACATTTGTTAAATATCTAATCATATTTGAGATTTTATTGGTTTTTTAAAAAAGGGGTTAACCTCTATGCGTAGTTTTATTTAACAGGATATTTTTTATTTGTAATAATTTATTTCTGCTACACATTGTCGCTCATTAACAATTGTAAGTTTTGTTGTATCTACAACTTCTAGGGTTTGTAAACGGATAGGATATAGAAAGTTTATTTTTGATATTTTGTAATTTTTTGGATTATTTATATCTGTAACTGTTTGTGGTGAGATAACAATAAATGTTTAACTTTTTTCCCTAAACCAATTTGTTTATTTGTTTTGTTAAAAAAGTTTATAACCCCTTTTGTATTTTATAAAAAGGAAGAGCGTTTTCTTTCATCCAGAAGAAAGTTTCCTTAAAGCGAGGTCCTTATTTTAAATTGCTAGAGGACCTTCTCGTGTTTTGTTTTTTTTTTCAGAAGATTTATGTAAGTGCCCCTTTATTCCATTTTTGTAGTAGCCCCAATCCAATCCCATTATTTCATTCACTTATCCACTACCCAGTTCTTCAAATAAATCCTGAGGCCGTTTGCAACAGTTTCGTTTATTTTGCTTGCCACATCACTACCCCAATAATTTCTGTCCCCAATTTTCAACCCCCCATAGTGGTAGGCAAAATATTTATTACAATAATAACACAGGCCAACAACACAAAACTTTTTTACTGAAAATACCTTATTCTTATGTTCTTTTAGGGGATAAATCCAAATATGACACTTATTAGCTGCATCACCTACCATTTCTTGACATTTACACTTGAAATTATTAAATTTTGTGATTTTTTTGGGAACTTAACAGCTTTTATAGAGTTTAAATGGAATTGTAAAATAACTTGTATTGGATGTAGAAGAGTTGGCAACACAGCTGAAACACATTTACTGTATGTTTGCAGCTGATGTTTTGTTTACTGTCCACATAACCTTACTTTCTGGATTACAGTACATGTGCTCAGTAAAATGTCTAATCGTGGTTGTAAGAGCTCTGTTGACTATTTATGTTCTATTTGTGGCAAGTTTGTTATTAAAATCACGGAAGAGACATTACAGACTTTGTGAAAAAGGTTTATTTCTCATATTTTGAAACTTAACTTAGTGATCAGGATAATTTTTTAGCCCCTCATGAGGTATGTCATGGTGGAGTTAAAGACTTTAGAAACTAGTTAGGAAAGTAGAAAAAAAGCCTACCTATGGTATGGAGGGAGTATAGAAATTACACTGATGATTCCTACTTTTGCAGAATTGATATTACCGGCCATAACTCGAAAAACAAGATCGAGCTGAACGACTTGGTAGGAATCTTAAGTTCATCATCATTTAGCCTTCTGTGTCCAAAGTTGAACATGAGCCTCCTCTAATTTCTTCCAGTTCTGTCGGTCTTGAACTTCCTGCAACCAATTCCCATCGATTCTTTTGACGTCGTATCTCTATGGTGTAGATCGTCTACCTGTGCAAAGGCGGACCTTGAGTTAACAAAAAAAAAAGCTGAATTATTTGATTCAGATTAAAAGTAAAGAATTTGTTGGCAGTTGGAATCAACATATATGCTGGTGATGAACGAGTTCGGTGTTGGATACAAAAAAGACGACTGGACACTTTTACTGATTTATCCATAAAGCTAGTTTAAAACTTGTTTTATTACACAATAGTAACACTTTTATACATGTTGCCCTAGAAACAAAGTTGAATAAAATTGGCTATTCTACTCATGGTTAGATGATATGTGGCGATTTAAAAGTAAGATTCATGTCTCTTAGTGCATGGTGGGTTTACCAAATTTTCATGGTTTTTGTGTAAATGAGACAGTAGAGCTAGAAATCGTCATTGGTGCAGAATGAACTGGCCTGTAAAGGAGTCTTTATAACCCGGCGGCGGGATAAACATTCTCCACAAGAACCTTGTAGATCCTTAAAACTACCACATTTATATATAAAGTTGATGTTTGACGTTAACTTTAAAACCACAATGAGCATAAATAAAAAAAAGCCAGAATATGGTACTATTTTAGCTATAAGGTATAAAGAAGGTATAAAGAAGTTGTGTATGTATACAGAAGTTTAAAAAAATTAGGATTTTTGATAAGACTGAAAGGTCACTTTTTGACCAGTCATCTTGATTATGTACCTAAAAATTTGGGACTCATTAGTGGAGAGCAGGGTGGGCGTTTTCACCAGCATATTAAATTGATGAAAAGAGGCTACTAGGGTCACTAAGGCTAGAACACTAACTTGATAGGGGACTGCTGTTGGTTACTTTACTGAGAAGCTCTATAAGCGACTCATCGCAGAAAACGCTACACGAGATGCTTTTCACAGAAAAAAGCTTACCAAAAAAATCACTTAGCTACCCTTATACAATAAATATTTTATTTGCTTATTTTCTTACACTCTCTAAAGATTTCCTATTTGGTTATTTTTACTTCAAGATACTTGAATCTAGAAAATTGTTTGATTATTTTATCATTAGTTACTACCTTGGATCGTTTGTTTTCTCTTATCCCCACTAAATACTTCGTCTTAAATGTTGATATATTTGTAATGTTGTCTCAGCTTTTGCCTTGGAGGTTTGTACCATTCGCTGTAGGTTATATTTGTTATCTCAGCTCAAGATGCCTTGCCTTTACCCCCTCTGTGGCTTAGTGGTAAGAGCGCCTACCTTTAAACCTAAAGGTCGTGAGTTCGAATCTCACCTGGGTGGAAATTTTCGTTTATTAAAAAAATTAATAAATGAAAATAATTTCTATCCTTGTGCGATCGGTACTCACCGGAGGGACCGCAGACGTTCCGATACAATTAGCGTCTCTTAGCAAAGACAATGACGTCGACTTTGCTAAGTATCAAGACAATTACTCTACACACACAAACACACACACACACACACACACACACACACACACACACACACTACATTAATAAACTTATCTTGATTGAGACTGGCTGAATGACAATTGTCCAAGCAAAAACACACAAAAAAAATTGCCTTGCCGTTTTAATTCCTCTTATAATTTTTTCTTTCTTTTTATATCCCTTTTCGATTTTATGCTTTTTACCAGTACCCTTTAATATACTCTATATTCTTCCTTTTTATGTTTTGTTAGTTGTTGATAGACTTTTTAACAGGACATTTTGAGAGCATAATATGTTCTCTGTTGCGTACCTGTTGTTGTTTCAGAACTTATTTAAACAAATTGTATAAGAATTGTTTCTTTTTATTTATTATTTATTAACAAACTAGGTAGTGCTGCAATAATTTTGTCGCAGTGTGTAGTTAGATATTAATAGTTTAAAACAGATAACGGAGACTTGCAGAATTGGTGATTGCATTGAAATATTTAAAATTTTGGCGAATGCGCAGAAAGTTGAGGATTAAAGTTACATAATAATTATTGTTCCTCATATATTTCCACTTAGATTGGACAATGATTTTATTTTCGCATACAATGAGGTAGACTATTATAACTCATCGTTGTTAATTAATGTTTATTACAAATAACATTTTTAGCTTTATAATTAGAAAAGTTATCGAGGTTAGCATAAATAAAAAAAGTGATATAAATTGAAAATCCAAGGATGATAATAATGAATTAGGATAGTTTGATTTGGCTCTAACAAAGAAATCTTATGTTAGAGGAAACTTGGACATAGCAAGAATACTATTTAATAGAAAAATCAGTTCCAAAGAATTGGGTTACTAAGTACCGCGTGGTCCAATAAGCCGATCTCTCGGCTATATATCAGAAACTCTTCATGATCTTGAGAAACTTTGGGAGAAAAAAATTTTTAGTAAAAGTGGCCAAGAGAAATCGCTGGAAAAACTTTCAAATTTCTGGGTTAACCGCTAGAGGGCGTAAAATGTGAAGAAAAATTTAAAAACCAGTTTTTTTGTGAAATATGCCCAATTATACCAAGTGTTAAATAAGTAAACTAGGAAGAGGCCTAAATTCGGCACAAAGTTGTTCAAGTACTTTTTTTATTTTTTTTTTTAAATAAAGAATGGGGGAGAGTGGGAAAGTATTTGTGGATAAATACCTATAACTTTGGTCTGGACCTACTGATTTTAACGAAATTATTGTCATTAGAAAGAGTGTGGATGATTTAATTTACGTCTACTATAAAACCAGTGCATTTGGTTTAATTGTCATGGGTAGAGGGTACTTTCGAATAGAAATTATTAAAATTTGTTTTTATTCAAAATATTTAATGGAAACGCCTATTTATTGTAAACCATAATGGAACTGGATTAAATTCACAACAACACATAAACATAAGTAAGTATAGTATTGACTCACCTTTTATTATAACTTAAAATTAAATATGTGAAAGATCATACAAATATCTCGATCATTTGTTTATAATGCTGTTAATATACTATTTATTGCGTTTATAATGCGCTGTTCCATGTCGTCTCGCATGGTTGGTCGAGTTTAGTACACTAAGTCCTTCAATCTTCCCCACAGATAAAAGTCCAGACACGTTAAGTCTAGAGATCTAGCTGGCCATAAAAATATACTTCCCCTTCCAAGCCATTTATTTGGAAAACTTGTATACAAATAATCTCGAAATCGTCTGGAAAGTGCGCAGGACACCTGCCATATTGTAATATCATATCTCTTCTTGTTCGTAAGGAAATAGGTCTTTTAATAAAACAGGCAACTGATTTTCCAGAAAATCTAAATATATTTCGCCATTTAAAGTTCTATCAAAGAAATATGGGTCTACGATCTTTCCATCAACTATACCACACCAAACATTAAGACTCCATCTACCTTGAACCTTCACCTCAGTGCGGATTTTCTTCAGCCCAATAATGCATATTATGCAGATTAACACCTCCCGCACTATTAAACGTAGCCTCGTCTGTCCACAAAACCTTTGACATGATATGCGGTTGTTCTTCTAGCAGACCTAACATCCAATTGCAGTAATCCAACCTTGCATCAAAAACTCTCTCATGTAAAGCTTGGTGGACAACTAGATGATAAGGATGCAGTCTAAAAAATAGAACAATAAATATTGGTAAAAAAGAAACCACTATATTTACTAAAACTCAAAAAATCTTGAAAAAACCGCAATTGTTTCACAAGATAAATCGTGCATAAGTATTTTTAAGAAATGGATAAAAAAAGGATAAAAGCGCCGTGTTGCCGTTTTTATCGGAATAATAAAATAACAGTTGAATCTAAAGTTTAAAGGGAAATCCAAGTTTCAGACCTAAACGTTCACTAAATAATATGAAAAACCAACCTGTGATGTTTTAAAATCCTTAGAACAGTAGTTTTGGGTATGTTTAATTTTATAGAGATTTGCCGAGTTTGAATTGTCTTCGGTCATACCTCTACTTCTTCTTCTTCTTCAGCCTTCATTTATCCAATGTTGGACATAGGCCTCCTCCAATTGCTTCCACGCTTTCCTATCTTTTGCAATTCTCATTCACTGCTCTCCATCTACAACAGTTATATCGTCTATCCATCTTTTTTTAGGTCTTCCCACGCTTCTTTTTGTTTCTCGAGGTCTCCAGAATGTCACTTTATGAGACCATCTGTTGGTGTCTTGTCTTGCTACATGTGCTACCCATTGCCATCTCAATGTCGCTGTTTTTTCCATGATGTCGGTTACTTTAGTTCTTCGACGTATTTCGGTGTTAGGAATTTTGTGTCTGAGGCTTATATTTAACATGGTCCTTTCTATGGCCCATTGAGTTACTCTTAATTGTTCTGCCATTTTTCTTGTTATTGCCATAGTTTCCAATCCATAAGTTGCAACTGGTAGTATACAAGCGTCATAGGTTTTTCGTTTTAAGTGAATTGGGATTTTTCTGTCTTTTAAAATGAAGCTCAACTTACCAAAAGCAGCCCACGATAATTGTGTCCTTCTTTTAATTTCTAGGGTCTGATTTTCCTTTTCGTTTTTAATTGCATGTCCTAGATATATATTATATATATATATATATATATATATATATATATATATATATATATATATATATATATATATATGTTCTACCTTTTCTATATTGATGTTATCTATCGTGATGTTTTCTAGGCTGTTGCTTAATATCTATGTTTTGTCGAGATTCATTTTTAATCCTATTTGATTCGATTTGTGATTTAAATCTTGTAGCATTGATTTTAGTTCATGGATATCTGTGCTTATTAGTACTATGTCGTCTGCAAAACGCAAATGGTTAAGATATACTCCATCTATTTTTAATCCATTTTCGGCCCAATTTAGTTGTTTGAAGACATTTTCTAATGCCAAAGTAAATAACTTGGGTGAGATGGTGTCGCCCTGTCTCACACCTTTGTCAAGGTCTATTTTCATAGTTTCCAGATCATCATCTTTTTTTACGTGAAAAGTAGCATTATCGTATATATTCTTAAGGAGGGCAGCATTTCTTGAATCTACTCTGGCGTCGTCCAATGCTGTTAGGAAAGCCCATTTCTCGATACCTCTACTACGTCCTTTAAAACAAGGACGATGAAAACTGCCAGTTTCTCTTAACCTTCTTGCCCTTTTTTTAAATACTTCTTTGCCATAATGTCTCATATCAGGATATCTTACAGAATATATACGTGAGGCAATAGCGGCATTTTGGTGACATTCGAAATAAACTCCAATCATATCATACAATTCTCCATTTGATATACTCATCTCGAATTTTTAGTACTAATATTGTTCTGAAGCTATTTTCTTGTGGCATTTTAAAGTAATTACTATTTAAATGGGAATAAGCCACAATTAAAAGTAAATTATACGTTTATTAACGCGTCAATTTCCACTTCGGAAATCGTTCTCAAAATACAAACATTAATAAATAAAAAAAAATTTGTTTTTTTGTTACTTAGTGAAAAATTCTTCTAACAATTTAATTTTATCTGACGTTACTTAAAAGTATTTATCTGACGTTACTTGATTTGATTACATGAAATCAACTTTAACTTGAGAATATCCGTCAGAAAAAAATCATAGCATGTAATTCGTCTTTAAAAAGACAAACCCATGCCATCACGACAGTAAAATTCTCCTGTTAGTAATTCCATAGTAAATTATGAGGGAAAAACCAGAAAAAAAAACCTCATAATACTATCCCGACATGGTAAGTATTTGGCCGTGCATTTAGTTTACTTTCACTAAACACCAAATTTTGATTTTATATGTTTGTTATTTAAAAAACATAAATGATGTATCCTCCATGTGTTACTCACTTACTAATACTGGTATTTTCTTTTTAATAACTTCCTCTTTCAATATGGGTAACCATAAATTAAAAAAGTAAAAATTGAGAATTTTATAGGTCTCAAATATGTAAACACGCATGGAATAATGGACATAGGATTCAATGGAATGATTCAAATATAGTTCTAAAAGAAACGGATGGTAAAAAGAGAAAAATCAAAGATGCGGCTCTAATTATGCTAACTAAGACCAATTGAGTCGCAAATTCCTCGGCAGAATGTAGTAGGATCTGGTTACCCGTTTTTCCCACTCCATTGTCTCATATTCTTCAACTGAGACGTGCGTCTTCTTGTCGGTTCTCTTTTGCCTTCCACCTCCCCTTGTATGACCAGCATACATTTTACAATAACAATAATAACAATAAAATCAATACGGTAGAAAAATTTTATGTCTCTCCCCTATATAAAAGGTTTATCAGAACAAATTGCAAATCTTCTGTCTAAACATAACAATACGGTTGCTCATAAAGGGCACAGTCTTTTAAAAAAGCATTTTACAAGACTAAAAACAAAAACCCCTCTATTAAAAAAATCGCATGTTGTGTATGAAAGTCAATATTGGACAAACCAGTCAGCTACTTAACTTAAAAATATGTTCTCACAAATATGACAAAAAAACTCAACCGGCGCTACAAAACATGAAAACAAAAAGCAACATAAATTTGATTTTGGCAAAACCAAGATCCTAAAAAGTGAAGATAACTGGAAGAAGAGGGAGCTCGTAGAGTATATACAAATCAGAAATAATAGATCTTTGATGGCCATTGCATCTTCGATATCTTCTCTCCATAACTGTTTTGGTCTTTTAAATTTTCGTCTGCAAATAGAATTGCAAAAATTGCAAAAAGCAATAAAACTATTAAATTTTTTCGTTACTTTATATACTTCTTCTTCTTTGGGTGCCGTGTGCGTATTCAGACGTTGGCCGTCATCATGTTTACAATTTCCTGAAACCCTTCTCTGTCGGCTGCTGCGCGAAATAATTCTTCTACTGTGGAACCACACCATTGTCTAATATTACGCAGCCATGAAAGTTTCTTTCGACCAATCCATCTATTTCCTTCCACTTTTCCTTGTATTATAAGGCGAAGTAAATGGTATTTAGGTCCTCTAATTATATGGCCGAAGTATTCTGTTTTTCTACTCTTTATGGTGTTTATGAGCAGACGTTCTGAATTGATTATTTGAAGAACATCTTCATTGGAAGTGTGCGAAACCCACGATATCTTTAGGATTCGTCTATAGCACCACAATTCGAATGCTTCTAACTTGTTTAGCATTGTGGTTTTTAACGTCCATGTCTCGCAACCATACAATAGGAACGACCACACATAGCATTTCAGGACCTTCTTACGAATATTCATTGACAGGTTTCTGTTGCATAAAACTGGTTTCCAGGTCATAAAAGCCTTACGTGATATTTCGATCCTGGATATTATCTCTTCATCAGAGTCACAATTTACATTTAACCAGCTGCCAAGGTATTTGAAATAATTTACCCTTTCTATCTCTTCTCCATTAATAGAAAGCAGACCTTGATTTATATGGATTTTTCCAACTGCCATCCACTTTGTCTTTGAAATGTTGATTTTTAGGCCTCTCCGATAACTTGCTTCACTGACTAGATTTAGTAATGTTTGGAGATCTTGTAAACTTTCTGCAAGAATGGCTGTATCGTCAGCGTATCTAATATTGTTGATTACTTCTTCACCTAATCTTACTCCCTCTTGTCTGTCATCCAAAGCCTCCCTAAAGATTTCTTCAGAGTACAGATTAAAAACAGTGGGTGACAAAACACAACCCTGCCGTACTCCACGTTTGATGGGTATTTTTTCAGTGGGACTGTCTACATTTTGGATAGAGGCTACTTGATTGTAATATAAGTATTTCAGCAGTCTTATATCATAGTGGTCAAGTCCTGCTGCCCGTAGGCAGTCGAAAAGTGTATTGTGTTGGACTCTGTCGAACGCCTTCTCGAAGTCGATGAAACAAACATAAACATTCTTTCGGAATTCACAACTTTTTTGTAATAGAACGCGCATACAGAATAGTGCCTCTCTAGTTCCTAGACCGTTTCTAAATCCAAATTGCTTATCACCCATCTTACTTTCGCATAGAAGGAATACTCGTTTTTGTATAATTCGTAAGAGTATCTTCAGTGTGTGACTCATCAAACTGATTAGTCTAAAATCGCTGCATTTGGTGTGCCTGCTTTTCTTTGGTAATGTTATAAACAGTGACTCTAACCAATTATCTGGTATTTTTCCTTCGTTGTAAATTTTGTTGAAGAAAGTGGTTAAGCAGGCAATGCTTTCCTCATCCAAAAGTTTAAGTAGTTCGGCAGGGATTTGATCTGGTCCAGGTGCTTTATTGTTTTTGGCTTGCTGTATGGCCTGTTCGACTTCCGAATTCAGTATATTGGGACCTCTGTTCAACTGGTTGTCACAGGCAGTATTTGGAGAATTTTCTCTAGAAGCATCGTCAAAAAGGTCAGTGACAACATCCACTCATTTTTTGCCAACATGGTAGGTGTTTTCAAAGACTCTTGTACGTTCTCTAAAATCGAGTTTTGAATGGCATAGCAGTATTCGTTAATGGTTCTGTTTTCGTTTGGTATATTTGATATTCTGTGTATTTTATTATTTATTTGCTGTGATATGTGTTCGAGCGTTTGAGGGTTTTTCAGGGGGTCGAGATATATCTTACAAGGCTTAGTTGGCTTTGTTAATTTCTTTAATTTAATTTGTATTTTGGAGCAAAGTAAATTGTAATTTGAGTTTATGTCAGCGCCGGGGTAAGTTTTTACATCTTTAATATTGTTTCGAAATCGGTGGTTTATTAGGATGTAGTCTATTTGATTTCGTACTATTCTGCCTTGATGTCCATCTTGAGGGGATTTCCACGTATAAAGACGTCATTCTGGAAGTTGAACCCAGGTATTTGTAATGGCGAAGTCATTTTCTTGGCAGAATTATATTAGCCGTTCACCTCTTTGATTTCTCTCTTCCAAGCCAAACTTTCCGGTGATGCCCTGCGTCATCTTCTGTCCAACTTTAGCGTTAAAGTCACCCATAATTATTATTGCTTCGTGTTTCTTTGTTATTTTTAGCACTTCTTCTATTTGATGGTAGAATTCTTCAATATTCTGCTCATCTGCGTCAGCAGTGGGAGCATAAACTAGGATGATATAATACCACGAATGGACTTGGACTTTATATACCACGAATTATTTTTTGTGTACATCGTTCTCAAATAAACTCATTCCATCTTTCTGGTTTTACTAGCTTTTCTTGATATATTTTTTAATTCATTTATTTTCCAAATGTTTTGTCCATTTTTTTGTCTGGTCATTTTTAAAAGCTTATTTGGTAGATATTTAGTGGATTTTTGGCTTTCCTTTAACGAAACCAAAAACATTAAGAAACTTATTTTAAATACATATTATGATAAAGATAATAAAGAATTCAAGATAAAACAATTCACTCAACTCAACAATATTGGCAATATCATTTTAAAGTCGTCTACTTTAAAATGCATAATGTATGTCTGAATTGTCAATATAATTGAGTCAGATAAAATTAAATTATTAGAAGAATTTTTCACTATGTAACAAAAAACAAAATTTGTTTAATTTACTGTTTGTATTTTGAGAACGATTTCCAAAGTGGAAATTGAAACGTCAATAAACGTATTTTTATCTTTAATTGTGGCTTATTCCCAGTTTAATAGTAATTAAAACAATTCACAACAGAGAAAAGTTGAAAATCGAAGAGAAAATGGCATATATGATACCCTGCTTAATCACTTATTAGCAAAGATTAACAAATTACAGAAACCACTCACATCTAGACTACCAAAAAGGTAGTGAAAGCTGGACATTAATCATTCCTTAATCTAGTCAAAAACTGAGAAGAGTAGAAATAGATAAAATAGTGTTTTAAACTTACGGAGAAAATGGTCATAGGTAGAGAAAATGAATATTCTTCGTAAGTAACAATTTTTTCAGTTTCACATCCTCCTGAGACCTGACCTGATCTTTTTTGTTTTTTTTTTGATTAAATAATAGAATTTGTTTGATGTTTAGTATAAAAACACATGTAAATTTTTCTGAATTTTTATTTTTTTGCTGAATGTGAAAAAAAAAACATGTCCATATAAAAGGACATCAGGATCGCATCAATACAAACTTATTGTAAATGAAATTGTTTAAAGCAATTATTATTTCCCGTAAAACATAAAAATATGTCACATGATTCACAATAAACTTTTGTTTTACCCTTACAACCTGGAAGCTTACATCTAACAGAATTTTTTAACTCGGATGCCATTGCAGGAATGTGTTGTATCTTTCTTTTAGTAGGCGTTTGAAGTGATGTTCTAGGTTTGTAACTGTTTCTAGTTACCAGTGTTGAAATGTTCTCAAAATCAGAATTTTCAGAAATGTTATCTTTAAGGAGCAACTCATAAACAGCTATTTTAAACTCCAGGAACTGCATAACGGTTTTATTAGCATCACCCAGTTGCTTATGGTCATCTCTGTACAGAATCCAAGAATTGGCAATCGCAAGATCAAATAAGTGAAAAATGGTTTTTACTGTCCATTTCTTACTTCTAGCTCCCATTCGATAATAACTGATCATCCTGTCAATTAAATCTAGTCCCCCCATGGATTCGTTGTACTTTTTAACAATGTTTGGTCTAGGTACCTCAACATATCGGGAGTCCTTTTTTGACCATCTCTTACATTCATCTGAAGGTTCTATTTGCAACGCGGTTGACGCTAGCATAACTAATTTTATGTCATACCATTGGACTATGTTAATTTTTCCATCAGATCTTACATCTTGCTCAGAAGAACCACGACCTAATCGACTCATCACCTTATCTGATTTTACATGAACTGCTTTGGGTATTCTGGATCTCATTATTGTACCAGTTAAAAAAATATTTTTGTTTAACATGTACCCAAGTAAAGGTAAGATGGTGAAATATCTATCAATGAAAACATGTGTTCCTTCTGATAATGTTGTAGATAACTTAATTACTGCAGATGGACCAACACCTAACTTCTTAACATCATCATCATTCTGCAGAAATGTATTTTTCCCTTGATAAATATCGAAGTCTAATATTAATCCTTTGGGAGTGGCGCAGACAAATTTTTTTAATCCTTCTGGATTAGGTTTACCTCGAACAAATTGTTTCATGTTACACACTCCCCTAAAAGGTATCATTTGTTCGTCCACAGCAAGCTCACTGTATCTTGGAAGTGTTAAGCAACCTCTTCGTATTCTTTCAATCAAAGGCCGGATCTTAAATAATTTGTCAGCATTTCTTTGATCTTAAGGCACATCAGCGTCAATAACTACTTTTAAATTGCTTCTGATTTGAAAATGTCTATCACGTGCCATGGCTTGTGCAATACTGTTGACTCTTGTTGTCTTGGCCCAAAACATTCTAATTTGTGGATACTTTAGACAGGACATTAGGATAGATATTCCAAAAAATTTCACCTCAGTTAGAGTAACGTTCAAAGCTTTTCCTTTTTCTTGCAAAAATTTAATATTCGTACAATTACAAATATTCTCAAAATCTGAATCATCAAAATACATACCGACGTAGTTTTTAACTTTCCAATTTTGCCTCTCGTGGACTGTATCGACAATTCCAATAAAATCTACATGCTGAGGGACAAAAACACCCATTTTATTCCATGTATTTCGATTCTCAAGCTTTTTCTTTCGTTCGTTGAGTGGCACGTTATCTAATTCATCTTCGGTTGATATTTCTGTGTCTTGTTCATCATCTGAGCCAAATTGAGCCAAATCTGATTGCTGAGACAATTCTTCGTTTGGATCAAGGCCGTCATCATAGTTTACAGAATCTGAAACGTCTATATCCGAACTTTCCAGACATTCAAGAAGTCTTTCATGGTCTACTTCGGGTCTTAAAAATTTTTTGTTACCAAAGACAGCTGAAACAAAAAAGTCTAATATAATATTTTATATAATTTACTATTTTATTTGGGAACTAAAGCTACAATTGTAGTTTTAAATTAATTTATTGACGTTTCATGCACAATAATACATAATATTTTATGTATGTCTAAAGACCTGACGTCCATAGAAATGGACGTCCCTATTTTAGATAAAAACAAACTCAAAATGGTTTGCTAAGACAATTAAATCACATTAATATATTTATAATATCGTATGTTATTAGACTAAGCAACATTTAGGTTAATAATCTAATAAAATTAGCTACTTACCATCAATTGTTTTTCTAGAACTGCTCGCCATGGTTATCACTTGCGATAAAGAGGTTAACTAAATTAAAATGTGGTCTCATCAATACAGCGCGCTGTTGTCAGGTTCACTAATATGTACACTACGATGGACTGTGGGACTAGGCGGTGTAAATTTAGTTCTTGCGAAAAAAATATATAATACGTAAATGTCCATTTAATTGGACATCAGGTCTCAGGAGGATATATTGGCCTAAAATTTAATAAGAAAATAAAATATTGTTTTAAATAAAAAATGTCACAAGATATATTTTCATTTAATACGAGCTCACTTTGTATCAAATTTCATACATTCAAAGTCTCTCCATATTATTTTATGTGAACTAACGTAAGTTAATAAAGGGAGTGAAGAGAGTGTAACTTTTTTCGGTACATTTCCCGATAAAACAGTGGGTTGGAATCCTAAAAGTCTCACGAGGGCCATTTATTCATACCATCTCGTATTTATAGGTATTATAGATTTTGTCGGCTGATTGAATGTTTATGTTGGCATGCTGTGGCACCCTACTGTCACACGTCACCCCCGTAGCCTCGCCGATTATTTCTATTCACTTCTTTATTTTTTATTTTTGATGATTTGTTCCGATGACTTAAAGACTTCTTCTGTATTCGAAAAGTGGCATTTTAACGCTTCGATTTTCAGTTTTTTGTTTAATTTTTTTGTTTTTAACTATATAATAATCATCATTTAATACTTTAAAGAAAAAAATATTATTTTGATTGATTTGAATGCACATTTAATTTCAGAAATTTTAACAGTTTTTTTAGATCTTAAAAACTTATGTATTTTAAATAGAGTACTTATAATTAGAGTGCGATTTTCTAAGCATAATGCAAATGGTAAATAATAAAAGCGGGAATATTTTCTTTTTACATAGGCACAAAATACTTAAAAATAGGTCATTTGACTTATTTTAAATTAAACTGAGCTTTTTATAAAATGATTGAGATTTAAATGACGATTTATATATCCGACCTATCCGAAATGATCCGACCAATATTTTCCAAAAAAGTAATAATGATCATGAAGACAGATGGGACAAAATTGGTTATATATTACCAAATACAGCATCATCACTTAAAATTTAATTAATATTATATCTAAAACACATTACCTTCCATACCTTCTGGTTCTGCATCAGAACCAGAACAAAGACAGTAGACGCGATAGAACAAGCAGCAAAACTGAAATGGAAATGGGCTGGACACAATGAACGTCTCCAAGACGGACGATGAAACAATACCATCGGAAAGTGGCATCCATACAATGCAAAGAGATCAAGAGGCAGACCACAGATGAGGTGGAAAGATGACATCAGGAAACAAGGAGGTCCCACATGGCAGAGAACAGCTCAAGATACTGAAAAATGGAGAGAACTGGGGGAGACCTATATCCAACAATGAAAGGATAGAGAATAGGTTAAAAAAATACCTAAAACACACAAGGAGAATGTACCTTTCTGTCCTATTGTTTCCTGCTTAGACAAGGAAAAAAAGAGGACGTGTAATGCTCGTTCAACCAACCTTCAAATAGTGAAGCCACTTTTCGATGTGTCTGCCATGTTTGTGGTGGCAAACAATGAATGTGACACCAGTTTTGTTTTTGTGGTTGTTTTAAAAAAGTGAATTAAACACAGATTTTTTTTACTTAAGAAAATGGTGAATTGTGCGTATATTTTTTGTAAAAATCGCAGCGAGCAGAAAACACCAGGAATATCGTTTCATAGGAAAATATTTATAATAGTGCAATTAGGTTTTAATTGATATTTCTTTTTATTTCAATTTTAAATCTTAAAACCAATTTAAATTAGTATTTTAAGGAAAGGTGAGATCTAAATTACTAAATAAGAATGCTAAATATGCATAGTTATTTCAGTAATTGTATTATTCAGTAATTAATAATTTCACTCACACGCCATGATGATTTGCCAATGGTGATGTGCGTTGAAGGTTAAAATTCCATAAAATATTTCATAAAATTCCATAAATAAGTAAATATATTAATATTTTTCGTTAATTTTGATTCCAAAATATTTGTATAAAATAGAATAAATTAAATAAACCATTTAGTGTATAAAAATATTTTATTTTAAATATGAATTAGTCAATCCTTAAAAATACCAAGATATGCCGCTGACCACTTCCTCTGGTGGCAGTTTGGCTTCACTTTTAGCGATACGGTTACGCGTCCTCTCTCTTTCCTCGTCTTAGGTTTCCTGCATTCAATCACCTTTCAAAAATCTTTTAAAATTTTTAAAAAACATTATTTTTAATGTCACAAATGAACATTCTTATTATATTAAAGATTCCAATGACCTTATTTCTAAAATTAAAAACATTTACTTACTAAATAACTATAAATTAATATCTTTAGATGTCATTTTACTATACACTAACATCCCAATAAAACTTGCCACTGACATCATTAAAAAGAAGTGATAAAGTAGTCAAGTGATAATAAAGTACATTAACACCCCATTGCAAGAATTCCAATTATCTGTAAAGTTAACATTAAACTTAGGTAACATACTTTTATGTAAGAATGAAATATATGAACAAATGAATGGATATGCAATAAGTGCAAGAATTTCTAGTGTCATTGCTCACCTGGTTCTGGAATATTTAGAAGAATCTGTCCTTTTAGAAGAGTCATTTACATTTTAATGTATCATTCTTGTACTGCTATATCGATGACTGTATCTGTGCTATCCCAACAAATACAATGAACGAAATTTTAGATAATTTGAACAGTTACCATTTGAAACTAAAGTTTACTATAGAAATTGAACAAAATAATAAAATACATTTTCTGGATATTACCTTACATTCCATTAGCTAAAACTATGTGGTTTACAAAAAACATGGTCTTTACGATATCACAACTATAAATCTTATCATTCATTCTACAGTGTCTGTAATTATGTCTTGCTAAAACATCTATAAAACTAACAGAACCAGAATACAGATCAACTGCAATAAAAAAAGAAAAAAACGCCCCCTTAAATAACGCATATCTCAAATATCTTCTTCTTCTTAAGGTGCCGTGCATTTCTGCGTAGGCGTCCACCGTACATCGTCTTGTCAGGTGAGCTGTTAAATATTCTGGTTTAAATAATTCTGTTTCTGTTTTTGTTTTTTCTCAAATATCTAATCGAAACTATTTTCAAATCCGGACCAAATAAATTTTATAACACAAATAACAATAAACCCAACAGTATTAAGACTACGTGAAGAACTCTTCCATATATAAAAAGTTTATCCAAACAAATAACGGATCTTTTAGCCAAACATAACATAACAGTACTCACAAAGGCAACAACCTGTGAAATAAATATTTGACCAAACTAATAACACAAATTCCTAAACTCAAAAAAGTCACATGTTGTTTACGAGATACAATGTATTAACTGTAAGGGTGTCTATATTGGGCAAACCAGTCAACTGCTTTAATACAAAATTCGTTCTCACAAAGATGACACGAATAACATCAGTACGCTCACCAAACATGAATATGAGAAGAAGCATTAATTTGACTTCTAAAACATCAAATTTTAATAAAAACTAAGCAAAACAAAAAAAAGGGGGAGATATGTGAATCAACATAAATAAAAAGAAATACCACCGCAATCAATGACAAAAAAGATACACAGAACCTAATAACATATATTTCAATGTGATTTAAATAATAATAAATATAACACCATAAAAGACATATCTTCACTTTACCTTTTTCGAAATTCATGTCGTTTACTTCTGTCAATTCATTCATCTCAGTGTCCCATTTTACGCTTTAGTGAGTTTTTTTACAATCAATTTTCGTTCCTAATTTTTTCCATTATTGAATTTTGACAAAGGCAAGGGTTTCCTGCTGAAACGTCGTCATTGAACCTAAACCCAAGAAATATTAATTACATATAATATTAGTCTATAAAAACCTGTTGTCAAAAAATATTAATTATATTGACATTATTGCTAATCTTTATTAATTTGTCAATATTTTCGCTCATATCTATCACCTATATTTAGAGACTTCCAGGACATCTCCGTCCGAGTCGTTTCGTCGGTTGTAGGTAAAATCCCTTTGAGACTGTATATGTTTAGATTGTTTGATTGTTTAATATTACTCTTCAAATACGCATTGTACCGGTATTTGTATTAAATATGTACTTGTAAATTAAATTAAAAGATTTCGATAAAGACAGTAAGTTTTATTTTATAAATTATCCATATCCATATTGTGTTTGTGTAGAGAGAGTGGATGGCATTAGAACATGTCTATTTGCCACAGAATATTTGTATTTTTTATATTAAGGATAAGATAAGGATGAAATATGGACACTCGTTTCTCACCTAGGGAGAGAAACATCAATACATTGTTATTGAGACAAACTAGACTAGCTTACGGTAACGACAAATGGGATAAAACAGAGGTTAGAATTCTAATTAAAAATTTTGATGATTTTTTTCTCTTGTTATGCTAATAAAGTAAGAATGCTCAGCTTATACACAATTCCAAATGTTTAAACGGGGTGAAGATGATGTTTAAACCAAATGAGTTGGTTAAGAAAAGGTATCCAACTTTTTTTTGTTTTTACTTGAAGATGAGTTTAGCCTTTGCTGCAATATTTTGGGAATATAATATATCATTTGAAACATTTTCTTGCCTTCTAAACAATTTAAATGCTTAGGAGTGACTTTCAACTTTAGCATAACATCCTTGGTCCCACCAATAGGGCCTTGGGATAGAAGGAATAAAAGTTTTTTTAACAGGCATGGATACAGATGCTGCTGAAGATATAACTTCAAATATTCTTTTTTGTTAGTTGCCAATTGAGCGAATCCTTTAGGGATAAACTGGTACTGTTATTGCCAATATCAAATAAAAATTACTAGGGATCATGGCACTACATCAGTAGTTATGTTTCATAAAGTAAACCAGAGTGGTAGAAGGTTAAAAGTGCAACTTTTTAGAGAAATATTGTCTAACACTCCATTACCACCTGAACTAGTATTAACTCGGTGGAGTACATGGTAAGATGCAGCTTTATACTACGCCGAATATAACGAAAATTTTAAAAGCCTCGTATTGAAACTTCAAGATACTGCTAAACAAACCGATAAAAGATTATCAGGATGTTGTAGATGAAACAGAATTAATTGATGGATTCGACCGTTACTTGATGGAAATTCATTTTATGTAACAATAAAACACTGAAAACTTTGTTTTCAAACTTCCACAAAATTTATTTTAAATTATGGATTATCTAGAGACAAAGATTTCAAAACATCCCGTATTCCAACAGTTTTTATATTATATTTTTATAGTATATTGATTCACTTCATAGTCATATTGAATTTACTATAGAAACAGAACAAAATCAATCCATAAATTTTTTAGATTTAAAAATTAGCAGACTTCAAAACAAACATGACTTCTCCATATTTCATAAACCTACCCATACTGACACGACTATACACAATTCGTCATCCCATCCAACACAACATAAACTGGCAGCTTATCATAGTATGTTACATAGATTAACAGAAATTCCGAAAACCCAAAAACTACACAAGAAAGCCCTGAAATTAGTATTTCCACCACCAGAGAAAAAACCCAGTACCTTCTGCTCGATTACATATACAGGCAAAATAACAAGAAAAATTGCCAAACACATAAAAAAGAAAGGAATAACACCAGCTTTCCGAACAAGTAACAACCTAGGCAAATATATTAAAAATAACAAGAGCCAAAATAAAAAACACTTAAATAGTGGTGTGTACAAACTTCAATGTGGCGACTGCCCAAAAACTTACATCGGTCAAACTGGTAGAAACTTTGATAAACGAATAGCAGAACATAAAAGGCCTTTCAAAAATAGAAAAACAGATTCGAGATACGCACTTCACCTTCTAGATCATAATCATTCTTTAAATGACAAATTAAAAATTCTTCACATTCAAAATAAAGGCCTTAAGCTATCTTTGTTAGAATCTATGGAAATCAACAAATTAAAAAACACAGATATAATTCTAAATGACCAACTTAAGACAAACAGTTCTCCCCTCCTCAACCTATTTCATTAGAGACTATAAATTTGTTAACCCAAGCCAAAATAGATCACTTGAGAAAGGCAGTTAGCCGAAACAGCTGTAGTGATAATATTTAAAATAAATTTTGTGGAAGTTTGAAAACAAAGTTTTCAGTGTTTGATTGTCACATGAAACAGAATTACATTACAATTATGAAAAGCAATTTCTGTTTTGTAAGTGAACCAATAAAATATTTTGAGAAACAGCAAATGTTATTACTTGAGTCAATCCAAAAAATAAACATTTCTGAAAAGATCTGAAAGAGAGCCCTGGAAAAATTGGTCAGATAGTATTACAAAACTCAAAAATGTATTAATAAAAACGAAGTTAAAATCCTTCGTTTCGAAAAGAGGAACAAAAATTTTTAACGTTGAAGATATAAATATGAATCCATCAATAGTGGCAAAGGATACGTAGGTGTACCTATGTACCGATAACCTGTGGGTACGTTAAAAGAACGTTTTAGGCTAATTTTCGTAAAAAAATGGTTTGTCAAAATTTATATGTTTATGTTCATGCTATTTTTTTATAATAAAATACTTTTTTTCATAAAGTTGTTATGCCTTTTAAGGGCTTTTTTGCATTTATTTATGGATTTACATGCAAACTCTTCTTGTAATGCTGAGGGTCATTGGCGTTTATAATATATTCTTTTTTTTTTAGTTAATATCTATACAGGATCAGTTTGCCTTATTACATATCTCTGTAAGTTTCTTCTTGGTAAATTTTTGTAAAATTTTTGTAAAATTTTTTCGAATAGGCTTTTCTAATACACCATTTAAATGTTTCGGATATAACTCTGTTACTTATGTTAATAAGTTGTTGTTTTTAAAATCAAAAAATTGTTAAAGCAGATGTTGGATATTAAAAATTCTGTTTTAAATGTCCGATTGAAAAAGAAACGAGTCACAGTTATCAAAGAAAAAGATATTACGCAATTCATCAGTGTCAATAGCTGGCTATTATAAAGAGAAAAACAATTTCGCAGTGAGAAAAAGCAAAGGAATATAGCTTTATATATTTACAGCGTCTGAAAAATAAGTAAGTCCGACAGAGCTTTGATACCGGCACATATCAAAGTGCAACATTAAGGGTAGGATACGAACAGAGAATGGCAGCGAAAACGGTAAACGGTAAACAAAGCTGTAAGTCCATACATTGCTAAATACCGCAACACCTCCAAATAGTCGTGTAACACTAAGACAGTGGACATCAAAGGGTGACTGTACAAGTCTGGAGCAGAGCGGTCAGTCTCCACTGACAAAGACCGAACCCTTTGACACTCTACTCAACTCTTCGAGTTTAATTAACGCCCTCTGTCGGTATGCCTTTAAGATAACTTTGATTCTCAATGTTATGGGACAGATTTTTACAGCTGTTTACCTTTAGATGTATACACCTTCACTTATTCCCGAAGGGACATTACTGGAATTCTTAAATAGAAGGGAAATAGCTACGAGGTTCGGTTGGTCAGAGTTTCTTATAAATATTATACCGGGCTTGACGGTATAGTAACAGATAAACAAGTAAGAACAACTTATTTTCATCACACAAAAAAAACTTTCCTTATTTTACTTTATCCTCCTATTATTATATCCCTTAGTATGTAAATGGTGTGTTCGTTTATCATTAACTTGTTTTCTTTAACATTTTGCAACGTTTGTCATTAATTAAATTATCTAGAAGTCTTTTTACAATCTCGTCAAATATTCAATAAATGGACGGCTTTTTGTAGAAAGGAACCAACCCCAAAATCGTATTCGTAAGTAAATGGATGTTAAAGTTTTGATGGTAATATAAAATTCAGTTCAGAACAAAAATAGTTTAAACTTAGAACATACATAGGGTTTAAAAATGCAAATACAACATAATTATTGACAAATTAAAAAATATTTTTTTACAAACAACAAAACGTTATTAACAATAATTAAATATCTGACAATTCAATTTCAAATATGGCGCACAACTGAAGCCACCTACATCTTCTACAATGTCTGTGCTGGTAATAATAAAACAAAAATGTTTGCAATCATTCGGAATCAAATGAATCACGAATTTTATGTCGACTAGTTTTGGTTTTGATATTTGCTTTTGATTGAGCCACTTAGGTAGTAGTAGATCTTTAAATATTGCTGATCTATCCACTTGTTTTTTTTTCTAATATCTATTTCAACATAATATATTATTTGTTTTCCAACTTCGCAGTTCCAAAAAAATCAGTAGATAACATTCGCGTAACTTTAAAGTTGCTTTTTGTACACGTTTCCATAATTTTTATATAATCATGTGGCAAGTAAAGTCTTTGTGGATGTTTTAGTGCACATTCCACGTCTGAAAAATCAGAATCATTTGGTGGCCTGATACAAAAAAATGCATGCGAATTTTTTTTAAAGAAGAATGTGACTGCAACATAGCTTTAATAATTAATGTAAGTTTATTTTGCGGTTTTGACCTCCACAAGAATCCAACCATAAGATTAATTCAGTTATATTGACAGATACATTTTCTTTAAATCAGCTTGAACCAATTTCTTGGGTTTCGTGTACTATCTACTTTTCCGTCCAGATGTAAAAATGACCTTTGTTGGTGGAACCAGAGTGAATGCCTCAATTATTCAATCAAATTTGTCTCTTATAAAACAGAATCCCTGTTGCTAACCATGGTAATGGTAGTGTTTTTTTCTTAAATCAAATGTTAAACACTCTATTGTTTCATTTTGTTTAGCCAGTTTATATCATTCTTCTTCTGGTTTCTAACCCTCTGCCAATTTTTTATATTTTGATAAAATGAAAGGCAGATATCGAGCACTGTTTTATTAATTAAATTTTGCCCAAATATTTTCGCTTTCTAGAGCTATCTTCAGGGATATCTGAAATAAGCCTAGAAACGTTTTTTTTCAAATAAAAAAAATGATTAACTTCGATAAAAAACTCGAAAATAAAGTTAATGGATGATTTTTTTTTTGGGGTTAGAAATTTTATTTTTTTTATTAATATGATTTATTGACTGGGAGTATAGACAGCACCCTCTTGCTTTTTCGCTGTCTCTATTACTGTATGCATACCATCTCCTTCATTCTGAGTATGTCCCTTCTCCAAAAACCTGTTTGTTATCTTGATGTTGAGAATTTTAGAGGCATATGCCAAACATTAAGAAAATAAAACGTTTCTATTTTGCTTCCCACAATCTTCGGAGTATAAGATGACACTTTCAGCCCCTTTAGTTTATTGTGCCCCTCAAAAAGTCTAACAAGCAACTACTAATTTTATTTGCTCTCCGCTTCGCCACCTCTTCATACCGAACGTAACAGAATTCTTTATTGTTACCTATGTTGTAGACTGTAAGTAAAATTATAGGTTGCATTTTTACTTTTATAGTAAAATGTACTTACTTCTGATTGAGGGGTAACTAATACCTAATCTTTCAATTTTTGGACTGCAACTTTGTTAGCTAAGTGTTGGTCATATTTTTCTTGCAATTTTAATTTTATGTCATTATCAGCATCTGTATTACCCGTGCATAGTTGACACTGCCCTTTTGCTATATATGGTCCTTTTGTAATTAGCATGTACGTCATTTTTTAGTGTTTATAGTAGCTGCATCTGCATATCATGAGTTGTTAATTAATTTTAACTTAACGAGAACTCCCGCTTTAATATTATTGAGAGTAATTTGGAAACTTTCTTCAGAATATAAGTTAAATAAAAGTGGCGATAAAACACATCCCTGTTTAACTCCTCTATAGAGTTTTATTTCTTCTGAGTGTTGCCCATCAATTTGAAACATGACACTTTGGTTCCAGTATCATGTTTGCACTATAATTATGCTTTTACTATTAATGCGCTTGTTCATAAGTATTAATATTACTTTTTCATGTCTTACTTTATCGAAAGCTTTTTGTAGTCAACAAAGCACAAGTGTAGATCACCGTTTACATCCCGACATCGCTGAATCAATATGTTAATGGCCAATAGTCCTTCTCGAATACCCATTCCATTTCGGAACCCGAACTGCGTCTGGTTAATGTCATCCTCTAGCCTTTCGTATATTCTCTTATGTATTACTTTCAGCAGTACTTTTAAAGTATGTCTCATGAGGCTCCGTGTTCGATAATCAGAGCACTCTTTTGCTGCTTGTTTTTTAGGGATAGTTATTAATGCTGACTTCAGCCACTCTTATGGTATAATTCCCGTATCGTACACCGTGTTGAATAAATATTATCCTCTTCCACTAGTTTTAACAGGTTTACTGGTATTTCATCTACTCCAGCTGTCTTATTGTCTTTAGAGTTTTTGATAGCATATTTGATTTCATCTATCGTGATCTTCTGTCTCTCTCAAGGATTTAATTCTTGTATTTTCAACATTTCACCTCTTTCATCTTGGAAAAGTTCTCTGGTAAATCTATCAGTAGTACTCGGTTTTTGCTTTTTATGTGTCCTTGCTGTCTATTTCGATCCATTCCAGTCACTTCTCTTATTTTTTTGTGCATATTTCTCATATCATATTTTGTTTCTAGTTCTTCTATCTCTTAACATTGTTTCATCAAATAGATTTCCTTAGCTGTTTTGATTTTTTCCTTAATTATTCGTTGTATTTCTTTATACTTCTCTAGATCTTTTCCTTTATATTTTCTTCTTTCTTCCATCTGTAATAGTATTTCTTCTGTCATCCAATTGTTTTTTAGTCTCTGACTTATGTTGTATCAAATTTTCTTGAGCTGGTTTCAGTAATGTGTTTTTTCTTCGTTAAAAATGTGGTAGGTTATTTTTGAGAATACTATAATACTGAATTGTGCATTTTAAGTTGCCTATACAGCCGCTAGAGTTACTGCAATATTCGGTTGAGTTTACCGAAAGTACAAGCTGATTATAGCTGCAAATGTCAAACATGGAACAAAAAATTGCGATATAGCAGTGTTGGCGTATTTTTATAGTGTAGATCCTATCTTCTTCTTTAAGTTCTATCTTCTATCGAAGGTTGGAAATCATCATGGCTATGCGGACTCTGTTGACTGCCGCTCTAAAAAGTTCTGCACTACTGCATTCAAATCATTCCCTTAAGTTCTTAAGCCAGGATATTCTTCGTCTTCCCACATTTCGCTTTCCTCGGATTTTGCCCTACATAATAAGTTGTAATAATGCGTATTTTTGCCCTCTCATCACATGTCCCAAGTACTCAAGTTGTCGTCTTTTAATAGTTAATATTATTTCCGCCTCATTTCATTTCCTTCTAGTTAGTTCCATGTTAGACATTCTTTGAGTCATGATATTCGTAGGATTCTTCTGTAACACCAAAATTCAAAGGCGGCCAACTTATTCAGATGAACTTGTTTTAGTGTCCAAGCTTCCAAACCATAAAGAATCTCATTCGAAGCATTCTCAGACGTAGTTCTAACCTTATATCCCGACAACAAAGAAACTTTAATGATGTACGTTTTAAATGATGTACGTGCTATTTCAATACGTGTCTTAATTTCATTGGTTTGGTCTACATTTGATGTTATCCATGCTCCTAAGTATTTATAGTTATTAACACTCTCAATTGCAGTATCTTCAATAGTCAATTGGATATTTGAATGTGCAGATTTAGTCATGATCATGCATTTAGTTTTCTTCAAATTTATCTTCAGTCCGTTTTCATGACAGCGTTCATTAAGGCGTAGATCCTATATGCTTCAAATATAAAAAGATAAAGCTTTAAAAAAGTACATTTTGTTTATATTATGTTATGAATTCTGCAATTTTTGATTTATATAAAACAACAATGAGTAAATATTTGTTTCTGTGAAGATTAATTGCAGTTAATTATTAGAAATTTTTTTTAGCAATTACCTTTTGATAGACTAGGGAATAGATTTGACAATCATCACATCAGCAGTTGCCAGATTGCAACAGATGTTTGCAATTAATCTCGAAAGAGACAAATATCTACTCGTTATTGCTTCATATAAATTAAAACTTGCAGAGTTCATAAAATAGTATAATCAAACTGTACTTTTTAAAAGCTTTATCTCTTTATATTTAAAGCATACAAATATGCATCATAAAAACATGCCAACACTGCCAAACCGAAATATTTTTGACATTTGCGGCTATATTCAGCTTGTACTTTCGGTAAACTCAACCCAATATTCTATGTTACAGCTACATATAGAATAATTCAGAAGAAAGTGGTAACTCCAATTATACAAAAATTGAGTTATTACAGTTTTCGTTGAATGAGTCGATATAGCCTTTCTTTTTAGTTCTGAGTAGTCGCCTTGTGTGTGCTCTTGTTCTGCGAATATCTGCTTTGTTCTCATCTGTAGGGTTTTGTAGCATTTTCAATCTTTTGTTAGTTTTTATTTCCAGCATTTCCTCGCATTGATTATCAAACCATTTCCGTTTTTTTTTTAATAAAATAGTATTAATAAAAAAACATTATCAAAAAATTTTAAAACGGATATTTTGCGATAAATACGCCGGGATGATATTAAAATCATTTAAAATAACAAAGATACACCAGATAATATTACATTAAAATTTCGCTATTTATTTGTTCCAATCTAATATTAGTTGAAAATTGTTTGCAGCTATACATACACAATGAAAATTTTAATAAATTATTTTAATCGAATTTGACACATAAATATATGACTATGCATAAATTTATGTTCGCAAAATAAAATATGACCGGAATAAATTTGTAATCATTAAGCAATATTTTGATTATAAATATAAATTGTATTATGCTATGCTAATTAGTAAATGTTTATGAAATATAAAGTGCAACACATATTATTGCAATAAATGATTTTAGTGTACACAAACCCAATTAAAATCATAAACAGAGTTAACATGCAAATATTTATTAGCGGTGTAGACATTGGCGTAGCCTTGAATCAGAATAATATGCCTTTATTAGTTTGACAACTTTATTAATCATGTCTTTAATGTTTTCCTTTTTATTCTTTTGCACTTCTTTTTCTATATCTCTTTTCTTTTTCTTTTCCTTCTCCTCTTTTCTTTAAGTGTTCTACTTTAACTCTTAATTGGATTCAAACAAACTGCTTACATATGCTTTGTGGACCTTATGAGGGCGTTTGACAAAGTAAGACTTTAATATGTCCGTCAACTATTACGAACTAAATATAGACTCAGGGATTTGAGGAATTCTCAAAGAAACGAATACCAACAATAGTACATTGGTATGAGAAGGAAATCAGCTAGCAGAGTGGAAAGAGCTGCAACCAAGAACAACTGAACTAAAGACAACTGAAATGAAAACGATAAAATACATTACTCTCTATCTACCTATCTATCTATATAAGGATTTTTACAGCTGTCGCCGCCTTACTTCTTTCAGCCAACGTCTCCAGTCCTTTCTGTTCTGCCATTCTCCATCTCTAAGGTCTCGTCTTTTCATGGACTCGTCCACTTCATCCCTCCATGATCTTCGGGGTCTACCTCTTTTCCTCCTTCCTATTAGGCTCCAATCCGAAATCTTTGCTATCCACCCTGTATGATCTGTTCTTCTTACATGTGCATACCAAATTAAACGTTTTTCTTTGATGTATGTCTTGTTCTACTGCCATTCTTCGTTTTATCTCCTTATTTCTGATGCGATCTATTTTTGTCACTCTGTAGCTTCTTCTCATGAACTTCATTTCAGTTGCTGTGATTTTGGACCCGTTTCGTTTATTAATTGCCCAATTCTCTGCTCCATAGGTCATTATACTGCGTACCAAGATGTTATAAATTCTCTTCTTTGTATTTCTGGTAATCTGTCTATCCCACAGTACTTCGTTCATTTGTTTAATACATGTTCTTGTCTGTGCTAATCTGCTGGTTATCTCTTGTTCTGTGGTTCCATCTTTTTTTAAGTATGAATCCTAAATATTTCAATTTTTCAGTGCCGTTAATTTCCCTATCATCGTCCATTTCCAAGTTTCTCACTGGTTCTTGCTCTGTTACTCTCTAAGGAGCCATAAAAGGAATTAGGTTATAAGGAAACAATAGGATGGGCTAGACAGAGACGCAGGGAGTGGGAAGACGGTTTCTTTCAGTTTTAGGGCAATAAATAAATCAAACGTTTGTAAGAAAAATTACAAAAAGAGGTTAGGCTTTGTAACAATTAAACACCCCGCATCTCGAAAAAGGAAGCATTTGAGGGCATACCTTTATAGGAACTGTTATTGTTTTTTATGTAGAATCACTCCCTAAAGTTAGTTGCGCGTATTTATTAAAATTCTATATATTTTATAGATAGGTTTGTATTATTCAAAAGGACTAAAACCGACAGTTAGACCCTCTATAACTCAGAAACAATTGATTTCTTAGACTTGACACAGTAGTAACTTTTGATCAACATGACCAAAGCTACCTCTCTGCAAAGTTTCAGCTAATTTAAATAAAACTAATTTTACAAAAGAAAGTACTTTGGAAAGGGAAAATTAATTTAATGTCATATGCGGACGTTTTCAAGACATTTGACAGGGTGAACCACAACATTTTATTGAAAAAAGTGGACATCTGGTTGGCTAGTTTCGTATTAAGCAGATCTCAAAAGGTTCGAATAGCTGATTCCATGTCATTCCATTCCATAAAATCACAAGATTAAACAATTGTTTTTTTCGACAAAATCGAAAATTTGTATATTACAAAAAAAAAAATCAGACCACAAAAAATTTAAAACTAACAATTGAATTATAAAATAATAATGTAGAGAAACAGTTCAGAGCAACAGCAATAGAACATTAAAAAAACCATTTTTTTTTGTCCAGAAATAAAGCAAAAATGTAAAAAAATAAAAGAGGCCTATCTTAAATACCGAGCAAAGATAGCCTCAGAATCGTACGCTGAAAATCGGAAAGTAACAAACGAAACGTTGAATTTGATGAGACAACCGAAAAACCAATATCGGAAAGCATTTTTCAAAAGGTCTGCAGACCTAAATTTGGAGATAAATCGATTACAAAGAAAAGAAGTTAATAAACTAGTTAACATGAATAAAATAAATCAATAATTATCTCACTTACCTGTACATTCTAGAAGATAAAGAGAAATTGTTGAACACACCAGAAATAATAATAAATTAAAAAATCTTAATTTAACTGCAAAAACCATACAATTAGCCCTCCAGAAATTAAAAGAAAAAACTCCGGATAGGACGAAATCTCAAAAGAGCTGCTAAAATTGAGAACTGGTACAATAACAGAAAAAACATGGCATTTACAAAAAAAGCATTACATTATATATACTTTGTTATTGGTCCAATTGGAGCGTGGGATTCGATAAATGAAAGGGAACGATATAACAGATATATTAAGATAGAAAAAACAAACAAGGCGACTACCAAAAGGGCACTACATAGTATCTTTGTTAGTAATCGACGTATAGTTACATACGAGAATAATATTCACAAAATATGAATACAAATTTTAATCAAAAATAAAAACAAACAAGACAAGAACCGAAAAACGAATTTACTTGAAATTTTAAATGAGAAATTTGGCAATGATTTTTTGATACAATCTGACCAATATTAGCCGGAATTGATTAGGTTGCTACACGGTAGCAGCTTTCTAATCGTGCATGACTCAGTCTTGAACGGTGATATTTTTGAATAATATTCACAAAATACGAATACAAATTTTAATCAAAAATAAAAACAAACAAGAAAAGAACCGAAAAACGAATTTACTTGAATTTTTTAATGAGAAATTTGGCAATGATTTTTTGATACAAGCTGACCAATATTAGCCGGAATTGATTAGGTTGCTACACGGTAGCAGCTTTCTAATCGTGCATGACTCAGTCTTGAACGGTGATATTTTTGATTAATTTCATGGTTGAAAATATTTGTCCGCAAACATACGAACTTCTGAACAGAGACATCATTTGCTTTGCATTTTTCGTCAAAAGCGGAAATTTCTCGAGACTGACAACAAGATTTATAAAAATTTTCCTGAGAAAAATCACTCTCATTTAAGTCTTTGTGGTACAGTCAAACAAGTTTTACTTATTAAAAGAACAAATTATTTGACGCGAGGCTCTCGATATATTTTTAAGAGGCCACCAGATTTGGAGATTTGTAAGCAGCATTTAATTGCCAATATTTTATTTCGATAAGAGATTATTTTTTGGACAAAGATCGAATCAGGAGGAAAGTACGTTGGACTAGGGGAAGAGGAAGGAAGAGATTAAATTTTGATTTAAAATTTTCAAAAGACAGTCACAAAGAAATAAAGATGTTTTGAAAAGTTATCACTTTGTGAATAGGAACGGTTTTGCTTATTTAATTCCTAGAGTTTAAGGAAGACTTAGGAATATAGGATCTGTATGTTTTTTGGATTTGAATTTAGATATTGATTAGTATATTGATGTATTTTATATTCAATATTTGTTAGACCTTATTTGCTATACAATATATTGTTGAAATTTACTGATAATGATGTATTGATATTTATGTGTATTTTATTATTCCTTTTGGTTCTCTTACTTGCAAGTAAGATATATATAGTAAGAGATACTGAACCACGAGAGTACAGCCTTAGTCAAATTGAATTATAGGTAAGCTGTTGACGTGATATATTATAATTTAAAATTCTTATTGTACTTCCTTTTTTTGCGTATTGTGCATAGTTTCATTTCTTTCTACTGTTTGAGTCCTTGTCTGTTGGCTTCTAATTCGCACATTAACTCTGTTATTTCTTCTTTCAGTCATTCAAAACCTTTCTTGAGAAACTCTGCAAATATCATTTTTGCCTGGTGGTTCAATATTTTATTAATTTTAATTTGTTTATCATTTCTTCAAAATTTTCTTTTTTTTTTTTTTGTTATTTATTTATTATTGCAATTATAGCTATTATTGAATACCTTCAATTAAATTTTATTTAAAAAAATAATTACTATTTATCAATACTTTATAATTTATAATTTTATTTTTAGATTTCAACAATTTCCTTGCTCTAAAAAAAAGACAAATAAGATGCTAATGAAAATGGTTGTTCTCTAAATAAACATTTGTCGTTGTAAACACTTACTAAATACATAGTTATATTGCCAAGATAATTGGGTGTATAATTACACTTAGTAACGCCTACTTATGTTTATTTTGAAATGCAACGCCTACTGCTTAATATTGTGTGCAACTCCTTGCATTGTCATTTGTTTACTGGGTGGGACATTGTTCATTTCATTTTTTAGATTGTCCACAAACTAGATGTGATTCAGTAATTGTTATCGAGATCGACTTTAAAAAATAACAATTGTTACAGAAAATGAATAAATTATTCAAGGATACAATATGAATGAGTCATAGTGAAATTTAATGAGATTTTTAATTACCTAATAAAGGTTATTGTGAATTATAATAGGTAAGAATATAAGAAAAGCTCGCGATATGGTCTCCTACGATTTCGTATTACCTCAATAACTACTATAAGTGGGAACTGGCAATAATTATAGAAAGAGTTTCTTGATTTTCATTTCAGCTATACTTTTGTGTTTAAAGGTATGCCAGAACTTATGGAATTGCAGAGGAGAATAAAAGTTGCCTATTAAAAACTTCAACAATAACATGAAAACTAGTGAGTGTGTGCTGTCGGTTGTTTTTTTCTGAGACTGTGGACTTATCCAATAGCCGAAAAAGTGAGAGTAGCCACCGGGATGCTAAAATTACATCTTCTCCTAGTTTGTACCTACTTTTTCAGATTGTTTATTATTTTGTCCATGATGATTAAATAAGTCACTCTGGTCCCTGGTCCGTGCCGGTTTGAGATTGTGTATTGGGAGACGCAGTGACGCAGACACTAGGTGTGAAAATTATCATCCCCTACAATGGACGTCTCAATGGCTAGTACAAATTAAAGTAGAAGATTATAGATTTCATTCTTCCTAAAATGGCGTTTTCGAAGGATCTTCTTTTTCTTTGTCCCTTTCGTTCCAGGAGTTCACAATTGTGTGGGTCTTATTAACACGTGAAATATGAATCAAAATTTTATAGTAACCAATTCACACTGATACGACACGATTGTGCTGGATATCTATTACCGGTTTCATCGTACGTGATTTATTTAGTTCCCATATTTATGTTGGCATTCAAGATTGCAATATCAGCTTTATTGTTTTTCTGTGTTTTTACGGATTGCGATGGCGAATAAAGGTAGGTTTCACTTAAAACTAATTAACACAGGGTTTTAAATATAAGTTTATTTAGGAAACGTATTGTTTTGCATGATAAGCTCCAAATATTTTAAGTTTTTTTTATTGAGGTATTATCAAAAACGTAATGGCTAAAAGCCCACACAAACGCAAAAGAAGAGGTCAGCATTGTAATATTTTTGCTTTTTGTAGAGTGTAATAGAATACTAAATTTGGAAAACTTTGCAGCCAATCCCAATCAGGTGTATAAACTCATTGATGAACTGGAGTCAAATTTTGAGGTAGAAAGCGATAACGGCGATTAATGTTTTGCCCTTCAAATGACTCTTTACGGGGAGATAAAAGCAGTGGATTGGAAAGCAGTAGTACTAACCGTGAAGTGCTTAGGGCTAATACCAGCCAAAAAGTCTACTATTGCTCCAAAATGGGTAAAGTAGCCATTTGACGGTAAATAAATCCCTTCTTGGTTCGAATTGCACTAGGAGAATGAACTTATGATTAGTGGAACAAAAAAAGGGAAATCTAAATTATGAAAACGCTCGTATGGATAAAACTAAAGAACCCTCTGTTGAGATGGCAAGAAAGGCGCCGCTATCTTGTGAGGATAAAAGATTTAATGGATTTGATATAGTATATATAGTATAGCCAGTATATAAAGATCAAATAAAATTTTAACACTTGTTTAAAATCTATATCTAAATATATAATACTGAATTGAATATTTGAAGAATAGAAAGCTATCTTCTCCTTCTTCAGATGCAAATCCACTAATGGATGTTAGCGATCACATTTTCCATTAATTCTCTATTTCTTGCAATATGTATCAGATATTGTATGTCGTTAATCCCTGTCTATTGCCTTATGTTTCGGAGCCAGGACATTTTCTTGCTTCCCATTCCTCTCTTGCCTTCAATTTTACCCGCCATTATAAATTGGATGATCTGGTATTTTTCATTTCGCATGATGTGACCTATATACGCCGTTTTCCTTTTCTTGATGGTTTCGAAGAGTTGGCGTTCTTGGTTTATTTTTTTAAGGACATCTATATTTGTGATTTTCGCTGTCCATGGTATTTTTAGAATACGGCGATAAAGCCACATTTCGAAAGCTTCTAATCTGTTTATATCCCTCGTTTTGAGTGTCCAGCCTTCTACGCCATATAGCAGCACTGACCATACGTAGCACTTAGTAAACCTTAGTCTCAGTTGAAGATCGAACTCTGAACAAGTCAGTACCTTCTTGAATTTTACGAAAGCTTGTCGAGCTTGCTCAATGCGACATTTTACTTCCCTGTCCGATGCCCAGTCTTCAAAAAGCCACGATTCCAGGTATTTAAATTTACTCACTCTTTCAATGGATTTAGTATTCAGTGTTATGGTGGAGTTTTCAAGTGCATCCAAGTTTCTGGAGATGATCATGAATTTGGTCTTTTTGGTATTAATCTCTAATCCCATTCGCTTACTGTATTCTCCGATTAAAGTGACAAGTTGTTGAAGATCGACTTTGTTGTCACAAATTAAGACACCATCATCAGCATATCGTATGTTATTGATCAATACTCCATTTACCTTGATTCACATCTCTGCATCCTCCAAAGACTCTTGAAATATGCCTTCCGAATAAATGTTAAATAAAAGAGATGAAAGCACACATCCCTGTCGAACGCCTCTTCTTATATGTATGGGTTTGGATATAGAATTGTCTATTTTTAACTGTGCCGTTTGATGCCAGTGCAAGTTTTCAATACATCTTATGTCTTTTTGGTTTATATCAACTTTCTTGAGAATCTGCATTAACTTGTGGTGTTGGATACGATCAAACGCTTTTTGGTAATCTAAAAAGCATATGAACACATCCTTCCTCTGATCGTAACAATTTTGGACCAGCACCTGTGTTGCTACTATTGCTTCTCGTGTTCCTAAACGTTGCCTAAACCCGAAATGGGAATCACTGATATCCCATTCACATTTTTTGTATAATTTTTGATGTAGTATTTTTAAGAATATCTTTAAAGTGTGACTCATCAGGCTAATGAGTCTGTGATCCTCACATCTTTTTGCATTGACTTTCTATTGAAAGCTATCAGACTATGTTAAATTATCTAAACTTTTAATTGTTTTTAAATAGTAGTAGTAGCCCTTTTTTTTAAACATTCTGAATTTTTCTAAATATTTGGGATGAAAATAAAGAAGGCCACAAGAAAAATATTTAAAAAAATGCAAGGAGATAACAGAACAATAAGAAAGATATAAAAGATATACTTCAATATCTACAAAAACTAAAAAATGTACTAACACAAAGACCCACATTAAAGACACAATAAGAAAATTAAAGAAGTTTGGTGTTGCTTAAATACAAAAACAAGACGAGACTTCAACAGTCTTGGTTTTGATCTTGCGCCAATACACCTAGTCTTGGTCTTGGTCTTGCAGTAAGAGTCTTGCAAGTCTTGCAGTTACCCATTAGCCTATTGCTATTTATTGAACGTTACTTTAGATCTTATGACAACGTAACAGATTAAGTACATTTTAAGCTTAAATTAACATAGCCATATTAAAGACCAACCAAATTAATTAATGTCTAAACAACTGACACCGGGTGGAGTTTGAAGCAACGAACTAAGCGATCTGTGCCTATGCTCTAACTAACTCAGCTATCTATCATGCCCCATGAAAGTCAATCTGTTTCATAATAAAAGTTTGCATTTAATAAGCTTACATGTGCTAAAACATGGTTAAAACACAAAAAACCAAATTAATGACATGAACTGGACTGTCCCTACACCACCTCAATATATGAAATGGAAATCTTAAGAAAGATTGGTATGTGGTAAAAATCCACATACGTATCAAGGGCACATATTCTTTAGGTGATAAGATAACAAACTATACTCCACTTGAAAGAAAAATAAATGTTGTTAACAATCTTAGTTCTACTTTTATATAAAAACTAACTTGAAAAAATAAAGAATAGGTAAAAAAGCAATGATAATCAACAGAAGTTATTTTAAATTAAGGAGATAATACTTAATAAATACATTCCTCTTCTTCTTCTTCTTCTTCAGCCTGTGTTCGTCCACTGCTGGACATAGGCCTCTTGCGTTTGCTTCCATCGATTTCTACTTTTGGCAATTCTCATCCACTGCTTGCCCGCGACTTGTTTGATATCGTCTGTCCACCTCTTCTGCGGTCTGCCTACTCCTCGCCTGTTCTCTCTTGGTCTCCAGTTTGTTAATCTTTGTATCCATTTTTCGGGATTATCTCGGGCAACGTGTCCGACCCATTGCCACTTGAGCCTTGCAATACGTTCTGAGACATCAGTAATTTTTGTTCTTTCACGAATGACGTTATTTCGAATCCTGTCTCTCAAACTAATCCCTAGCATGGTCCTCTCCATTGCTCTTTAAGTTGTACTGAGCTGCTCTAAGATTTTCTTTGTGAAGGCCATGGTCTCCAGTCCATATGTAGTTACAGGCAAGATACATTTGTCATAAACTCTACGTTTTAGACACATTGGTATATCTTTATTCTTCAAAATAAAGCTTAATTTACCAAAAGCTCCCCAAGACAGTTGTATGCGTCTTTTTATTTCGGCTATTTGATTTTCTTTGCCGATTTTAATGGTATGTCCAAGATATATATAGTGGTCTACATTTTCAAGACTGACGTTGTCAATAACAAGATTAGTTTGTAAATTACTCATTATTTTTGTTTTCTGAAGGTTGATTTTGAGACCTATTTTATTTGACTGCTGGTTTAATTCCTTCAACATTTGCTCCAGTTCCTTGGTATCTGTACTAAATAATACTATATCATCCGCAAACCTCAAATGACTCAAACGTACACCATCAATGTTTAGACCTTTTTCCTCCCAGTTAAGCTGCTTGAATACATTTTCCAATGCTAAGGTAAAAAGCTTTGGTGAAATAGTATCACCTTGTCTAATACCTTTATCAAGGCGCATTTTTTCATTTTTTTCGTCTTCATTGATTTTGATGTGGAATGTGGCCTGTTCATAAATGTTTTTAATGAGTGTAGTGTACCGTGAGTCTATTCGAGCATCCTTCAGGGCTGACAAAAAGGACCAAGTCTCAATACTATCGAAAGCCTTGTGAAAGTCGATAAATGTCATATGTAAAGGTACATTATATTCTGTGGTTTTTTCTACTACTAAATAAATACATTAATTTACCGAAATAAAGTAGTAGGTAGGTACATAATATATGTAATTAATAATAAGGTAATACGTATATTTTTTAACAGGTCGACTTTTTCCAACAGTTATTAAGCTTTTTAACATTGCTTTGCAATCATTGCTTTCTTACCTATTCTTTATTTTTTCAAGTTAGTTTTTATATACAAGTAGAGCTAAGATTGTTAACAACATAAGTGGATGATAGTGTATCTTATCACCTAAAGAATATGTGCCAGTTCATTTCATTAATTTGTTTTTTTTTTGTTTTAACCATGTTTTAGCACATGTAAGCTTATTAAATGCAAACGTTTATTAGGCAACATATTGACTTCCGTAGGACATGGTAGATAGCTGAGTTAGTTAGAGCATAGGCACAGATTGCTTAGTTTGTTGCTTCAAACCCCACCCGGTGTCCGTTGTTTAGACATTAAGTTAGTTGTTGGTCTTTAATATGGCTATGTTAATTTAAGCTTAAAATGTACTTACTCTGTTACGTTGTCATAATATCTAAAGTAACGTTTAATAAATAGCAATAGGCTAATGGGTAACTGCAAGACTTGCAAGACTCTGCTGCAAGACCAAGACCAAGACCGGGAGTGCAATACCAAGACCAAGACCAAGGCCAGGTGTATTGGCGCAAGATGAAAACCAAGACTGTCAACGTCTCGTCTTGTTCTTGCATTAGGGCAACACTAATCTTATTTAATTTATTTTTTTAATGTGCCTTTAATGTGGGTGTTTTATATTAGATATTCATTAGTATTTTTATCTTGTTCTTTTTTTATTTTTTGTATATATTGAAGTATATCTTTCTTATTGTTCTCTTATATCCTTGCATTTTTTTTAAACATTTTTCTTGTGGTCTTCTTTATTTCCGTCAGAAATATTTAGAAAAATTCAGAATGTATTTCAATACAGAGCTACTGCTACTATTTAAAAACAATTAAAAGGTTAGATAATTTTACATAGTCTGATAGCTTTCTATTCTTTAAATATTCTATTCAGTATTATAAAACTATTAAGGCTCCCAGCAATCATCTATGCATAATACCATCAAAAAAATGCATTATACCTATATTATTCAAAATTAATTTACTTGTAATTAATTAAATCGTGTACTTTATGTTATATTTTAGTCATTGTTATATTTTTCCAGGATCATTACCCACCTCGAATTCTCGAGACCATTTAAACAGCGTTCCGAGCTTCTCATAACAACAAAGCAAAACCATTGACTCTGATTGCTATTGAATATTCCAACATTGATTAATAAACTTTTTAATGAATGTTATAATTAGTTACCGTATCGAAACGTCGTCTTCGAATGGAGTATCTTTCTTACTTTTCCTTAATTTTCTATCTTTGTCCCGCATCGTCGATCTCTCTACGGGGTGTCTGATGCGTGATCAGGCCAAGAGACAGATCTTTAAACTTTTAATTGAAAATTCGGAATCCGACAAGGAATTTTTGCAACGCTAATTAACCTAGAAGTTATCTTCGGTCTTTGTAGAAAAATTCCGTTTAATCGCACAGGTATAGCATTTAAATATCATACTATTTTATTATTTATATCGCTTAACAGGCCATCCAAATATACTTTCTAAAATAAATTGTTTTGATATGCCTACAACATGATCATAATTATACTACAATCAAGACTCCTTAATAAAGCAAACTTTTTCAAGCCTGTAATCACTAAAAGTTGACGTTCACATTAAAATTTGAATAACACGCATTTTTAATAATCACCTAACCACCCCTTAGACTATTATTTTAACATTGGAAATCCAAAAATGCGGAAACTATAGAGGAAAGTCTGATCATCATACAAGAAACAGTGAGAGAGATAAAAGAACAACACCTGAAGAAACATACAGAGAAACGGAAATCGTGGATGACCGACGAAATACTTAAACTTATGGATCAGAGAAAAAAAGCTAAGAAAATCACCAAGAATATAAGAGAATAAATACCATCTTCAAAAGAAAAATAAAAGAAGCAAAAAAGAAACAAAAACAGAACAATACTAAGAAGGAGGGAAGTATGAGTCGAGGAAATAGCTAGAAAGTTTCGGAAAAATATCAGATGATAAAGGCAATCTTGCCTTAACCAAAGAAGATAAGAAGAAAGTATGGGAAGTATACTTGGAGAAGCTTTTCCATGACCGTAGAACAATACAAGAGCCCACCATTGAAGAAAATTCAGGTCCCGAAATCCTATCAGAAGAAATAACGGCAGACGTCAGACAAATTAAGGATGGAAAGGCACCTGGACTTAATGAAACTCCTGCAGAACTGTTAAAACTATTAGATGCAGAACAAATAAAAATATTAAATTTAATGACATATACAAGGCAGGAAAAATAAGAGTCGAGTGGCTCAAATCGGAGTTCGTTCCATTGCCCAAAAAACCAGGAGCAAAAGTTTGTGAAGATTTTAGGACCATAAGCCTAATAACAAATTGCGCCCAATCAGTTTGGATTTGTGAACGCCGTTGGTACGAGGTGGGCTTTATTTAGCGTGCAGGTATTGTTTCAGAAATGTAGAGATGTCAGCTGTAATGTTTTGCATGTCTAATTGACTACAAGAAGGCTTTCGATAGAGTCAGACATGAACAAATGATGGAAGTGCTGAAGAGGACAGGAATTGACGGAAGAGACTTAAAAATAATACCTAATCTGTATTGAATTCAATCAAACTTAATGAACAAAATAACGGACACAAGTAGAAAATATGGACTGGATATAAACACCAGCAAAACCAAGCAAGTGATCATCAGCAAGGAAAACATAACTGAAGGAAATCTGTATGTAAACCAAATGAGAATTGAACGTGTCTCACTATACAACTACTTGGGAACTATAATCAATGAGTCGTGGGACAATACAGAAGAGATTAAATGTCGCATAGGAAAGGCAAAAAGTGCATTCTTGACTATAAGTTCTGTGTTCAACAGCCATGACCTCACCCTAGAAACAAAAATCTTCTTCTTTATCTACCGTCTCCTCTCAGTAGGTTGGTAATCATCATAGCTATTTTCACTTTTGAGATTGCAACTCTGAACACGTGGACGGAACTGCAATTATACCACTTTCTTAGATTGTTGAGCCAGGAGTATTAAGCCAATACTTCGTTCTCCGTGTATTTTCCCTGCATTATGGTTTGTAGCAACACATATTTATCTTCTCTCATAACGTGTCCAAGATATTGTAACTTTCTTATCTTAATCGTATTCTTGATTTTCATTCCCTTTGTCATCTTTTTGTCAATCGCTTACCTCTTTCTTTAAGGTCCAGGTCTCCACCACATCCAGCAGCAACTAAAACACATATGAACGTAATATTCTTATTTTGAGTTGCAAACTAAGGTCTCTACTGCATAATACTTTTCTCATCGTATTAAATGTTGCTCTAGCTTATCCAATTTTCATTTTTATTTCTTCTATTATTAAGAGAAACAAAAATAAGGCTCCTTAAATGATAAGTCCTTTCCTATAGTCATGTATTTTTTGTGCTGCTTTATCTCTTGCCTATTTTCTTCGCCACCTTATCCAATTTTTCAATTGCGTCCTTATAAGTGTCATCTTCGTCTTTACTATGATAACTACAAGGTGTTTCAAAAAAAAGGTATCCCCGTCTCTAGGGTAGGTAAGAAACTGAAAAATAATTAGGGTTTCCTTAGTAAAAAATTTTTATAACACCATCCGTTTTCAAGATACAGGACGTGGAAGAAAAAAAATTTTTACGCATTTTTTAGGATTTTGCCAAAACTACTGGCAACATTGTAATGAAATTGTATACGAATATGTTTTGGAAGCTGATACATCCCATAAATTTGTTTTTATATCTGATTCTCATAGAGAGCGCTAGTTAAACCGATCGTATTAAGTATAAGTCAATATAACTTTTTAAAGAGTATAATTATTAATCAAAATTTCAGGTAAACTTAAACATCATTCAATTTTACATGAAAAATGTACTCTTGGTAAAACTCGATACTATGTACCGTTTTCGAAATATTTTGATTTGAAAATTCTGAAGTAATAATTGATGCTGGTAGTAATGATAAAGTTCTAATAGGTATACCTCTATTTTCTCCAAGTATGCGATGGAAATATGACATTTATTGATTGTTATGACGATAAATCAACAATAATTAGAGATTTGAAACCTTGTTATTTGTAAAATCAAATCAAAATGTACTCAAATGTTGAATACACTGACATGTTATTAACCTTAGGCGAATGTTTAGGATGTTCTAGTGCAGCTGTGACACGTTATGCAGAAAAGTTTCCTAGAAGAAACTTACCAAGTAAAAAAATATTTAGAGCCATTGAACGACGTTGTCGAGAAACCAAAGGGAATGTGAAACCAAATAAAATAATTTCTGGTAGACCAGGAACAACAAGAATAATTAATAAAGATATATAATATTTTAAATTTATTTGATCAAGATCAATAGTTAGCGTAAGGAATATAGCAAGACAAACAAATACTTCTTCTTAAAGTACTTGGCGGATACTGAAAGAAAAGCAATTACATCCTTATCATTCCAAAAAAGTTCAAGAGCTGTTGTCAGATGATCTACCGGTTAGAGTGGATTTTTGTGAAACATTGCAACAAAGGACAGCCCACAATCCAAATTTTTTAAAATGCATTCTTTTTACGGACGAGGCCACCTTTACGCGACCAGGTATGTTTAACTCCCATAATGCACACTACTGGTGTGATAAGAATCCACGAGTCAAATGGGTATCACATTACCAACACTCATTTAAAGTTAATATTTGGGCAGCAACTTTAGGTAAGAAATTAATAGGTTATCATATTCTACCTGGAAATTTAAATGGTGATATGTATCTTGATTTTTTAAACAATTCCTTATTCAAGATATTAGAAGATTTAACGCTAAACGAGCGAAGATCTTTATTTTTTATGGACGATGGAGCTCCACCACACTCTGATAGAAGGTGTCGTAATTGGTTAAGTAATCATTTTCCGAATCGATAGATTGGTAGAGGTGTAGAAGCTCCGATTCATTGCCTCCTTGGTCATGTGATTTTAACCCTTTGGACTACGCAGTTTGGTCGTATATTAAGGAAAAAGTCTATGCTACAGAGGTAAATTCACGCCAAGAATTGTAAGAAAGATTTCAACGTCAATTTAATGACATAATAGCTGATACCCTACCGTTTAGAAGGTTATTGGAATATTTAGAAAAAAGAATATACTTGTGTATTCGCGAAAACGGAGGGCATTTTGAACACTTACTGTAATTGAACTTTATTTTATGTTCTTAGTCATTAATTTAATTTTCTTCTTGTGAGTTTTGTTTAATTAACTATTTTATACCAGCATCAATTATTACTTCATAATTTTCAAATCAAAATATTCCGAAAATGGTACACAGTATCGAGTTTTACCAAGAGTACCTTTTTCGTGTAAAATTGAATGATGTTTAAGTTTACTTAAAATTTTGATTAATAATAATATACTCTTAAAAAAGTTATATTGACTAATACTTAGTACGATCCGCGTAACTAGCGCCTTCTATTAGAATCAGGTATAAAAACAAATTCATGGGATGTATCAGCTTCCAAAACATATTCGTATAAAATTTCATTACAATGTTGCTAGTAGTTTCGGCAAAATCGAAAAAAGGCGTAAATTTTTTTTTCTTCAACGCCATGTATCTTGAAAACGGATGGCGTTACAAAAATTTTATAATAAGCAAACTCCAATTATATTTCAGTTTTTTACCTACCCTAGAGACGGAGTTACCTTTTTTTAAACACCCTATAACATCTGCGTATACTACTACTTAAAGTAAAGTATGTATTACTATAATTAATATAAATATAAATATCAATTTAAATTTTTTTTCAATTATTCATTCCAATTATTTACAATTCTTTGATGAGTATCTATCACGAAATAACCAAAATAAAATGTTTCGAAAATCTAAAATTTTAAAAGTTTTATCTATCGTTAATGTCTACAAATTACCCCTACTTACTTTCAATTTGCTTAAATAAGAATTGATAAATATGATTACGTGGTTGAATGCACACAACATGCGCAATCAACTATTATCGCTACCCAATCGCCCAAGTAGTTCCAAAGGCCATATTCAACTAAATATATAAAATCACAAGGCATATTATGTATAAAATCTATACTGACTATATCACCCACAGGTTTTTATAAATCAATTCTTTTTAAATGTTGTGCGTTAAAATCCTTAATTACTGTACTAGAAAAATTCATAATTACTACAGTCTACATAAATCAAATAAAAGAAAATCGAAAAAGTTTTTTCTTGAGCAGAAATTAAAATTCAGATATTGAAGAGGATTTTGTAAACAAACAAGTAAGCAATTTTGATCAAGAAATAAAAAATAGTGACTTCGGTAAAAGGTTTTATCAAAATGATCTAGGGATGAGGAGAAATATTTATTGGGCGGAATAGATAAGAAATTGGAAAAGTGAGCCAGACGTTTTTAAATGTATATAATCAATATATCCAGACAGATCAATCAAAAATAAAGAAGAATAACCATAAAAAATATCAACTGTAGATTATATTATACACCTAATAAAATATTTTTAAAAATTTAAAGACGCCTAACGAAAATGTTGTGTACCGGTTGTCATTGCTAAGTTTCTAAAGAAGGGTGATGAACGTCTACAAGGAAAACAAGCGATTGGACTTCATAACTCCTAGGTTTTCTCGAAACGTAACCGAAAGTAGAACTGCAAGTCAATACTATTTTTAAATTTTTAACCGAAAGTGATATATAAACCACAAGGATATACTTGTTCTCATCTTACTAAGGCGCGTAGAGTAATATATCTCTTATATTATTTTGGCGACTTTAAAACAGTACTTCTGGTTGCAGCTCTAAAAGCGTAAGTCCGATCTTAAATGTTTCACTTTTAATACCATCTTTGGGTTATAAGCTTTCACTCAACACCTCATTTGGTATTCTATTTGTTCTAATAATGGAGAAGTATTCACGGTCAAACAGATGGATGGGAATAAAGTCATGAAACCGAAAGTAAACGTCTTGCAAAAAAGCGTCGAATAATAAATCGCTTGTGCTACTACGGCGACTTTAAAATAGTTCTTCCGGTTGTACCTCTGTTTAAAGTCAAATTTGCCACCTTTATACCCACTTTTGGTTATAAGCTTTCATTCGAAACATCATTTGTCACTCTATCTGTTCTAATACCGGAGGAGTTTTATTTATGAACGGATAGACACACATGGATAATTTAAGGCTTTCACATTTTATTGTTGTAAAATGCTTGAAAACAATTACAGAGTTGATGATTAAATAAGTATGAACCAAACAGTTAATGATAATGAGTATCTTTGCAGCCGAACATGACTTAATCGTGCTAAACACATTTTACAAACTACTACCTATTAGCCTGTATACGTGGAAATCACCTAGAGACAACGCACAAGACGTTACTATAAGAAACCAAATAGACTATATACTTGTTAACAAAAGATATTGAAATAGTCTCAACAGTGTTAAAACCTACCCAGACGCTGAAATTCAATCTGACCACAATTCTTTAGTGGGCGTGTATAGAAAGAAATTAAAAAAAAACACGCGAAAAAAAAACTGTACAAAACATGATCTGAGAAAACTGAAATGTAGTAAAAGTAAAAGAAACAGTCAGCAAAACAATCGATAGTAAATTCAAAGAAATCGATAATACAACGGAAAGCACAGAAGAGAAGATAGAATCTCTTAATAAACCGGTAAACGATATTAAAGATAATTTTATAACAAACGTTCTCAAAATACAAACCGATTTTGAGAACGATTTCCGAAGTCGAAATTGAAATGTCAATAAACGTATTTTTACCTTTAATTGTGGCTTATTCCCAGTTAAATAGTAATTAATTTAAAATGCCACAAGAAAATAGCTTCAGAACAATATTAAGAAACCGTTATGGGCCCAGCGTTATTCAAAATTTTCGGAAATTGAAAATTCTATACAAGAAACTGGCACATTGTCAAAATTCAATTAAGTTTTTATGCAGATGTAGAGAGAATTAAAGACATCTTAAAAACTGTTCAAGAAATAAAATTGAGTGCTCTAAAAGCAAGAAAAACAAGGGTGGATGACAGAGGAAATACTGAGACTTATGGATCAAAGAAGACAAGTCAGAAATAAAGATAAAAACGAATACAAGAGGATCCACGCAATAATCAGGCAAAAGATAAGACACGCGAGAACACAATTTCATAGTAAAGAATATAATGAAAATAAACAATATGAAAATAAACACGATACATTTCATCTGCACAAGAAATTAAAAGAAGTCGCTGGAAACAAACGGAAACAAGTATCCCAAAGTTTAGAAGACAGAAACAGACACAGAATATTAGATATCAATGAAGAGTTAAAATAATGGGAAAATATTTCTGAATTATTTGAAGATGAGAGAGTAGAAGACTATACACCGATTGCAATATCAAGTCCATCTATAACAGAAAGTGAGGTTACACGTTCAATACAAACGGCTAAAAATGGAAAAGCACTTGGACTCGATGAAGTAAGTGCTGAAATACTAAAGTTTTTGGGAGAAAATGGAATTAAAGCTCTGTATAATCTCTTTAACAGAATTTATTTAATGACACTATCACAATACCTAAGAAACATCATCCAAAGACATGCAGTGATTATCGGACAATAAGTCTGATGAGTCACGTTTTGAAGATCTTCCTGCCAGTAACACACAGCAGAATTAACACGCTGTTAGAGGACAGAATTAGCAATAATCAATTTGGGTTTAGGAGTGGCTTGGGTACAAGACAAGCCTTGTTTAGTATATAGGTACTAGTACAGAGATGCAGAGGTATAAAACAAAATGCGTACATTTGTGCAATCAATTTTGAAAAGGCTTTTGACAAAGTCCGACATAACAAAATGCTAGAAATATTGGAAACAGCGGGTTTGGACGATAAAGATCTACGAATAATTACAAATCTATACTGGCATCAAAAGGCAAGAATAAAGATTGAACAAGAGCTGTCGGATGAAATAAATATAAAAAGAGTAGTGAGACAAGGCTGTATATTGTCGCCGTATTATAATTACATTTCAGTTTACTTACAATAAAATAATAGTAAAAAAGTCTTTAAAGCATTAACATGCATGTTGACTTAATCTGTCTAATATTAACACGTTTAATGTTTATTGATTTTTTTTTACAAATTATTTCATTTTTACATTTTTACAGTTTCTAATCTAATCTAATTTGTTTCGTTTTTTTTTTATCTAGTATAATTTAAATTTATTAAATTGTTTTTTCCCCCTCCCTTTTTTCTTTTACCCAATCATTAACTAATTTTTTATACATACAAATAAAAAATTTTGATATTTTTAAAATTTATGGGCAATTGATTGTATATTCTTGGAGCAAAATATTTAATTGACGGTTGCGTGATTGTTTTTGAAGTGTGAAGATATTCAACATTCAATTTTGTTCTTGTTTTATAATTTGACACTTTACTTTAAGAGGTATTTTATCTTTATGAGTATTTTTAAGTAGCTCTAAGCAGTACAATTGCCGAACATCAAGAATCTGAGTTTCATGAAAAAGTTGGTCTGAGGGATATGTTTTTCATTTTCCATTTATATTAGTTTAAGAAACCATTTTTGAGTATTTTGAAGGGTCACCAGATGGCAATCAGCTACGCCACCCTATCCTAAAATCCCATATATAAGATGAGTTTGTACCAAAGACAGGTAAAGCATTTTAAGCTGTTGAACATCCAAAAACTCTTTTAAATAGCGGAATTTTGGTAACAGTCCTCGTATTTTTCTTATAATATTTTTTATTTGTAAGTCCCATTTAAGGTGCCTGTCAATTAAAACTCCTAAATATTTTATGTATTCTGCTTTAAATATTTGTTGGTTTTTATTTATTTTTAATGAATTAAAAGCTGGCAGAGAATTTTTATATGTTGCAAAAGGTATATATTTAGTTTTTTCGTAATTTATTGTGAGTTTGTTTATTTGCAACCATGTTTTTATAACTTTGAAGTCTTGTTCAACTATAGTTTTAAGGTCTTCCCAATTATCGGCCTTATAAAAATTGCGGTGTCATCAGCAAAGCTTATTATGTTTCCATCAGTTTTTAGTTTAAGCATGTCATTAACAAAGAGTAGAGGGCCTAAAACGGTCCCTTGCGGTACGCCATAATTAATTACTTCAGGATCACTTTCGACACCATCAATTTCTACAAATTGTTTTCTGTCTGTTAAGTAACTTTTTAGTAATGTCAAAACGCGTCCTCTCAGACCATACTTCTCAAGTTTCTCTAACAAGATCCCGTGAGATATCATGTCAAACGCCTTAGAGAGATCGACAAACATGCATAATCTACGTTTATTAGACTCAAAAGCTTCTGATATATGTGATGTTAGTTTACAAATAGCATCTTACGTAGATTTTCTTTCTCTAAAACCGTATTGACAATCCAATATTATACTAAACCTATCCAAAGAACTCACTAATCTATTTTTTAAAAATTTTTCAAATATTTTGGAAAAAACAGACAACAAAGATACTGGTCTGTAATTAATCACGTCTTCTTTATTTCCTTTTTTAAACAGAGGTTTGATTTTGCCTATTTTCAGACATTCTGGAAAACAACCATCCTGAAAACATGCATTAATAAGAAAAGTTAAAGGAGTAATAATTTCTTCCTTAATTTGTTTGATGGTTTCTGTCTTGATCCCATCCCAGCCAGGAGATTTTTTGTGTTTTAAAGATTGTATTGCATTTACCACTTCTTTTTGGTCAACAAGATACAAGTACATGCTGCTTTCTATCCTATCTATGTCCTCAATCTGGTCATTACAAATGGGTATTTTTTGTGCATACCTTTGTCCCAATGTACTGTAATGTGTATTAAATTCATTTGCAATTTCTTTTCTGTCGGTTATTTTTTCTCCTGTTTTGGTTTTAACCGATTCAATTTTTGTATTTCCTTTTATTTTTCCACACAATGAATTAATTACATTCCAAAGTGATGAAGAAGAGGTCTTATTTTTTTCAATTCGTTGTTTTGTATAATTTCTTTTTGCAGTTTTAACTAAGTGTCTTAATTTATTTTTATAGTCTGTATATCGTAGTTTTTTTAAGTTATCTGAGGGATCTTGGATTAGCTGATCATACAATCTGTGTTTTTCCTGTACAGACTTTAAAAGTCCCCCTGTCATTTAATCTTTTTTAAAAGTGGTTTTTAGATCATTTCCTTTTAAAATAATTGCATTTTTGTTTATTAAATTTAAAATTTTGTCAATGAAAAGTTTTACCGCTTCATTTTTATTTGTTTTATTGTAAATATTCAACCACTTTTCCTGCTTCCTGTTTTTTAGATTTTTGTAGTTGATGTACTTCTTTATTATTATTTTGTTTTCTTTGGTTTTGGTTAGATTACAAATGGAAACTGCGATTGGATAATGATCTGAAGTAGTATTATTTTCAAATATAAATGAAGTTATGTTAGTGTAATCAGCAGGTCTTTTTATAAAGAAATGGTCTATAGAAGTTTTACTTCTAGGTCTAGTTGTTTTATTTATATAAGACAAGAAATTTTGTGAAGCTAGAATATTCTGGTATTCTTCAGTGTGATCTTATATTCTTATATTCTTGTATTCGAAGGAAATATTTAAGGAAGCCTTAACGGAGACAACCGAAGGTATTATTGTGAATGGAGTAACCGTCAACAATATTAGATATGCCGACGATACCTTAGTGCTTGCTAATTGCGGAGAAGACCTTCAAAATCTAATGAACAAAATAAAACAGACTTGTGATCAGTATGGATTAAAACTCAACGTTAAGAAAACTAAATATATGATATTTACAAACAAAATTATATACTGGATGACAGTATAAAAGTCGGAGATGCCACATTGGACAGAGTAGAGAAACTCGTGTATCTCGGCAGTAATATTAATGAGAGCTGGGATTCAACAGCAGAAATTTAAAGCAGAATAGAACAAACCCGAGCTGCGTTTGTAAAAATGAGAAACGTACTTTGCAGTCACGATCTTAGCATTGACCTTAGAGTTCGAATGACATCTTGCTACATCTTTCCTGTCCTGGTGTATGGAGTGGAAGCGTGGACTCTAACTGAGGCTATCCTTAGCAGATACAGAGTTAGAAATGAGGAGGTCCTTAGACGGCTGAACCAAACAACACAACTAAACATAATAAGGTCAACATAATAAAGAAATGCAAGCTGGAATACTTTGGTCACATTATGAGACACCCTGAAAAATATGATCATTCAGGGAAAGATCCAAGGTAATCGTGGTCCTGGAAGAAGAAGAACATTAAGGCAATGGTATGGAAAATCAACTAAATCGGTATTTAGAGCTGCTGTCAATAAAGTCACGATAGCGAATATGGTAGTCAACATGATATCGAACAATCGATAACGGTCATAGAACTAGAAGAAGAAGGTACTTGAAGAGAAGTAGAAAAAATATTCTCATTAAACGTGATGATATTATAAGATGGAGACGTAATTATCTAACTTCTATAAGACAGTACAGACATTTATAAACATTTTATTAAATTATATTTAATTTTTATTGTAATTAGGAAAACAAAAAAATATATATTGGAAGTGAGGTGGAAAAAATATTATTCAAACATAAACAAAGTTAGGTTAGAATCGACTTGTGAGGTTGTCCAATACTGATTATTGGTGTATTTGGTGACTTTTCTAGTAACTTTCTTGGGCGTGAATCTGTCTGTTTAATATACCTACTCCTCTTGGTTAAAAAAACCATAATTACTTTCGTAAGAGTTATTGGAGTACCTACTAGATTATTGGTAAAATAAGTTAGCTCAAAAAATCTCCACAAAGTTCACTGACATACATAACCTAAACTAGATAAGAAATAAGGAGATGCCAAAATAAACGAGAGTAACGGGAGAATATTTAATAAATAAAAAACATCATTCATTTCATAAAATAAAAATCAACTTTTTTAAATCTATTATAAATCCTCAATCTTTTCAGCCTTTTTATCGCGATTCAAACAAACGGTACGTGATAATAAGTGCTGAATATTAAATTCCTCCGCATTAATATTTAATAGAATCCAATAGAAGCAGTTTACAAAGAAGCTATTAATAATCAAATTTCTCATCAATAAACAATCGCAATGGTTGAACGCACTCGAAGTAACCTGCCCCAAGGCGGCGAATAAAACCAGTCAGAACTAAAGACTCTTCGACTAGAAATAATTATAAAATTCCCCATAATTGACGCAGTCATTCTCTAAATTTACATACGTACATTAGCTACAGTATCACAATCGTTTCAAAGTACCAAGTATTACTCGTATGCACCTGTTTTTTACATGGACTTCTGTACAAATGAGTATTGGGTGGGGCCTAAGGCTCCGTACAATGATTGTCCAATCACGTTGGAAGTTAATGCCGGTAATGCCAGGTTACAATGCATAATGTGCATATAATGTTGGCCTTATCAGATATGCAAGAACACCGCTATACCTTTCTCACTTCACTTTATTATTCTCAAGATGGAAGCCGTCTATATATGATTAATATATATTGACTTTAAAGTCTACGAGTGGAGTGCCTTGTGTTACGTATGCGTGCCGAACCGAATTACTTTGTGGGGTGGTCTACACTTTTATATCTTTCAGTATGGCGCTAATTTAACCTAGCCAAATGTTAGCGTAACAATAAATACACTATTTTAGCATACTGTGATCGCCTGACTACGATTTTTTGAGCTTTTATCTTAACATCGCAAAACAAAGAACAAACATTTTTACATATTCATGAACACTTTATTTATTTAAAACTTTTGACAATTGTGTTAAATTAAAAATAGTTATACCAAATAAACAGAAAAATAAATCCTTAATTACATTGGTCACACTCATTGAGTTATTAATTTTTTAGATGTTCAAATAAATAAGGGTTTAATTTATCTGTATAAAATTGGTTTTAACATGATTCTTCGGGTAATTTTTTTTACTTCTCTCATTTTTTCTGTGCAAATTTAGCTCATTCGTCTTGTTTTTGCTAGTTGTTTTACTTTTTAGTTTAACCATATTCCTCTGCGTAATCTATCTATCTATCTAATTAGCCTTCTTCGGTCCATCTTTGGACATTAGCCTCCCCAATCCTTCTTGATATCATCTTCGCATCTCATTGTGGGCCTTCCTCTGCTTCGTTTATATTGCCATGGTCTCCAACTTATAAGAATTTTGTTCCATCGGTGTTCTTTTTGTCTTATATTGTGTCCGGCAAATCTCCATTTCAATTTTGCAACTTCTTGTCTAACATCCCTCACTTTTGTTTTCTGTTTTATCCACTCGTTTCTCTTTTATCCATTAGTCTTATGTGCAAGATTTGTCTTTCCATTGCTCTTTGGGTTTTTATGATTTTGTCCATGTTGGCTTTTGTAAATGTCCACGTTTGGGAACCATAAGTAAGAACAGGGAGTACGCATTGATTGTATACTTTGGTCTTAAGATGCTGTGGATATCTTTTGTTTTTAAGAATGTAGCTTAGTTTGCAAATACCGCTCATGCCAGTCTAACTCGTCTTTTTATCTCTGCTGTTTGGTCTTCTTTGTTAAGGTTTATAGTTTGACCCAGATATATATAATCCTGAACTTGTTCTATTTCAACTTGTTCGATACTCATTGTGATGTCTTTATCTGTATTTGTTCTTCATTTGGTCTTCATCTTGATTTTGGTCTTGCTGTAATTCCAGCCTGTCTTACCAGCATCTACGTCCAGTTCTTTAATCATTTCATACAATTCTTCTTTTTATCGGTTATCAATACGATATCATCAGCGTACCTTAGACGGTTCAAGCGTTGTCCACAAATTTTTATACCTTGCGTAATGGTACCACAATAAAGTGCATTTTCACAGCTTGCACAACGAAGTTTATAAAACTTAAAAAAAAAAAAAGAAAAAAACAACTTACACGTTGTGAAAAATGTCAAGCTTATACAAATGGAGAACTTTAGTAGATGCAACGGACGGTCATATTATAAGAAATCCAATAGATTCTATAACAATTAATACACGATTCAGAAACTTCATAGAATTATGGACGACATCAATTTGATATCTTTAGAGACCACAACCCTCTACTAGCAATAATCTTATAACTCTTTTTCATTTTTATAAACAATTTTGCTTCTTCATTGGTGGATTGATATCTGTATGGAAGTTTGTCACATCATTTTTTGAGCGGTTGTCCGATACTTTCACCGCGATTGGTGATTTATATCCCGGATCTTCTCCATTCTGCTTATGTGGTTATCTCGTTCTTTGTTTCTGTTTAGTCTCCATTTACTTCATACACTGAACGTTACGTTTTCTTCTAATGTCTTTACTCCTCTTTCGATCTATTAGCGTATTTTCTGTAATTTTTTTCAGTATTCTTATCTCTGCCGTTGTCAGTAGGCTTTGTGCTATGGCTGTATAGGGTCTTGTTTCTGATGCATATATCATAAATGACTTTTGGTGATTTCATCCATGATTAAATTGAACTCAATGAGTCTTCCTGTCTTATTCCGCTGCCTATGTCTTTAGGTTCTATAAGTTGTACTAGCAATACTCGAGGTATAATTACGCAAAAAGGAAGCGGATCAAAATGGATATCATTAAACCAATAATTTGGTACATCAATAAACGATAAATGAGAGAATCTCAACAAGACCCTATAAGATGTAACTAAACAGTTAACTTAAACAAGCTATAAGCCGCAAAATCAACCATGCTTGACGGAAGTAAATTACGTTTTCTAGAAGGAAGAAGAAAAAATATTAAAAAAAAGATGAAATTATGTACAAATAGATAAATCTGGCTATACGGAACTTAAGCTAGTTAGTCAAAATCCAATTCTGACGTCACTGGAGCCAATGTTGGTAAGCATTGGATCTGCATTACCGACCGAGGCGTACAATTGAGAACATTTTAGTAAATTAGTATCGGAATCTATGACATCATACTCGCTGTGAATTTGTCGCTACATAATCGATTTTCTTCTTTTTTGTGTGTTGACTCGTATATCTCCGTTGATATTGGTCCGATCGCGATTTGAGAGGTATTACGTGATAGCTTTTAACGAATAGAATAGGATTAGATAAAAAATAAAGCTAATAGCATACACAATGGGCATACAGATATATCTTTGCTCCTATTGGTCTGATGGTAACGTTTAGGATGTAAATTTTAATAGATATTTTCCCTCCTCTGACAGATAACAACTTGCCAACTACAAAGCTTTGTTTGTATTTGATTTTGGATCACATTCTGTACACATTTATCCAGATCGTTCTAAATATATTAAAATAAGATGATAAAGGAACTATAGTATAAATAGAAAACTGTATATATAATGTAGTGCAGGAAGCCATAGAATATAAGGAAAATGTGCGAAACCAATATTCGGAGTGGTGGTCACAAGAAATAGGAGAGTTGATAAATACCAAAAAGAAAGCCTATCAAATTTGATTACATACACAAACTCCAGAAGACTGTTTAACATACACTTACTAAAAGAGGGAGTTAAGAAAACTGTGACCAAAAGAAAAAACGAAACATGGGACAAAAAATGGGAAGAAATAAACAAATATATGGGTAAAACTGCAGTATTCGAAGCATAGAACTTTATAGGAAAACTCAGAAAAGAGCAGAAAGGAACAAGGAGATTAAACCCCATAAGTATGTCAGACTGGAAAGAATATTACAAATTTCTATTGACGAAAGCAAAACCCCATTGCGAAATAAATTACAGCGACTTCAGAACAGATCCAATAGACGAAGACGAAATACAACAGCTCGTTTTGATTGTAGTATCCGAAAATCTAAAACTATAATCAAACTCAAATGAAAAATGGGATAAAAAACTTAAAATAAATTAAACCATTGAGATGACCAGAATCGATTTCGATACGATAAAAGCAATGGAAAACGGAATAGAAATTAGAACTAGAGTATTGAGATGCTACTCTCTGTCGGTGACTATTGATTCTCTGTCCTGTTATCTGGACTTGTAGCCTAGATAATTAAAGAAAGAAAAATGAGGTACATAGTTTGGTCACATATTAAGAAATGAAAAACATAAATTGATGCGAGAGGTTATACAAGGAAAGGTAAAAAGAAAAAGAGGACCGAGAACGAGAAAAAGAAATTAATGCACTGGAGTAGAAAAACAACAACCAAAGCTGCTGCAGACAGAGTAAAATGGGTCGTGATTACTGCTAATGTCCTTAAGAAATAAGGCATACTAAGAAGAAAACAGAATTAAGTTTGCTTATAGTAATTAGTTTATGTAAGTTAATTATTACCTTACAATCTGCACCACAAACTTTTTTTCATAGCTTTGTGCAGCTTCTTTATTATCGTTTTGACTATTTCGTTTTTTGTTTAGGTTACTATTTAGCTTTATGATGATAATGTTCTTTGCGATAAGCTACTGCGGATTATAATAAAAATGGACATAGACGATTATAGGTATTCGAATAATTAAAAACATTTATTATAAACAGAAAGTTAATATGAAAGTGGAAAATGAGACAAGTGAAAGAATTTACATATAGTAAGAAGTATATAATTTATTTAATATTAATTTAAATAAATATTTAAATTATTACTGAATGGTAGTGACGTGGTAATGCCTGTATAATATTAGATATTCACTGAACTAAAATGCATAATTAGTAGCAAGCAAGAAATACTAGATATTAACCTGTCGGGTAACCATCAGAAGAAAAGATTTCAATTTTATAGCAAAAGATGAATTTGAGAATTTTAAGGAAAAAAAAATAATCTGTGGGCTATTTTCGTGTCCCACAGAGCTAGCTTATTTATTAGTTTCGTACTATTGACATCAAAACAATAATTAGAAATGTATCTACAATTAATCATCATAGTTCTGACTTTACAATCACTTGCGGGTTCTAGCCTCCTCAAGAATTTCTCTCCAAGCACACATTCCTATATTGTGATGTCATGTAATGCAATGTTTATTTGCGGACTGGTAATTTTTTTACAAATCAATTTAAATTTAGTTTAAACTATTAAAACACAATGTGATTACATAAAAAGGTATTTTCGATTTTATTCTTTATAGTACTTAGTTATAAAAAAAAATCATTGCTATTAAATTTATTTGCATTTCTACACATTCTCTGTAAAGATTTATTTAGAGTATAAGTTCGATTATGAAATTCTAAATAAAATAAGTCTTGGGATCTGGTGTCTCTACAGGGAGTAAGGAAGTAAACCTTTTCCACAAGATCACTAGCATCCATGCCTCCTCGTATTAATTTATGTATAAATGCTACATCTAGCAATATTCGCTTTTCTTCAAGGGTAGTCAATGTAAGAAAAGATTGCAAAACAATGTATTCAGTTTCATTTACAGGTATTCTCAATTTAAAAGCAATAAATGTTAAGAACTTTTTCTGTACTCTTTCTAATAGATCTTTGTAGCATTTATAATAAGTAGACCAAATATTGCTACCATATTCCAAAACCCATCTAATAAGGGAACAGTAAATATTTTTGAGACAATAAATATTTTTATATTCAGAGAGGCTACGTTCCATGTAATGTAAAAGTTTTATGAATATATTAGAAACGTAACAGAAGTGGTCCCTGAAGCTTTCTGTGGGGTCAAAAATTACCCCAAGATCCTTAAATGTTGTGATTACCTCTTAAATATTTGCTCCAATACGGTATTCAAATGAAATCGGATGTTTATTTCTAAAAAATCGCATTACCTTTCATTTATTTATGGTCAAATTCAAAACATTTAAGTTACACCAATCCGATAAACTCCTTAAATCATTCTGTAATAAAGTACAGTCATTGGAATGTTTTACGACTATAAATTTTTAGATCATCAGCATAGAGAAGAATTTTTTTTGAACCTATTCTCTATCCTTCCATTGCTCGATATAGGTCTCTCCCAGTTATCTCCTTCTTTCCCTATCTTGAGCTGTTCTCTGACATGTGGGACGTCCTTGTTTCCTGATGTCATCTTTCCACCTCATCTGTGGTCTGCCTCTTGATCTCTTTGTATTGTATGGACGCCACTTTCCGATGGCATTGTTCCATCGTCCGTCTTGGAGACGTTCATTGTGTCCAGCCCATTTCCATTTCAGTTTTGCTGCTTGTTCTATCGCGTCTACTGTCTTTGTTCTGGTTCTGATCCACTGGTAACGTTTTCTATCTTTAAGTGGTATACCCAACATTTGTCTCTCCATCGCTCTTTGTGCCTTCCTTATCCTATCCAAATTGGCTGGTGTAAATGTCTATGTCTGTGCTCCGTAGGTGAGCACCGGTATTATACAGGAGTTATATACCTTGCTTCGTAAGTATAGAGGGATTGTTTGATTTTTTAGAACGAAAGAAAGTTTGCCGAACGCTGCCCATCCCATTCTTACTCGTCTCGATATTTCGGCTGTTTGATTTTCTCTGTTATCTCTGATTGCTTTACTCTACTCATTTACCTGTTCTATTTTTTCTGTTTGTATTTTTATTGCCTCTTGGTCTTCCGTGTTTGTAATAACTTTTGTTTTGTTGAAGTTAATTTTTAGGCCTTTTTGCAGTAATTTTTCATGAAGTTCAATCAGCATTAATTCCAGTTCTTGTCGTTCCGAGGAGATCAGGAGTATATCATACGCATATCTAAGGTGATTTAGGTATTTTCCGTTAATACATATTTCTCTGTTTTCCCAATCTGTTGATTTTATTATGTCTTCGAGGGTCAAGGTAAACAGTTTAGGTGAAATTATATCGCCTTGTCGGACTCCTCGTTTAACTTTTATATTATCTGTTATTAATTTGTCGTCCAGAATTACGGTCATGGTTACGTTTTGGTAACCATGACCATTGATACATGAAATATCATGTATCAATTGTCGGTATCTTGAATCTATTCTACTATTGACCAGAGTTTCTTCAACCGCTCAGTGTTAAGTGGTGTCGAAAGCCTTTTCATAATATACGAATGCTAAGTACAGCGGAAGGTTGTATTCATTGGTTTTCTCAATTAAGATTTTAAATTTAAAAAAAAAGAAGAATATTACTATAATAAAAACAATTTTTTATATCATTTATAAAACAATTAAAAAGCAGAGGAGATAAATGTCCACCCTCTGGAACATCAGAGGTTACATTGATAGTAGATGACAAAAATTGGTTAATTTTTACAACTTGAGTTCTATCTGTGAGATAGCTCTCCATCCAGCCTAATGATCTTCCATGTAAACCAGCATTTTAATTTTTAAAGATTAGGATATTATGATTAACTCTGTCGAATGCCTTCGAAAAGTCGGTGTAAATTATATCAACCTGGTCCTGATCAACGTCCTGGAATAAAACCACGTTGGTTGGGCATTAAAGTAGGATTCAATAATGGAGCAAGTTTTTCAGCTACAATCCCTTTAAAAGATTTAGCAAAAACTGAAATTTTAGATATAGCTCGGTAGTTTTAAATATAAAAATAGTAGTTTCTTCCATATCTCTGGAAAGACACCTGAGCTCAATGATAAACTTAATATTTTTTGTAAAATATAATTATAATAAAAATGATCAGTACTCCCGCCATAACATAACCTCATAAAAATGGCAACATAATAGCTGTTATAATTTTGTTATATTTTGTTTGTGTTTTGATGTTTGGGCCGTTCAAAAAATGTTTATTTAATTAAATTAATCTTAACGCAATAGCTGGAGACAAAATATATTGAATAATAACATATTATTAAACATTTTTAACAAAATACACATAATAGGTTTGATTGTCTTTTCAATCAAAATCAAAAGACAATCAAACTTGTGAGATCCAGCGTCGCATAGGCTTGGGATGGGCAGCATTTGGCAAGATGCGAGATATTCTAAAAGGAACGCTACCGATTTATTTGAAGAAAAAGGTTTACAACCAATGCATACTGAAATTAATAACATATGGTTCCGAAAAAATAACTTTAACCAAATATTCTGCAAATAAATTGAGAGTAACCCAAAGAAAAATGGAAAGAGCAATGTTGGGAATAACTAGAACAGATATGGTACCAAATAGGATAGTGAGAGAGAGGACTAAAGTGACAGATGTCATAGAAAAAATTGCACAAACCAAATGAAGATGGGCTGGACATATAGCACGTTTAAATGATAATAGGTGGACTAAAAGACTCATAGAATGAAGACCTAGAGAAGACAAAAGACACCGTGGCAGACCACCAAAAAGATGGATGGACGACTTGAGAAAAACAGTCGGAAATTTGATACAGAAGGCGCAAGATAGAGAACAGTGGAAGAACATGGAGGAGACCTATATCCAACAGTGGATGCAAGAGGTTGATGAATGGTGACACATAATAGGGTTTAAAACTCATAAGTGCGAGTAAATGTGTTCCTTAAGGGGAAAGGTGATTCTCAAAGTACCTTAGTTATAGAGCTTTCCTGTACCTGATATGTAAACAGTATTTGTTTCGTCGCAAATTAAAATGTGGAATAAATTCAATTTACCTAACACAATTTTCCTCTAAAAACGATACACTAACAGATGCCTGACTATTTAGTGTAGCGTCCATCATATTAGTGATGCCTAATGGCAGTAATGTCCCAATACAATACAATACTTCGTTTCTCAAGCTCATTCTCAATTAATGTAATAGCTACTCACTCACTCAATTTGTTAAAATTTAGAGTCATTTATTGTGCTTCAGTTGTTTATTGCTTGTTTTATGTTGTTTTAGCTTTTAGTTTTTAACACAAAAAAACATAACGTACTGGAGCCTGATGATAGGGCTGAAACCGGTACCCCAAAATGATACACTTTCGTCCTGAATATCGTAATGAGTTCAGTTTTACCTTAAATTTTTACCTAAAGAAATAACACTTTCATCCAAGTCAAATATTTTTTTATAACCCCCTCTGTGGCCCAGTGGTAAGAGCGCCTACCTTTAAACCTAAAGGTCGTGAGTTCGAATCTCATCTGGGTGTAGAAATTTTCGTTTATTAAAAATTAATGAATGAAAATACTTTCTATCCTTGTGCGATCGGTACTCACCGGAGGGACCGCAGATGTTCGGATACAATTAGCGTCTCTTAGCAAAGACAATGACGTCGACTTTGCTAAGTATCAAGACAATTACTCTATACACACACACACTACACTAGGTACCTGACTGTACCATGCCAATGATCTTAGTTGTCGAGGCATTAACTTAATAATAATAATAATAAATATTTTTGCATATACACTTTTGTCCAGGGGTCGAGCTCCGCGGGGATCAATCCCATAATTAAAAACAAAGTTGCCTTACTACGATATAAAATTTATTATCTTAGATTAGTGAATTTCATTTACAACTTACAATATAAATAGCAAATAATAATAAACTTACTTAAAAACTCCAATAATGGAATGTATATTTAACGTATTCCAGCCTAGTTATAGTGTTTTCATTAAAATTTTCTATGTTACGTTTCAAAAATTTCTCACGAGCTACAGTTTTGTTATTAGGTCTGTTACATTTATGAATACTTTGAATTTTAATGTAGATCTCATTTTGATATTGATAGCCTTCAAAACATGAATATATTCGGATGGTATGTATTAAAGGATTTATGTAAATGTGAATGAAAAGATTCACATGCATTGGTTGTTCTCGTAGTTTCTGATGTTTTTGCAGCCCAGAGTATCGGTGGAAATGTTGAGTTTAATCAACCTGTGTCTCAACTAAATAATCAACAAAAGTATTTAGTTCAACACTCTCGGGCATAATTTCAATCAGATCAAAAACTAAACAATCACCGACTTCTTGGTGATCTAGAAAAGGTAATGACCAACCCATTTTCCCACTTCAGTTCTGTTTTTGTAATCATTTGTTATGTCAAGTTCTTGAATTTTAAGCCATTAAGCCTACGAAAGATGAAATCTACATCCATGATTATTTTAGATTGAGCCCAAACTTATTTAACAGCCTTGTGAATTGATTTTTCAAAATCAATGACAATATCTTTTGAAAGAAAATTTAAAGTTAGCTCTAAACATTTGTTCCTTATCAAAATGAAACATGTTTCATGTGTAGATGATAATTTATCTGACAATAAACAAAATAGTAGTGGAATGTAGTGGTCATTGTGGTATCCATGAATTGTATATTCTAGAACACTTACATAAATGTCTGAGATTTGTCTCACAAGATGTAACAGTTATTTTTGCACTCTTATCATTTACCAATAAAAAGTTTTCATATAGACGTGATGATAAGGTCCTCTAATTATTCCAATGATTCCGGTACTTCTTCTAACGTTTTTGGTAAAACTGGGATTAATTTTCTTCTTACATTATAAATACTTCGTTTCACTGATTTCAAATTCAAAGTAGTTGTATTGGTATTTTCTTCTTCACTTAAAACAATGTAAAATTTTCCTGGGTTGAGTACTTATACCTTCTGTAGCTTTATGCATAGCTGCTACTCTTAAAAACTGTTGATGAATGCAGTTGGCCTCCAGACTTTCATGAGAATGACTTGTTTTTTTCTAGAAATTACTACATTATTCCCAATTGTGTAGACGGGAGCGTTACAACCTTTGGTACGACATCTCCAGCATGATTCCCACTTTTTAACTTTTTGACCGAATTGAATTTATAGTTGTTCACGAATAAAAGAGGAGCAGCTCTTTCGTTGCACTTTTTTTCACCACCATACGTTTGTCGAAATTCTTCATAACGTTTCAAGAATAAATGATTTTCGTAACACAATTCAAGACTTTAGCAATATAAACACTTTGAGAATATTTTCATAAATGAATAAACTCGAAGATTCGTACATATTTATATATTTAATATTAATTGCTTCTTCGAAAAGCATTGTTTGTAATATCTCTTTAACTACCTTGGCATAAACAAAATTACAGATAATATATTTTGTCAATGGCTGGTTCACTAATTACATAATCCCTTTTCGTAAATATATTACCGAGGACAAAATACTAAAATTGTCATTAGACCACACAATTTCATAGAAAATCCTAATATCTATTTTACGTTTAATCCAGTTTCAAGACATTTTAATTTTACAGAAAAACCTAACTAACCTTGTACAATATTTCATGGTATTTCATCAAAAAAGTAAGTTTTGTTATATTTACAATCAATTGTGAGGAAAAAATAAGTCATAATGTTGATAACATATTACAAAAACAATAATTTTCAAAATGTTGAGTTTGCGCAACATTGGGAACTAATGGGTTAATTGCTTGTTTGAAAAGCATTAGGAAAATTTACCTGACCCTTTGGACGAACTTGTATACCTCAATTTTAAGGGCTTGGACGAAAATGTGTACCTTCTTTCATGATACTATGACTATAAGATAATATATTGCGCATGTTTTTGTGACGTCATTGGAGAGTTGCACGTTCGAAATGTCAGTTTTTTGTATATATCAATATAATCTTTAATAAATAGTTTGGCGATATCCTTATGTGTACGATTATTGTAATTATTAAACCTCTTAACTTATTTTCGTCTAGTAATTTCATCACAGAATGCATACAAATCCCATTTAACTTTAACAAGATTTCAAATTCTTCTCTCAAAAGACGGCATGCGCGAACCCGACCGATTTTGAGCTACGGGAAGATCCTATCTTGTTATTCACAGTATCATGTCTTCTTTTAGAACACTCATTATTTTGGACGAAAGTGTAATCGCCGCCCAGAATTGACCAACTTTATTATTTATAAAAACTACTAAGATTGTAAGTAGGTATTGACTCATATAGAATTCTACATTCTACTAGTATTATGGACTCACATTGGCTATCTTTTTATCATTTAGATACCTTTTATAAAGGATTTTTAAATAAAACTTTTTTTAATAATATTTTTATAACATTGTGTTATGTTGACATACACAACCAACTTTAATAGCAGTTAATTACAATCTTTTATTACAACTTATGTGTTACAATTTCAATAGTAAATGTTTTTTTGTGCATTTTTTACTTATTACAAGTAACGCTTTCATTTGGTAGAGTTTCACAAACAATTTTCAATTTTTATTTGTTTTCATTGCACTATAACTTTATTACATTTTTAAGCTTACTTTTAATCCCTTTTCTTTCTAAATCTGTTTTAGAAGCTATCAGTACTAAAATATAAACACGTGCAGTAATAAATCTCATTTTATATTATCGCGGATCAAAAGTAAGGCAAGAAATAGAATTGTTATCGGACGGGGTCAGAGTCGGAAGCAATGTCATAAATAGGGCGATTTCCCGAGAATCTCCGAATCAAGTTTTATTGGCCGAAAAGCCAAAGATATGTGTTTCTCTTTTCTACCGCGACGCCTTTTGTGACTGATAGTTTTTATATTGCCCTAAAGTCGTCCCTTTCGATTCCTGACCGTGAAACACATTCAGGTTCGCTATTATATTCCCCGTCGTCCAAGCCCAAACCATATTTAATCAAACATAGCAGTCCAGCTAAATAGAACATATAAACTATACTATAATAGTTTCCAATGTAGAAAGGGACAACGAACGTTGACTGTTGAGAATTGCGGCATTTAAGGTATCCATTTAGATAAATTTTCTGGTCCAACGTGCTATGAGAATAAAAGATTTGATGGCTCTGATCCAATCAGTATTTAGAGACACTTCCTTATGTTCTTATGAGATTGTTTTACGGAATATGAACGAATGTTGAAATATACGATCTCAAATATTTAGTGATCCGAAGCGGAAACTGCTGACACGGGAAGCGTGGAAAAGTAAGTTTCCAGTTTAGTAGAAACCAAATACAGAGTTGCAGTGTTTTCTGTTACTTTGTAAATATAAAGAGACAAAATTTCAGTTATTTTGCTGATTTATTTTTATAGTTAATTATAATTAAGTTTTTTTATTAAATTTTATTACAACAGTCATAAGTATAAGTGATAATGCTGTCAGGAAATTAAGATACCTCTGCAACATTATATAATGAACATGGTATAATAGCATGACTGGCTAACATCCACATAATAGCTCTTCGTAAAAATCAAAAAGCAAGGAAATGTGAAGACCATCGAACTGTATCCCTAATGAGTCATGCTAAGGTTTTCAGGCGAATAATTTATAAGCGAATTCACAATAAGTGTGAAGAATACCTGGGTCGTTTTCATTACGGTTTTAGACAGGGTACAGGCACTAGAGAAGCAATTATGGAATTGACACTGATGTCAGAAAGGTATCTCACGGTTCAAAAACGGCTGTATATGTGCATTGTCGATTATAGAAAGGCCTTCGACCTAACACGGAAAATTGATTGAGGTGCTAAAAGAAGTAGGGTTTGACGGACAAGACATAGCTATCATAAGTAATACATACAGAGAACGGAAACACCAAGTACATCAACATTGAACGAGGAGTGCGTCAAGGGTGCATTTTGTCCTCCCTATTATTTATTGTATATGCCAAACATATAATTAGAGCTTCTCTTGAAGATCGCCCTGCAGGTGCCAGAGTCAATGGAACCATCACCAACAATATAAGATATGCCGATGACACCGTAGTATTAGCAGAAATAGAAGACCAACGAAAAATATTGATGAACATATTATCAGAAGTCACAGGCTGGGCTTAGACATTAACTTTTCCAAAACCAAAATTCTGATATTCCCCAAACAAACCCCACGAACAAGTTACACCTAACATACGAATAAATGGTATCACCTTTTAATCATCTGGTCAGTACTATCAAAATTAGAAAGACGTCATATCTAGGACACATAATGCGCCATAGGGAATTGGAGCAACTCCAGGTAATATTAGATGGCAAGATTGAAGGAAAAAGGGCATAGCACCAAAGAAAAAATCTTGGCTACGAAACATCAGAGATTGGACCCACACAAGAGTAAATAATTTCATAAAGCCCAGAACAGAGAGAAATTTGCCACATTGATCGCCAACCTTAACAGAGAAGGCACTTAGGCGGAGGAGGATGCATAAGTATCAAAATAGTTTGTTCTCTGCTATTCTCATTTGTGCTATACTTTTTATTTTATGAATAAATTTATGATTCTTGCACTGCAGTATACAATGACTTCCCCGTTAGTATGAACGGTTTAAATTAATTAAGTTAAGTTTGAATTAGTCGCGTCACTTCATAAAACAATTTGAAAGACCAAATTTTTTGTACCTATACAGACACGTTTATTTAAATTTTAGTTATAATGGAGAATATTGAAGATAAATTCAAATTATCATAACATAACCTAACAATATCTTTATTTTTAAAAAATAATATACATTCCCTGAACATAAAATTATTAAAAAAAAAACAGTGTCACGAACGAAAATATTATTTACTTATTCCTAACCGTTACATATACAAATAGTCCTCCACAGAATATGGCTCAAGAGCTAACAGTAATTTAAATATTTGATGTTTATACAAACCTAATCTTTCCTCCCTTTTAATAGGTTCAGGCAGTTTATTAAACAATTTGATGCAGCAATAATGTAGCATTTTAAATTTGATTGATTCTTTGAAGTATATTTAAAGTCGCCTCGTATATGAAATCGTCTTAATAAAACGAAGAATGTTTTCTGTTTTTTAGTTCGTATCTTTCGAAAAGTGTTTTCAATCATTCTAACGTCGTAGAGTAATAAATCCATTTAATTGTTGTTTATTTTACTGCGGCGATTTCTTTTCATGTAAATGCGTTTCAAAGGATATCTACGTCGTTCGTTGGTTTCGCTATTTCAGCAGTTCGTTGATTTTCAAGTTAAGCGAACAAATTTTTAATTTCGTCACTATCGGTGGAGCCGCTGTCAAGGGCAGTTGGTTTCGTTTGTTTAGTCCGAATTTTCATCAAATTCGTAATGTTTTTTTTTTGTTATTAGTTTTTTTCATCAGAAGTATTGAAGTTTGGTAGCATGTGTAGTTACAATTTGAGGTTGGTTTATGATATTGACGGAAAAGTGCTTGGGTGGTATTCTTCAAGGAACCGGCAAATTTATATGTGGAGAAGTGAATATTATACTCAAATGTAATGTGTCAGTTTTTGTCTGAGTTAATCACCGATTTGGGTCGTGCTGTGTTTTGAAGAGCTTTGTGTTTTGAGAAGTTTTGAAAAGCCAAGCTTTGAAGATTGCAGTTTAATTAACACGAAGTCCGATGGTCCAGTGCCCAGCTTTCATCGTATATTTGTTGTCCCTGGTCATTCCAGACCATTTTGCAGCTTGTGAGAAGCATTTGTTTGTTTTGCAGTGTTTTTGAGTAAAGTTCCAGCCCCAAAACTTTTAAAGGAGATATAATATTCAGTGATATCAGGTACTCTTTTTTTTCGTAAACATTTTTTAAAGTAAATATTTAAATAGTTACCGCTACAAAATGTCGCGCAAATAGGGTCCCCAACGCCCAGAGTTGTAAACCGAAAGCGCCATTGTAAGTCGTTTTTTTTTGTATTTTGTTAGTATTATTTGTATTTGTAACTGTTTGTGGTACACATAATTAAAGGTTAAATTTTATTTTCTTAACTTTTTATTTATTTTTTTTTAAGCTAACCCTTTTTGAGTTTATTTGAAAAAGATATGTTTTGATTTTATTTTCTAATTATTTCCCTAGTTACAACTAGTGGTTGTAATAGGCATAATTAGGCACCTCAAGTGGCGCCCTATATTAAATTCCTTGAGGTGTTTCTTGTTTATTTTTATTTTGTTTATCCCAAAAGCCCTTTATTTCTTTTTGTTGTAGTTGCCCCATTCTAACCCCAATTTACTTATCCACGACCCCAGCTCTCCTACGAAACCCTGAGTGCCGTTCGCACAAGTAGCGATTATTTTGCTTGCCTTATCTCAACCCCTTTAGTTTCTTCCGCCAATTTTCTACCCCCTTGTATTAATGGCCCCTGTGGTAGGCAAAATATTATCGTTACAAAAATGTCGCCCAACGTGTGTGGCCTGTATTAGATTTTCGCCATTTTTGTATCTTGTCGTTACAAAAATGGCGCCCTTGGCGTGGGGCCTTTTTCAGGCTTTTGAATGTTCCTGCATCTTTAGGTTTTTGTCCCTTTTCCCGAAGCCATATATCTTTTTCAATTTTTCTGCCATAATTTTCTGCCATTTTTATGAAACCCTGTCTTCCAGGTAGTGCCCCGGTGTCCCACAAACAGTTTGTTTATGTATTTGTATCAACATATGTATTGTTGTTTTTTTTATGTATTGTTCTTGTATTGACATATGTATTATTGTATATCAACAGATGTATTTGTTGTATTTGACATATGTAATGTTGTATCTTTTATTTCGTGTACTGTAGAAATTTTTCTATATGTATTTTTGTGTATTGGTAAATGAAAGCAAATATTTTGAGTTTGAATATTTAAATTGAATTTTAAATAATGTTTTGATGTTGAAAAGAATTTTAAGTTATTTACAGTAACAAATTAAGTATACCGTTATTGTGCCATTTATTTTTGATTGATTTGACATTTCTTACAGAAAAATCGGTTTTTGTAATTTTGTTTTGTCTGGTCATTTTGAGTAAATGTGTTTATTGTTTGAGTGACTTTTTTTTGAGCTGATGAGTATAGTTGTGTTTTGTCTTTTGTCCTAAGACATTTCATTGTTTCCTCTATCCCCTCTCTGACGGCGTTTGTGTTATGCCACGGGCTAGTAGGAGACTGTGAATGTGAAGAGTAGTCCCCTGTGTTCCCTTGTTGTTCCCTAATTAACCAGCTTTGACGGCGTATGTAATGCCACGGGTTAATAGGAGATTGTGTTCCCCTGAGTTCCCTTTTGTGTTTCCTGTCTTGTATCTGAATGACGACAAGTGTTATACTCGTGATCGGAGGTGCTGTTTAGTTTTGCCTAGGAGCAGTCTCATTTAGTTTTCAGAACAAGAGCAAGTTTTTTTATGTTGTTATTTTGTGTAGCTCACTCAAAAGTCAAGTTGTCAATATTATTAGTATTTTTGTATCACCCTGTATGTGAAGTTTATCGAGTATGTTGTTTTGTATACGTTGTGTATTTGCTTTCACCCAATCATTGTTTCAGTATTTTTGTCCCACCCTGTATGTGAAGTTCGTTGAGTTTGCTTCGAACCGTTTTTTTTTTCTGTTATTTTGTGGATTTGTTTTATCCAGTTTTTCGTTAAATCAAGTCTATTCCTGTCCCAAGTTAACTGCTACGATTTCCATTTTCTTCTATATACAGTTTTCGTAAAATTATGTAGAAATAATTTTCGTCTATTTCCTTGTGAATTAAAAAATACGTATTTGGAATGATGTCATTCCTTATTTGCCGGTATTTAAAATGTGAACGATATTAAGTTTGTTTATTCTTGTTCGTCTAAGTATCATCCCATGTCTGAGAAAAGAATTTTGTTTACGTTAACGAAATAATTTATTTCGTATGTAGACGCTGTCCTTTCTTTAAGTGTTAAGTCAATTTATTTCGTCTTCTTATTGAGTGTTTGGCAATTTATTGCGTTTCAGAAATCAGCTGTTGTACGAAAAATATAGGTCAAATTTTTTCGTATTTTTAAAGTTTAATAGTCCAGGCAATGTGTGAAGTTTTTTTAAGCCCCGAAAAAGAAAAAGTTTCTGATTTTACAGTCCGTGTGTTTTCGTGTTGTTTTTTGTTTTATAAGTAGAAGGAAGTAATAATGCGATTTCGCTTGTCCATGGCTAAGGCCGATTTGTTAGCGACAAAGCGAAGTATTGTTATTTGCCTTATGTTTGTTATTTCCGTGTTTCCCCGTGTTTTCTTTGTTCCTATTCTGTGTTATAAGTAGGAGGAAATGATGATACGATTCCGTTTGTCCTTGGCTAAGGCCGATTTGTTAGTGACAAAGCGGAGTATTGTTATTTTTCTTTTGTCTGTTAGTCTTGTGTTTCTCCCTAGTTCTTTTTTGTGTACACGTAGAAGAGAGTGATGATACGACTTCGTGTATTCCTGGCTAAGGCCGATTTGTTGAGAATACATAGCGAAAGTATTCTGATGTTTTTTCTGTCTGTTAGTTTAGTGCCTTTTCGTGTCTTTGTGAGGTCAGATGTGGTAGTGGAGTTGTGTTGATGGTCTAAAATGTATTAGTTTGTGATTTGAGAATTGTGTTGTTGAAATATTATATAGGACGTACAGGCATGTGACCTGGATTTGTGTTTCCTTGGATATTTCTGTTGTTGTGTAAGACTGCGTAGCAGCATCGCCTTTCCGTGAATTAATAGAAAGGATAAGCTTTTCTATGTGTTGAAGTAAGACTATTGGCGATAGAGTCTCAATAGCATTCCTTCTTGTTGTAGTGTTTGTGATGAAATGTTTATGATTTGGTAAAAGCGGAGGTACAAATACTGGCATTGTCCATTGTGACGTTTTGATTTGCTGAGGTGAAAGTACCTGGCCGCTTATTGTGAAAGTATTGTTTATGTCGATTGTGAGACCATGTTAGTGAAACATCTGAAGTATTTTTAGTACTACCGTTGAATGACCCACTTAGAATTCCCCAGTTTTATGTTGTGACCCTGTTCGAGTTTTGTTAAAGAATAGTGAACGTTTCTTTCTGATTTGTATGAAGATGTTGTATTCGATTATTATCCGTGAAATGATGAAGTTTATTTGTTCATGTTGCCCCTTCATTCCCTTCCCAAACTGTGTCTTTGACCTTATTAGTTGTCATAAGAGGAACGGCTAGGTCGATGAGTTTTGGATTCGTCCGCCAGGTGACCTGTTGAGCTTTTAAGGAAGATAAGCATTAGTTTTTGCCTTATGTATATATACTCTTCTTCTTCTTTTCCTTTCTTGCCCTGTTTTTGAGATTTGTGTTCCTAGTTGGAAGTTTTATTGTTGTTGACGGACTGTAATGATTTTTTTGTTCTTTTGGAAGATTATAGTGTTTCTTATGTTCCCTTGGAGATCTGTAATGATGTTTTTGTTTCTTTTGAAGTGTTGTCGTAACTTTTTTGTTTTCTTTGGAAGACTGTTACGAGTTTTTTTTGTTTCTTCAGGAAGTATTTAGTTTGAGACTGAACTGATTGTGTATTGATTATGGCTTGTATGCCATGTGCCCCTGTTCTTTCTTCTTTTCCAAGATTGTGTATTAGCATTTTGGATTTATTTTCTTCTTTTGTACTTTTGGGAGTTTCCTGACTTGGAAATTTTTCGCCGTGTCGATCCCAGAGGATATTTCTATGGAACTATTGGCCATCCTGTTTTTCTTCTGTTTGTGTTAGTTTGATTTTCAACCAGTGGTTGAAAATTCATTGCTTGACTGTTATAGTCAAGTTTATTATTGTTTGATATTGTTTTGGTTATCTATTATGTGGATAACCATAGCGAAGCTTGTCCAAGCTGTGTTGTTGGCCACCCGCCTTTGTTGAGCTGGAAGCACCCCTCTTTTCGCTCCCAGAAACTTCAACACTGGTCTGTTCCACGTTTTTGGTTAGGCTAGAGCCATTTTAGTAGAAATCTGCCATTGTGTCGTTGTGCTTAAGAGCCAACGAACTGTACCTGGTGCCGATTCGTCAAATTGAGCATCCAGTTTTATTTTGTATGTTATTATGTTAGAACCATAAACAGTTATGATGTGTAGTTTTGGTTATGATTTTTGTTTGTTGTTTTTTGTTCTGTTTGAGTTATTGAAGTCATTATGTGTTGTTGCAGTAGTTAAAAAATGCTACTGTTGTTCCAACCTGATTGTTGTTCGCCCTAAACGAAAACTTTTCCTGTTAGTCCAGTTTTCGCTCTTACGTGGGGGTATTGTAGCATTTTAAATTTGATTGATTCTTTGAAGTATATTTAAAGTCGCCTCGTATATGAAATCGTCTTAATAAAACGAAGAATGTTTTCTGTTTTTTAGTTCGTATCTTTCGAAAAGTGTTTTCAATCATTCTAACGTCGTAGAGTAATAAATCCATTTAATTGTTGTTTATTTTACTGCGGCGATTTCTTTTCATGTAAATGCGTTTCAAAGGATATCTACGTCGTTCGTTGGTTTCGCTATTTCAGCAGTTCGTTGATTTTCAAGTTAAGCGAACAAATTTTTAATTTCGTCACTATCGGTGGAGCCGCTGTCAAGGGCAGTTGGTTTCGTTTGTTTAGTCCGAATTTTCATCAAATTCGTAATTTTTTTTTTGTTATTAGTTTTTTTCATCAGAAGTATTGAAGTTTGGTAGCATGTGTAGTTACAATTTGAGGTTGGTTTATGATATTGACGGAAAAGTGCTTGGGTGGTATTCTTCAAGGAACCGGCAAATTTATATGTGGAGAAGTGAATATTATACTCAAATGTAATGTGTCAGTTTTTGTCTGAGTTAATCACCGATTTGGGTCGTGCTGTGTTTTGAAGAGCTTTGTGTTTTGAGAAGTTTTGAAAAGCCAAGCTTTGAAGATTACAGTTTAATTAACCCGAAGTCCGATGGTCCAGTGCCCAGCTTTCATCGTATATTTGTTGTCCCTGGTCATTCCAGACCATTTTGCAGCTTGTGAGAAGCATTTGTTTGTTTTGCAGTGTTTTTGAGTAAAGTTCCAGCCCAAAAACTTTTAAAGGAGATATAATATTCAGTGATATCAGGTACTCTTTTTTTTCGTAAACATTTTTTAAAGTAAATATTTAAATAGTTACCGCTACAAAATGTCGCGCAAATAGGGTCCCCAACGCCCAGAGTTGTAAACCGAAAGCGCCATTGTAAGTCGTTTTTTTTTGTATTTTGTTAGTATTATTTGTATTTGTAACTGTTTGTGGTACACATAATTAAAGGTTAAATTTTATTTTCTTAACTTTTTATTTATTTTTTTTTAAGCTAACCCTTTTTGAGTTTATTTGAAAAAGATATGTTTTGATTTTATTTTCTAATTATTTCCCTAGTTACAACTAGTGGTTGTAATAGGCATAATTAGGCACCTCAAGTGGCGCCCTATATTAAATTCCTTGAGGTGTTTCTTGTTTATTTTTATTTTGTTTATCCCAAAAGCCCTTTATTTCTTTTTGTTGTAGTTGCCCCATTCTAACCCCCATTTTACTTATCCACGACCCCAGCTCTCCTACGAAACCCTGAGTGCCGTTCGCACAAGTAGCGATTATTTTGCTTGCCTTATCTCAACCCCTTTAGTTTCTTCCGCCAATTTTCTACCCCCTTGTATTAATGGCCCCTGTGGTAGGCAAAATATTATCGTTACAATAAAGAGCGTTTTTTTCTGTTATACTTAACCTGTGTATTGGAATTTTATAATTATATAACCTGGTATTTACTATGCTATTGGGCTCAAAGTTCCTAAAGAGTATTTTATTTTTATATAGAAACAGTAAGCATTCTTGAATAAATACAGCGTAAACTGTTAAAATATTATTACTCCTAAAATGCCCTCTACATGATTCCCTACTTTTTAAGTCAAACATAACTGTGATTATTTTTTTCTGAACCAGAAATACATTATTTATGTCCCTACTGTGGCCAAAATTTATTAAATCATATCTAAATTTTGCTTCAAAATTAGCATGATACACTGTTTTTAATGAGTTACTATTCATGTATTATTTTAGAACTCTAAAGCTGTAAATCACTTTACTCAAAGACATACATAACTGGTCAACATGTTTATCCCAACATAAAAAACTGTCAATATATAATCCTAAAAGTTTGGTACTGCTGCTAATATTTAAAGTGTCATTATTTACAATAATACTGTTTGGCATATCTGAATGTGCATAATTTGTCTTAAACAAAAGAATATCTGTTTTATTTTGATTTAAAACCAACCTATTCATAGAAAACCAGTCTTTAGCTTTCTGGAACTCTAAACTAGCATTAACGCTTAGAACAGACATGTCTTTACCACTGACTAAAATGTTTGTATCATCTGCATAATTTGTTATGCTGGAAGTAGTATTAGTCACTAGACCATGAAGATCATTGATATAGATCACAAACAGTAAAGGACCAATCACACTTCCTTGTGGTACTCCAATATTGATAGTGCTTTCAGATGAGATGCCTATTTCAGTATTTTTATGTATTTTTACTAAATGTCTTCTATTTGCCAAGTAGGAACCAGTTCAATGCTGGTCCACGTATACCATATTTCTCCAATTTATCAAATAATATGTCATGCACTAAACAGTCATATACCTTTGATAGGTCCAAAAAGAGACTTAAAGCCATATGACCAATCTCAGTACATTTCAAAATATCCCAGACAAATTAAAAAATCGCAGTCTGAGTTGATTTTCCCTGTTGATAACCATGCTGATTTGCACTAATAATATGACATTTTGTTAAAAATTCTGTTATCCGCCTATACATAGTCATTTCTAAGATTTTTGAAAAGGAACAGAAGGCTAATTGGTCTATAGTTATTAATTAATTTAGGATCACCCTTTTTGTAAACCAGTGTTACTATGGCAGTTTTCAGGCATTCAGGAAATATACCAGATTTTAGTGAATTATTTATGATTATAGTGAGAGGATTCACTATCTCCTTTATATAAAGTTTAAGGATTTTAGTGGGTATTTCATCACTTCCACAACTCATTTTGTTTTTTAAATTTTTAGTTATATCCATAATTTCAGTTTCTGTCACAGGTGCGACAAACACTGAATTTATGTTACTTGCAATGTTGTCTTTATATTCAGTGTATTGTAATTGAGATAAAGTGTTATTTAAAGAAGTATTTAAGTGGATCATGTATTTCTCAGCAATCTCTTGAGGACTACCCTCTACTTTTATTTGCCACATGCATTTATTTTTGTTGGCAGCTTCAGACATCCTGTTTTCATATAGCTTTGATCGTTTTGTTATTAGTTTCTTATTATATTCTTTTTTTACCTGTCTATAGGAATCATAGAATTTATGGTTAACTCTGCTCATTGTAAATGAAGTATCAACTTCTAATATTTGAACAGCTCTGTTCCTATAAACTGTAAAGAAAATAGTACATAACATATGCATATTACCGGTTTGAACCTATGGCTTGGAGACCGTAGCCCTTACTAGGGAATCTGCTAAAACAATGGAAAGGGCAATGGAACGAAACGTGTTTGGAATATTACTGAGAGAGAAGATTAGAAACACCAACATAAGACGTAGAACGAAGATCAGGGATATCGTGAAATAAATTACTGCCATGAAATGGCGCTGGCCGTTTACATAGCCAGATATGATGATAATAGGTACACAGGTACACAGATAATAGATTGGCGTAATATAGAGAAAAATGGAAGCAGCTGGGAGAGACCTACATTCAGGAGTGGATGAAAAAGGGTTGACATAGAAGAAAACCGAGAATATTCGAAGGTAAAAAGCCACCTGTTCTAATTGAATGCCACAAATATCAATGGACAAGTAGCAGTTTTCTCCCTGGAAGCCGTCCGTTCTCTACCGATCGAACTGCAGTCAACAGTTCTTTCTTCTTTCAGTACCCTGTCCGATTATACTTTCGAATTTTTATCGTTTTTGTTATTTCTGTCTTTTTTCATTCGATGTAAAACTATTTTTATCCATCTCAAATGCCTCTATTTTTTTCATTAATGTCTCTGTAAGGGTCCAGCTCTCCATACCATACAGCAATGTGGAGAATATGTAGCAGCGTATTAATCTGATTTTAAAATTTAACGTAATATCTCTATTAATTAGAATTGTCTTTAATTTATAGAAGGCTGCTCTGAATTTTCCAATGCGTATTCTTATTTCTTTATTTATATTCCAGTTATCGTTAACGTTTGCACCTAAGTAGGTAATATTGTAGACTCTTTCTAACTCTATTCCATATGCTCTGATGTTCGTTGGTTGTAATTACGTTTTGCCGACAACCTTAAGTTTTGTCTTAGAAGTATTAAGTTTTTGCCCATATTCATCATATGCTTCGGTTACCCAGTTTATAAGTCGATGCAGGTCTTCTTCATTGGAGGCAATAAGTACCGTGTCGTCTGCATATATGAGATTGTTGACATTAATTCCGTTGATTTTAATGCCTGTATCTTTAACTTCCTTGAAAATAAATTCGTAGTAGATATTAAAAAGTAGAGGAGATAGAATACATTCTTGCCTCACTCCACGTCTTATTTCCACTGCTTCCGTCGTGTTGTGTCCAGCTCGTATGTTTGCACATTGATGCAAATACACATTTTTGATAATACGGAGGTCTCGGTCATCAATTACCACCTGTTGCAAGACACCTATAAGTTTGTCATGGTTTACTCGGTCAAAATCCTTTTCGAAGTCGATAAAACACATATATACTGATTGTTCTATATCCCTACATCTTTCAACCATGATCTGTAAACTGAAGAGTGCTTCTCTGGTTCCAAGGTTGATTCTGAAAGCAAATTGTGTTTCACTTAGTTGTACTTCTATTTTGTTGTAAACTCTCGAGTGCAGTATTCTTAGGAAAATTTTCAGTACATGACTCATCAGACTGATAGTGCGATGATCGCTACGCTACACTGTTTGGCATTTTTTTATTCGGTGTCATTACAAATGTTGACAGTAGCCAGTCTGTTGGTATAGTTTCGTATATTTTATTAAAGAGGCTTAGAAGAGAATGTTTGTCCTTATCGTCAAGCAGTTTGATTATTTCGCTTGGAATTTCATCTGGATCGGTTGCTTTCCTATTCTTTGATAGCTTTATAGCTCTTTCGTTTGGACCAGTCGAAATATTTCTGATTTGAATTTCTGTTCTATCGTCATCAAACAGCTCCTTAATATATTCTTTCCGCCTCTAATCTGTCTTGGTCATTGACTATAATATTTTCTTGCTTATCAAGTAAACTACTTGCAGTTGATCTATATGTTCCAGTTATTTCTTTCAGCTTTTTGTACATATTAAACGTGTCATTATTTTTCTTCTTCTACTTCTTTGGGTGCCTCTCCTATCGTTGATTGGATATCATTATGACGATTCTAATTTTATTTACTGCTGTTTTGAATAATTCGTTAGTGGTACAGCCAAACCACTCTCCTAAATTTCTCATCCAGGACATTCTTCTACGGCCTGGATTTCTGCGTCCTTGGATTTTTCCTTACATTATATTTTGTAGGAATGTGTACTTTTGTCTCCTCATCAGGTAGCCTAAGTATTCATGTTTTCTCTTTTTTATATGCAGTATAACTTCTGGATCGCTATTTATTCTGCGTATTACCTCTTCATTTGTAATTTTATCCACCCAACTTATTTTTAGTATACGGCGATAGCACCACATTCTTTTTTTGCAGTTCTTATATTTCAAGACATTTGTTGCTGTACCATTTTTTCTTTGCATCCCCTGATGCAAATTTATTGTATTCTTCAGTGTTTTTATTTTTCTGTTTTCGCCTGCTTTCCATTAGTCCCAATATTTCATCACTCATCCAATATTGTTTGCGATTATTAATAGTTTTATACTTTTTATTTGTTTCTTGCTAATACTTTTGACATGATTCCAGTGGTCTTCGACGATATGTCTTTCTTTCGACGTTTCGAACTTCTTTTTTATCTCTTGTGTAATTTCATGACTATTATTTTGGATACAGTCAGTGTTTATTCGGTTAGTCGGTTGTTGGCGATTTCAAGTTTGAGTTTTATGTCACTGATTAATAAGTTATGATCTGAAACGACATCGGCTCCAGGTAGTGTTTTAGTTATTTTGATTGAATTTCGATGCCACTCCTCTGTCATTACGTTGTTCAAGTCCAAAATTCTCTACAATATTTCCTTGTCTACCTTTTCCTACTTTGAAGTCCCCCATTATTATAGTATTGCCTTTATGTTTTTTGCTGACTCATTACCTTCTTTATACCATCATCAAAACTCTCTATGTCACCTTCACTACTGCTGGCTGTGGGCGCATAAACTTGGACCAGATTTATATCTACTGGTTTTGAGTTTAATTGCATCACGATGACTCTGTCCGAAATGTAACTTACAAATTTAATACAGGAAGAGATTTTTTATGTACAATTAATGCGATGCCATTTCGGTGGTTAGTGCCTTCTTCTCCGGAATAGAATACATCGTGGTTGTCTATGTTACATTTATCAGTCCCTTACCACCGCATTTCGCTTATCCCAAGAACTGGTATATTGAGCCTAATCATCTCACGTATGGTGTTTTGTATCTTACCAGGCTCGTAGAGACTTCTCACATTTCATGTGACTATTCTGATACCTGATTTTATTTTGATTTATTTTCCTTTATCACAGGGATTTCGCTGGATAACGGCCTGGGAAGCCCTGTGTGCTTGTCTTTTCCTGCTGGATCTTGGTGTCCGATGACCATGATTAGTATATCATTTTTTATCATATGATAGTGCCATTATGATTGAACTAGGGCATAATAATGGGGTAGTTTCCCGTTGTCTTCCCCATCGCAGTATTACAACGATTTGAACTGCTCCATTTGTGCTTGTGATAGCCCAGTTTGAAACCGATCCAGGATTATTTCCTCTACGCCTTGAGCTAGTACTGATGATCGCTGCTGCCCTTCATCACATATAGTGATTCTATATAATCCTTAAAATCAAGGGATTGCCACTTCCTCCATTTACACCGTACCAAAGGAATTCTACCCTTGTGGACTTTATCCTTGTGACCCTGGACAAGGGATCCTAAACAGGTACTAGTTTCCGGGTCAGGAAAAACCTGAAATCTGCTTTAACAATAAAATATCAAAAACATAAACAGTTGCATTATAAAATATAATTTTACTGTACGATAACATTTTGTATTTTGTAGTTCGTTCTTATGCAAGTAGCCAAGCACATTAATAAATACTATACAAACTAATAAATAAAAAAAAATATTATCTAAAAGAACACTTTGTGTAATAAATAATTTCTTTGTAAGGTGAAACGGGCGATTTCATCAACTGTACATTGCTTATTAACCGCCAGTCTAAAATCCCAACATTTCAGTGTACCTAAGAGTATTAAACCGCCTCAGCATTTTGATAGAAATTTATTCTCTTTTATTTCTACTTCGTAATAACTCAACGGATCCATATAGCCACACGAAGAATTTTTACGATGTTAACAGTATATGTTTTTTATATCGATCCGTACCTTATTCTCTCATATTTTGGGATGAAAATTTCCTATAATCGAACGATAAAAAAATACAGTCTTCACTCGGATAGATTACAGGTTTGGATATCACCTGCGGCGACGAATCAATACAGTCCGGTCCATTTACATATTTATGAGTAACCAAAGTTCTACTTAGATGAAACATGCTGATTTTTGATTTGTTGCACTTTGCACGACTCTTTGGTGAATTATGGAAACACATTTTACGTCCAAATTTTAGTAATTATATTGGCAACACGCAAACGTTTTGATGTTTGACATTAAATGAGAGTCTGTTTGACATACAGAGTGATAGATGATGGATTTAACCAATAGTGGTTGAAAATTTATTTTATAAAATATAAAAGCTATATAAAAATTATTACAATAAGTATTTAAAGACAAAAGACAACTTCAAAAAGTTCTATAACTTGAAAACATTGAAAACGAGAATAACACTATGTAATATTTCACAAAAAACTTTTTACTTGCAACGTTTTCACAAATAAGCATATGACTTACCCCCTTTGTAACTGAAGATAATAAAAGATTCTTCAAACTTGAATTGTGCTAGGAGCTGATAGGAAGTTGATGAATCCGGAAGCACATCAGCTAAGACCTTATCTGTGAGTAGATTTTTGTAAAAGTCTCACAGTGATTCTGGTATGTAAGGCAGTAAGTCTATGAGGTGTTTTTGTTTGTATCGTTATTGACACAGGCTTGTTATATGCTTCCTTTAGTAACAAATTTGTAGCTGCTTTTGCCCTCTTTTCTAAATCTACGGTCCTTAAAGGTTCTTCTTTGTCAAAGGACAACTTGTATTGAAACTGTTTAGATTTTTCATACCGTAACCATCGAAACTGTCTCCAGTTTATCTTGTTATTCTGAGTATCCGTTTTTTGGTTAACTAGTACAAAATTAAATAAGTTACCAAAATCACCAAAATCACTAAAACACAGAGCGCTGCATTTCATCATCATCATTGGTGCTACAGCCCTATAAAAGAGCCTCGACCTTCCCAAGTCTACTACGCCAGTCAGTTCTATCCATTGCCAACTGTTGCCTGTTGGCTGCGCCTATTTTTCTATCATCCTCATCTACACTATCCTTGCATCTGATTCTTGGCCTACCCCTACTTCTACTTCCCACAGGTTGTGACCCATATTTTTTAAAACATTTGACAAGGTGGTATACATTTCTTCTAGTTTGCGTGTTGTGCGGGCAACTAGGTCAAGATCATCTGCATATGCTAAAATTTGGGATGATTTATTAAAAATGTTTCCTCGGTTGTCTATTTGGAAGCTACAAATTTCCGCCCCTAAGAATATGGACCAGTTATAAGAACATATAAAAAACTGTTTACACGAAGCAGCATGTGAAGCAATGGGATACTAAATAAAACCTAAGGTAAACAAACCATACTGGTGGGATAACGAAATAGGGGAAGAAACAAAATAGAAAATACAACTATGCCAACAATATTTGAAGCTCCAAATCAAGACAAAATAAAATATAAAGAAAAACAAGCAGAAGTACGAAGAAAAATCTCTAAGAAGAAGAACTTATCTAGGAGGAAACAGAAGCATAGAAAACTGGAAACTGATAAAAAATTGAGAAAAGAAAAGAATAAAGAAGTAATATACAACCTGAAGACTGGCAAGAGTATTTCAAAAAACTTTTGGTAGAAAATAGAGTCGAACTTCAAGAACATACAAATCAAAACTAAGATCAAATTTCAATAGTCGGCTCGCCAATAAGATTAACAACAAAGGAAAGTAAAATGTATGTAAACAGCTGAAGAGGAAGAAACACCGGGACCAGGGAATTCACCCGGAGAATTGTTTAAGAACGGAACGAACATATTATACGAATATCTTCGACAACATCTTCAAGAATGCATAAACACAAGCGAAATCTCTACGGAATGGACGATATCATACCTCACTACTATATATAAAAAGCGTGATAAAAATAATTGTGAAAATTACCGAGGAATACCTGTAATCGGTTCTATGAGTCGAAAATATATATTATAAATGCTTCTTTAAATACTGGTGTTTTTCCCAATATGCTGAAAACTTCTGTCATTTCATCAGTATTAAAACAAGGTGATCCTGAATTAATGTCAAATTTTCGACCATTGTCTGTTCCATCTGTAATATCTAAGATTATTGAATATGCAATGCTAAAACAACTTTTATTATGTTTAGATATCAACCAAATTATCACAAAGCATCAACATGGATTTCGAAATAAATTTTCTACTTCCACAGCCATTAACAGTTTTTATGAGGAAGTCTTACTCCCAATTGAGAACAGTGAAAATCCAACTGCCATTTTTTGTGATCTCAGACGTGCATTTGATTGTGTACAACACGATGTACTCCTCGATAGATTGTACAGATATGGTGTTAGGGGAGTTGCCCATAGTTGGTTTGGTTCCTATCTGAAAGACCGGCACCAAATAGTTAAAATGAAAAATAACTTCAAGATTTCAATGTCTGATCCGATTATTAATAAGAATGGAGTAGCACAGGGCTCCATATTGGGCCCTATATTATTTATTTTGTATATTAATGAACTACCAGATGTAATGTCTGATGCTTTTGTATCAGTTTATGCGGATGACTCAACAATGCTATATCGCGAAAAAGACATAAATTTTTTACAAGATAAAATAACAAACTCACTGAAGACCTTCTCTGATTGGTCCAGTAATCAGTCGCTCCTGTTCAATGTTCATAAAACTAAATTTTTATCATTTACATCACGTTCAAATTCTACTAAACCTGATTTAAGTATTTCCATCAATAGTGAGGATATTTTGAGTTGTAGTGATGTGAAGTTTTTAGGAGTGACTTTTGACTCCCATTTATCTTTTAAGACTCATTGTTGGAATGTATGTAAAAAACTCAATTCTAAATGTTATCAATTGATAAATTTGGGTAGAATACTTAGTCTGCAACACCTTCGTCTTTTTTATTTTGCTGAGGTACAATCGACAATAAGTTACGGTATAACTGTCTGTAAATTGCAAAAGTAAACTGTAAACTGATGCAAAAGCGTATTGTCAGATGTATAGCAGGTGTTCCGTATGGTTGGTCTTGTAAAAACCTATTTAGAGATTTGAATATATTAACAGTGTATGGAATTTACATTTTGGAATTATTGATACTAATGCATAAAAATAAAAGAACTTTTTTATGTAACAGTGATATTCACTCGCACAACACAAGAAATAAGAGACAGTTTGTAATACCCTATAGACATTTAGAAATAAGCAGAAAGTCATCTACTATCTGTGGTTTACTACTGTATAATCAACTTCCTCAAAAATTTTAAAATCATTAATTCAACTACAGCTTTTAAAAAACCAAGTCAAAGAGTACCTAGTGACCATGTGTCCTTATACATTAGGTGAATATTACGAGGGTGTATCTGTGAATGCCTAAGCTGCAACATAAAAAAATTTATTATTATTTTAATTATATATCTATATGGTACGTTTTTTAAGTATTTTAATGTTTTAAATATTTTTAATGTATTGTTTCCTTTTTTTTTGTAATATTTAATATTTATAATTTTAGTTTTGACTTGCTATAAACCTAGTTGTAACTTACAGTCAAATAAACTATCTATCTATCTATATGGAAAGATTTTAAGTTTGCAAAGCAAATTAAAAACCACTCCTTTTAGACCATGCTATAAATTTATCTAGTTGATCTTGTAGTAGTTTGGCCATACTCTGTATATTGTTTCCATTTAAAAATATTATAAGATCATCCGCGTACAATCTCGTTTGAATGGGTTTGTTCATTGATGTGATTACATCATTAATAGCTATAAAAAGGATTGAAGATAAATGCTGGAAAAACTAAATGCATAGCAATAAGAACAAACGCACTTTTAAGAATACAACTGCAAGTAGATAGTGCTTCAATAGATCAAGTAAAAACATTTAAATACTTGGAAATGATGATGAATGACCAATGGGATCCTCAACAAGAAATAAAATGCCGTACCGAACAAGCAAGACAAACTTTTATCAAATTTAAACCACTACTTCTTCTTCCCTATCTTTTGCAATTCTCATCCACTACTTTACAGCTACAGCAGTTATATCGTCTATCCATTTTTTTTTAGGTCTTCCCACGCTTTTTTTTGTTTCTCGAGGTCTCCAGAATGTCACTTTATGAGACCATCTGTTGGTGTCTTGTCTTGCTACATGTGCTACCCATTGCCATCTCAATGTCGCTATTTTTCCCATGATGTCGGTTACTTTAGTTCTTCGACGTATTTCGGTGTTAGGAACTTTGTCTCTGAGGTTTATATTTAACATGGCCCTCTCCATGGCCCGTTGAGTTACTCTTAATTGTTTTGCCATTTTTCTTGTTATTGCCATAGTTTCCAATCCATAAGTTGCAACTGGTAGTATAAACCGCTACTATGTAACCGCAATCTTTCCTTCAATCTGCGCTACAGGATGGTTAAATGCTATGTATGGTCCATATTGTTAAAGGTATGGAAACGTGGACGTTAAGAGTACCTTCCATTAATAAGTTGGAGGACTTCGAAATCTGGACGTTGCGAAGAAATGTGTGAAGAGTGGCAGATAAGGTGAGAAACGAGGAAGCCTTAAGAAAGGCAAATACTGGAAGAGAAGTACTCAATTTGATCAAGATACGAAAAATTGGATACCTCGACCATATTCTGAGAGAAAAAAATACGCAATTCCTCAACTTATCATCCAGGGACAGATTGAAGGCAAGAGAGGAGTAAGTTGTTAACAAATGTCGTGGCTACGGAACATAAAAAACTGGACAGGCATACATAACACTGGCGATTTTTTGCATGCCGCTAAAGACAGACGTCTGGCCTTAAGATAATTCGCCAACTTCGCTGATTCGACGAAGAAGAGCTATAAGAAAAAGCGTCGGGCTGATTACCGAGCCTGGGGATGTACAATTTTTTTGATATCTCACATTAGATGCAGTTTTTCTTGATTTATCAAAATTTTAGTTCTTAGAGAAGTGTTGTTTTTAATAAAGGTATCAATTATAAAACTCTAATTTTCATGGATGACTCCAGAAATCCTTCACTTAATGGAACGCAGAAGGTTAATTAAGGGAAATAAAGAAGAGTATAAAAAAATGCAGGCTTACATCAGAAGAAAAATAAGAGAAGCTAAAGAAAAAGAAGCTGTAGAGAAATGTAAAGAAATAGAAAGACTACGAGCCAAGCATGACAATTTTAATGTACACAAAAAGGTAAAAGAAATAACGGGTACTTTTAAAAAGCGAACACAAATGAAACTCATAGACACCAATGTAAAATTAATCATTGACACCCAAGAGATGAAAAACAAATGAAGAAAATATTTGGAGACACTTTTTCAAGATCAAAGAACGGATTATAGGCATCCATTTTCAGAGAGGATGACGGGCCCGGACATACTTAAATCTGAGGTAGAAGAAGTAATGAAACGGATGAAAAGCAGGAAAGCTGTAGGGCCTGATAATATCGAAGCTGAATTTTTTAAACTCTTGGAGGAAGAAGGAATAATTTGGATCACGGCTGCCTTCAATAAAATATACAATACAGGAATCATCCCTGATAAATGGCTAGAATCAGAATTCATAGCGATACCTAAAAAACAGGGGGCTAAAAAGTGCGAAGAATATCGAACAATCAGCCTAATGAGCCACATGTTGAAACTGTTTCTTCGAATCATCCATGGAAGAATTTATAAGAAGTGCGAGGAACAAATATCGGACAGACAGTTCGGCTCCATTAACGCAGTGGGTATTAGAGAGGCACTTTTCGGAGTACAGGTACTGATTGAAAGATGCAGGGACGTTAACTGCGACGTATACGCGTGCTTGATCGACTATGAAAAGGTATTTGACAGAGTTCAACATCAAAAGATGATAAACATTTTAAAAGAGGCAGACCTGGATAACAAAGACCTCAGAATAATTTCAGAACTCTACTGGAATCAGACCGCATACATGAAAATTAACGGAGAAGAAACAGATCACATAAAAATACTACGTGGAGTTAGATAGGGATGTCTCCTATCGCCGTTGATATTTAATATGTACTCAGAGAAAATTTTTAACGAGGCTCTTTACGGAATAGACGAAGGCATCCTTCTAAATGGTGAAAGAGTAAACAATGTTAGATATGCCGACGACACCATGGTGATAGCAGATAGTTTAGAGGGACTTCTGAGGCTAATGGACAGAATAAACGAGTACAGTCAACGGTACGGACTAAACATTAATACCCACAAATCGAAACAAATGATTATCAGCAAGGAGAATATAAACGGGGCTCATCTATACAATAATGGCACACAGATAGAGCGAGTAAAATAGTATTGTTACCTGGGAACTATTATTAACGAACAGTGGAGCAATTTACAGGAAATAAAGTGCCGCATAGGAAAGGCAAGAACGGTCTTTAACAAAATGAGCGCCATCTTCAAAAGTCATAACATATCCCTTGATACAAAAATGAGACATTTGAGATGCTATGTTTTCTCTGTGTTGCTGTACGGGGCGGAGTCATGGACACGTACAGACACCACTATTAAAAAACTTCATCATGGACAGCAAGGATCACGAACAAGGAAGTTCTAGGAAAAATGAAGAAGGAACCAGAGATTGTGTTTACGATCAAACGCATAAAATTGCAATATCTGGGACACGTTATGAGAAATCAACACCGTTACTCCCTGCTACAGTCTATATTGCAAGGTAAAGTCAAAGGTAAGCGAGGACCCTGTAGAAGGAGAATATCATGGCTGCGTAATTTAAGAACATGGTTTAAGAAAACCTCAACGGAGCTGTTTCGACCCGCAGCGAGCAAGGTTATGATTGCCAATATGATTTCCAACATCCGAAACGGATAGGAACCAGAAGAAGAAGAAGAATTTTCATTACAATCAACTGTGGCCTAATACCATATAAACGTAAATTCAAATTTTATTTTGTTTTGTATATCAAGATATCTTTACATTCTCTGTCTCAAAAAAATAATATTATAGTCAACTAATAAAAACCATGTATTTTTATCTACACAGCTACTGTTTTTTATGTAAATATAACGTTCATTGTTTCAAATATTTTGTAAATTTAAACATTTATAATTTTATGGCTAGTTTCCGTTTCGGCCTTGATGTTTTATTTTTTACTTCCTTTGGATTATTGTACAATAGATAACTCTCCCCAGTAATATACAAACATGTAATATATATACAAGAATAGCAATAAAATGTTATTATTAAGACAAGATAAGATCTACAATGATGCGTATTTTGATACAGGAATACTTGGCTATATATTAGAAAATCACTATGTTTACGCAATAAAATAATAAAGTGTTCTATATTTAGTAGTTCTGGATTGAATGCGATCTTATCTTATGATGCTAAAAGACACGAATTAACTTTTATTTTTTGTAATTAATTTATAATATTTTTATTTTGTAATGAAGAAGAAGAAGCTCCAATTTGGACACTTCTACAGAAATACTCCGTAAATGATACGAATAAAAATCCATCAATCTCAAAACCCCTCCAATTTTTGTACATGGCGTGAATGGCGTGAATAGTAAAATGTTAGCTAATTTAGCTTAAGCAGTAGAAGTAGAAACTTACTTTAAAGTTAACAACAAACCTTAACAAACAACAACACAATAAAAATTTTATCAAAGACACCTGAATCCTACAGAAAACTAATACATCACGCACGAGAGGAAAATATTGACCTCCATCCATATCAAACTAAGAAAGACAGAGCATACAGAGCAGTTATTCGAGATCTATATCACTCTTTTTTGATAGATGAAATAAAAGCGAAAATTACAAAGTCAGACACAGATTGAGCCATAAACCATTACCATTATTTTTTGTGGACCTGGAGCCTCAAACGAACAACAAGGAAATATTTGAACTAAAATATATACAACATTGTAAAGTAAGAGTAGAACCACCGTGAATAAAAAAAAAATATACCACAATGTACGCGATGTCAAGAACATAGTCACACTAAAACGTACTGTGCAAAACCATATAATTGCGTCCCATGTGTTAAGCGTCCATGGAATTCTCAGCATCCATCTGTGTACAGAAAACTAGACATCTGATCTTTTGGATTCTGAGCTCTGATCTGAAGTTTGATCTTGTAAAAAATGTTTTTATGTTTGAGTATTTTCCTCGCTTGTTCTATTATTGAAAAGATTTCTTTTTTGCGATACACTGAGTGTTGATATTTGCTTCAAAAATATTTTATGAAAGTTACCTGTTCTATTATTTTTGTCCCTTGGTATACAAATGTACATTTGTACATTTGAATGGGCTAGAAAGACGTTTATTAACATAAATAACTTTTTTTATTAGAAGTGACCTAGATCTTAAACTGAGAATCTATGTATTGCTATGTGTTTTCAATCCTCCTCTATGACTGCAAGAGCTGGACCCTTAATTCTTCGTTAAAGAAATGCTTTAGAAATGTACCTTTATTGGAAAATACTAGGCATTTCCTGGACAAAAGAATAACAAATGCCGACGTTCTGAACAGAATGTAAAAGAAAAAAGAACCGAAGTCAACGATCAAAGAGCGGAAGCTAATGTATATTGGACAGTTAATGCGAGGGGATAATTATCAAATACTTCGGTTATTTCTTGGCTGAAGAACTTACGCCGATGGTTTGAGTACCAAACGATTAAGAGCCTTTCGATATTATTAATTCTTAGGTAACCTGGTATATTGGGATATCTCCCACAAATTTTCTTAAAACTCTTCTTTCGACCTGCTAACCTTAAGTCCTTTCTCTTCAATAGACCTTCTCCAACTTTTCTTCCAACACGTCTTTGCTCTTATCTACTAACACGAAATCATCAGCAAAGAGCATTGACCAAAGTGCCCCTCTCTTACTTTCTCTGTCAGAACATTCATAACAAGATTAAACAGGTACGGACTTAGTGAAGAGCGTTGATGTAAACCAACGGTCACTGAAAAACTTTTGGTCAATCTGACAGCAGTCCTCACTTTGGTGTACGCTTCCTCATACATATCCTTCACGAGCCTTAAATACTTCTCAGGAACCATTTCTTTCTCATACATCTCCATAGCTTTTGTCAAGGAACTGTATGGTATGTATGCGTTCTCAATATCTATAAATATCAAATGTACCTTCTCTATCAGCTGTCTCAAAGCAGACAAGGCATCGGTTGTTCTTTCTGGCGCAAACCCAAACTGTTCTTATCCTATCGATATTTATCTGTTGTATCCAATTTTTCGTACCTTGATCAAATTAAGCAGTTCTCTCTCAGTATTTGCCTTTCTTAGGACTTCCTCATTTTTCACCCTATCTGTCCATGGTATGCGGAACATTCTTCGCAACGTCCACATTTCGGAGGCCTTCAACTTATTAATGGAAGGTAGGTACTCTTAACGTTCATGTTTCCATGTCGTATAACAATATGGACCATACATAGCATTGAACCATCCTATAGCGAAGATTGAAGCAAAGATTGCGGTTACATAGTTGCGGTTTAAATTTGATAAAAGTTTGTCTAGCTTGTTCCGTACGGCATTTTATATCTTGGAGGATCCAATTGACCATTCAGCATCATTCCCAAGTATTTAAATGTTTTCACTTGATGGATTGGAGCATTATCTACTTGCAATTGTATTCTTAAAAGTGCGATTTTTCTTATTGCCATGCATTTAGTTTTTCCAGCATTTATCTTCGAGCCATATATTTTTCCTATAGTATTTATTTTATTTAACATCAACTGCATGTTATGTTCGTTGTCTATTTTTATCGCGGTGTCGTCGGCGTAACGAATGTTATGTATCGGGAACCCGTTTACCTTTATTCTACACTCAGACCGTTCCAGTGCCTCTGCAAAAATGTTCTGAAACATAGAGATTAAAGAGCATAGGAGACAAAATACACCCCTGTCGCACCTCTCTTAAAATTTCAAATTCTTCTGTGTTGGTTGATTTGTTCAGTCTCACTCGTGCTTTTTGATTCCAATAGAGATTCTGGATAACTCTTATATCATTCTCGTCAATGGTAGCGTTGTGTAGCATTTTTATCATTGCGTCATGTTTTACGGTGTCAAACGCTTTTTCATGATCAAGGAATGTTATGACTATATCCTTTCGTTGATACATGTAGCTTTGTACAAGTCTATTCAAGTAGAAAGCTGCTTCACGTGTACCCAGTCCGCTCTTGAAACCAATTTGTGTCTCACCACTTAGACCTTCCAGCTTTCTGAACATCCGGTCCAGGGGCCTTGCCTAGTTTTGCTACTTTTATATTATAGCGTACTCCACCTCGGTGCGAATAATGGGAGGCACGGATAAATTTTTCGTGGGTAAGTTAGTAGTTGGCAGATTTGGTCTATTATCCGCAAAGAGGGACGAAGCATAGTTTGCCCAGATTTCAGCTAGTTGTTCCTAGGTATGAATGTAGTTTCCTTGATCATTCTTTAGGCGAGTCTCATAATGTTTCGTGTATATACTCGAAATTTCTTTGACCTTTTTAAGTCCAAAGCTGTCTCCCTTTTCTTGTAGTGATTCCAATTCTTGCTCTTATCGTACGTTGGATTTCCTTGTATTCCTGGTGATTCTGTTGTATTTTGTACTGTCTGCGTTGTTTCATTATTGGTTTTGACCAATACAAACTAGTTAATTTTTTCAGGGTTTCTAGCACTTACCTTTTATAAATATATTAAAGAATTCTCAGATTGGTAACTAAACTTTTTTAGGCCAATATGGTGCATATTTTCAATACGTATATTATAAAAATTAATAAATAAATACTATTTTTAGATTTTGTACTGTTTTATAACCCTAATATACATACGTAATAAACTGTAAAATAATTTTAATGCAAAAGTTATATTTTACTGCTATAAAACCTGTCAAAATAATTTATTATGTGCATAACCCCGAAAATTACATAAATAGTTTAAACACTGTAATTATTTTTTAAAAATACTGCAAGCACTTTGTTATTAAAGTTGCTGTCGTTAAAATATGATATTAACCGCATTCCAAAATTTTTTGTAATAAATGCAAAGTGTTGGTTTAGCATACACAATAAGTAAAATGATGGTCTTATTTTTAAGTATAGTGTATTAAACATAAAAAAACTTAAATTAAATATAAAAAGATAAAGGGGATTTATACTATATTTCCTAGTTTTTATCAACTGCAGCCAAAATAAGAAAACTTAAGATAAAATGGCTAACGCAGATTTATATTAAATGCCTGCGAGTCATCATCATCATCGCCCAGCCCTTTGCGTCCACTGCTGGACATAGGCCTCCCTCATTTTTGTCCATTGTGCTCTGTCTTGAGCACTTTTCATCCAATTTCTTGACATGTTCTTGAGATCGTCAGTCCAATGTGTAGGGGGTCCTCCTCTACTTCTTTTGCCTAACCTCGGTCTTCACTCAAGCAATCTCTTCCACCACATTTCATCACTGATTCGGGCGACGGGTCCGGCCCAGTTCCATTTCAGTATGGCAATTCGGGAAATTTCATCGGTAACTCCTGTTCTTTGTCTTAAGTCTTCATTTCTAACTCGGTCACGAAGCGATATACTCAGCATTGATCTTTCCATTTTCCTCTGAGCTATTTGCAGGGTTTTAAAACTTGTAGCTGTCAATAGCTGGATTGGACGATAAAGATCTACAAATAATTACAAATCTATACTGGCATCAAATGGCAAGAATAAAGGTTGAACAAGAACTGTCGGATGAAATAAATATAAAAAGAGGAGTGAGACAAGGCTGTATATTATCGCCTTTACTTTTTAACTTATATTCGGAGGAAATATTTAAGGAAGCCTTAATGGAGACAACCGAAGGTATTATTGTGAATGGAGTAACCGTCAACAATATTAGATATGCCGACGATACCTTAGTCCTTGCCAATTGCGGAGAAGACCTTCAAAATCTAATGAACAAAATGAAACAGACTTGTGATCAGAATGGATTAAAACTCAACGTTAAGAAAACTAAGTATATAATAGGTAGCAAACAAAATTATATACAGGATGACGGTATAAAAGTCGGAGATGCCACACTGGACAGAGTAGAGAAACTCGTGTATCTCGGCAGTAATATCAATGAGAGCTGGGATAAAACCGCAGAAATTAAAAGCCGAATAGAACAAGCCTGAGCTGCCTTTGTAAAAATGAGAAACGTACTTTGCAGTCACGATCTTAGCATTGACCTTAGAGTTCGTATGACATCTTGCTACATTTTTCCTGTCCTGCTGTATGGAGTGGAAGCGTGGACTCTAACTAAGGCTATGCTTAAAAGCTTGACAGCCTTTGAGATGTGGGTATACAGACGACTACTGAAAATAAGCTGGGTCGACAGAGTTAGAAATGAGGAGGTCACGTTGAGCCAAACAACACAACTGGTCAATATAATAAAGAAACGCAAGCTGGAATACTTCGGTCACATTATGAGACACCCTGAAAAATATGATCTTTTACATCTGATCATTCAGGGAAAGATGCAAGGTAATCGTGGTCCTGGTAGACTAAGAACATCATGGCTGAAAAATCTAAGGCAATGGTATGGAAAATCAACTACATCGTTATTTAGAGCTGCTGTCAATAAAGTCACGATAGCGAATATGGTAGCCAACATGATATCCAACGATCGATAACGGTCATGGAACTAGAAGAAGAAGCTGTCAATGTCAAAGTTTCGACACCATAGCTCATCACAGGCAAGACACATTGGTCAAATGTTTTACGTTTTAAAGAAATTGGTATGTCGCTTATATAGTGTCTTTGAGTTTTCCATAGGCTGCCCATGCTAGGTTTATTGTTCTTCGTAATTCGCATGTATGGTTGTCCCTTGTGATTTTTATTTCGTGTCCAAGATATATGTATTTTTCCACCAGCTCTACTTCGTTGTCTTCAATATTGATATTTCTGCCAGGTAATAGGTTTGTCTTAAATTTTGTTTTGGGGATGTTTATTTTAGAACCCACAGTGGCACACACTAATTGTAGTTCATGTAGCATTGTACATATCTCCATGAGGTTGTCCGAGAACAAAACTATGTCGTCTGCGATATTTGTTAATCTTCTACCGTCAATGTTCAGGTCATTCTCTTCTCAGTTAAGTTTCTTACAAGCATATTCTAGTACTGCGGTAAACAGTTCAGGCGATAAGGTATCACCCTGTCGGACTAATCGGCCGATTGGCATGTGATCCGTGTGTTTATGTAGTTTCATGTGATCCGTGTTTTCATGTAATTTCATACCGACATAGTTTTGTTCTTGTATGTATTTTAAATTAACCTTGTATATCGGTAGTCAATGCGGCATGCTTGTAGTGCTTCCAGGATTTTGTCAAATTCTGCCGTGTCAAAGGCTTTATGGAAATCTACAAAAGCCAGAACGAGTGGTCGATTGTATTCGATAGTCTTTTCTAAAGAAGAAGAATCTTATACTACTATTCCTTCGTTGTTAACGTATCAGTCACCTTGTTTTATAGTTCCATTTTCAGTATCTTTAATATCTAAACTTTGAACTACAGCTACTACAAATTATTCAAATCGCAAGATGTTAAAACGATGTCTTCAATGATAGCAGGTTTTGTATTTATTGGTGTATAGATTCGAAATCTTGCAGGAAATAGTCGAAAAATGTATTTTCTATTATTCTCCTTGCACGATGAAATCTTGCCGATTTTCTCTACAAGTATTATTTAACTCTTTACTTTTCCGTAAATCCCGTTTTTATGATTAATAAATTATTGTTTTCAATATTTTTAAAAAATTGTCTAATATAAATAATAATAACATGTATTTTTTTCAGTATTAGTACAAAAACGTCTTCGAAGGGAAAAGAAAACAAGAAGACGACTGCAAGAAAAACTAGACTTAGAAAACAAAAGACGAGGACAACTTGAAGAAGCTCTTAGAACTGCAGGAGCACCTGAACAAATTAATTTAATTAATGGTAAGTAAATAAAATATAAATAGTTATTTTATTTTATGTATCCTATTTTATGGTTAGAGGATTTTCAGTTGCTTTAAAAAATTTTTTTTTTGCTATAAGAGTAAAGTACAATTGCAATGGGGGGTTTAGTGTATCAGGCTTTCTTAGTTAGTCCTCCTAGTAGAAAACTGATCCATGCTTGAGAAATACGGTGGAAGTTGCTACTGGAGATGATCGAGAAAATTTACTCCAAGACGTTCTTGTACCTATTGATAATTTGTTTACGTAATTGAAAATAAGATCAAAAGGGTCCAGAAAGTATATTAATCCATTAAAGACCTGAAACAGCCCTACAATAATATACCTAAAACTAACTTAGCTGGTGCTTGTTTATAAAACTCAAAATGATCTACACATTTTTTTATGGGAAACATATCAGTTTTCCCAACTGCAAGTACTGACGAATCTGATATGTTAAAATTTGTTTTTAAAACTGCAGATGATTAAATGTGCTTCAGGCTTTATTTTGTTAAAAAACTCTTACAGTTTGCACTCAGAGAAGCTATAATTATCAAACACAATAAAAATTTTATTTAAAATACACAACAAGTTGCTGTTTAAAATTAGCTTTTCAAATGTCTTGAAAAATGCTTAACACCTGTTTAAAAGTAAATAGATCTAAAAATGAATGCAACTGCTAATTTCCTACTAATACTGCTATTTTCGAGTTAATAATTTAAATAGTTTTAAGGCGAACAACTTCTGCATTACTTGACGAATATTACTTATTAAGTGAGTGCCATAAGTGTATGGTATTTGTTACCTATCCTTCTTCTTCTTCTTCTGGTAGCACTACAACCCGGGGTGGGTCTTGGCTGACTGCACAACCTGCTTCCATCTCGAACGGTCGTCCATGATGTTTAAGTCAGTGGGTAGCCCCATTGTTCTCAAATCTGACCATATATTATCTCTCCATCACATTTGTGGACGTCCTAAGGGCCTTCTCCCTATCGGGACTTCTTCCCAGATTAACTTAGGGGAAGGCGGTTATTAGGGAGCCTATAAACATGGCCAGCCCATCTTAGACGTTGGGATTTAATCTCTTGGACTACGTCGCTAGCACTATACATTTGTTTGACCTCGGCATTTGTTCTCATTCGGTATTGGTTAGTATTCGGATCGTGATAGGGACCGAAGATCTTTCTGAGGATTTTTCTCTCAAAGCATCTGAGTTTACGTTCCATTGCTTTTGTCAGCGTCTACGTCTCACACCCATACATGAGCACCGGTCTAATTACTGTTTTATATATCCTGATTTTTGATGTTCGTGTTAGTCTCTTGGATTTAATAGTGTTGGGGAGGCTATACATACATCTGTTGGCTGCCTGAATTCTCCCTTTTATCTCTTTCGTGATATCGTTATCTGTGGTGATAGTCGCTCCGAGATATTTAAAACTCTCCACTCTTTCAAAGTTATAGGGGTCTATTGTTACATTTTGTCCTATTCTATCTCGTCTCTTTTGTCTGTTAATGCACATATATTTGGTTTTCTCTTCATTGACCCTTAGACCGGTATTTTTTGCCTCTCTTTCTAATTTATTGAAGGTTTATTTTACATTGGTGACGGTATTTCCTACAATGTCAATGTCATCCGCGTATGCTAGTAGTAATTTTGGTCCATTTACTGTCAGTAGTTCTGTTCTAATTTGTGCGGTTCTTACTACTCTTTCCAGGATTATATTAAAAAGAAGAGGTGACAGCGCGTCTCCTTGTTTCAGTCCACTGTTTATTTCAAACGACTCTGAGAGCTTGTTACCTATCCGCACTCTAGATCTACAGCCATTTACACAAACTTTAACGAGCTGGATAAGTTTTTTTGGAACTGAAAGTTCTGCCATTGCATTCCACATCTGATCCCTTTTAATGCTGTCGTATGCTTGTCGGAAATCTATGAAGAGATTATGAATGGTTCTTTTGAATTCCCATCCTTTTTCAAGCAGCTGCTTGAGAGTAAAAATCTGATCTATGGTCGATCTATTTTTTCTGAATCCGGCTTGGTATTCCCCTATGAAATTTTCTACAAAAAGTGTTAGTCTACTTAATAGGATGTTCGATAAGATTTTGTACGCCGTATCAAGTAGGGAGATGCCTCTATAGTTAGAGCACTTGGTTTTGTCTCCCTTTTTATGGATAGGAATTATTACACTTTTGTGCCATTTTGTTGGTCTTTTCTCTTCGTTCCATATAAGTGTTATTAGTTTGTGTAATTGTCTATGTAAAGTTTCTCCTCCATACTTAAGAAATTCGGCTGGTATATTGTCAGAGCCTGGAGCTTTTGCGTTCTTCAATTTGTTAATTGCTTGCAATGTTTCGTCTATTTTTGGATACTCTAGGTCCACCCCAAGGTATATATCCTCTCCATGTTCTTTATCTTGGTGTATATTAAGTAAATTTTTGAAATATTCTTGCCATGTCTGGAGTAATTCTTGTTCGTTGATTATTAATTCATCATTATTTTTCCTCAGTACAGACACGCAGTTAGGTCTGAATCCTCTCTTTTCGTTTGACACAGATTTGTAAAATGCTCGACTATTTGACTGTTGTCTATTTCTTTCCATTTCTTTATACTGCTGTTGTTTGTATTTTCTTTTTTTCTCTCTAATTAGTTTTCTTGTTTCTCGTCGTGATGTTGTATAGTTTTCTTTACTTTCTGTTGTTTCTTGTTGAAGCATAATGTTTCGCTTTTTCTGTCTGTCTTGTAGTTTTTTCTTGGCATTCTTTATCAAACCATTTCCTTGTTTTCGTCCTTCTTTTTCCTATTATTAGTTCTGCCTGCCTAACCCTGCCTAACTATTAGTTACCTATCCTCTTCTATTTATTATCATTATCCAGCCTTTATTTATTTTGTCCACTGCTGAATATAGGCCTCCCTTAAACTCCTCATTTCTTTACAATTTTGTGCCCTTTGTTGCCAATTTTTGGTGGTTCGCCTGATGTCGTCAGCCCAACGTGTAGATGGTCTTTCTCTACTACGTTTGTCTACCTTCAGCCTCCAATTTGTAATTTTGCTCCATCGTGACTCGTATATTCTCGCTACATGGTCTACCTAGTTCCATTTCAGTTCCGCAATGCGTTTCACAACATCAGCAATACTCGTCTTTCTTCGCAGATCTTCGTTTCTTATTCGGATCCGCAACGTCACTCCCAACATAGACTGTTCCATTCGTCTCTATGCCACTCTTAATTTTAAAGCCGTTGTCTTGGTTAGAGTCATAGTTTCCGCCTTATAAGTCACGACCAGTACGCATTGGTGAAATACTTTTCTTTTGAGGCTATTTGGTTAGTTGGCCCTAAGGTGTCTTTGGATTCGCTTGTCTGGTTATCCCCGCTGATTCTTATTTCATGACCCAAATACGTATATTTCCCCACCAGTTCTACCGCTTTGTCTTGAATAGTTAAATGGTTATTGGAGACCATATTTGTCATAAACTTAGTTTTGTTTAAGTTCATTTTGAGACCCACCTTCGAATATGCAAAGTTCAATTCATTTAACATATCTGTAGCTTCTTGTAAATTATCTGTGATAAGGCATATGACATCTGCGAAACGTACATTAAGCTTTTCACCGTGTATTGTTACTCCTCTGTGTCCTAATTGATCATGTTAAAGACATATTTTAATACCGTTATGAATAATCTCTATGAAAGTAAGGACAGGAGGTTTGTTGTATTCTATAGATTTTTTCTAATTAGAGTGTGTTTACTGTCGAAGGGAACGACAGAACTTCGACAGAAAATGCTGGAAATTAAGATGCGAGATGCGGCGCCAGCTGTAGAAGACTCGCTTGTTATATATATAGTGTGTTTACTGTATGGAGGTGATCATTGGCACCATAATTTGAACGGAATTCTGCCTGCTCTCTCGGTTGGTAGAAATCTAATTTTTTCTCCAATATTAATGTCACTTACATTGTGAAGAGCTTGTATATGTGGTTCAACAGGCTAATAGGTCTATAATTTTCTAGTTCCATTCTACATCCTTTTTCATGCAAAAGGATGGTTATAGCATTGTTCCATTTTTTGGACACCTCTCTTTGCTGCAAATATAGATTAAACAGTTTTCTTAATTTATTTAATATTTAATATCTCCTCCATTTACGATAGCTTCTATTACAACTCCATCATCCTCTGGGGCTTTGTTATTTTTCATTTTTCGTAATGTTTGCCGAATCTCATCTACCTTTATCTCTGGCATTAGTTGATTCATGATCTTCTTTGAAATGGCTGTTTATATTCCTGTTTGATCTAATCATCTACTGCCATATAATTCCTCGTAAAACTCTGCGACGATCTGTATTAACTCATATATACGTGATATTACTTCATTTTGCTTGTTTCTTAATTTATCAATTTCGCATTTCCCATTCGTTAGCTTTCTGCGTAAAATTTGTATGCTGTTATTTTCCTCTATGGTGCGTTTAATATTATCGGTTTTAAATTTCCATAAATCTCTCCTGATTGCCCTCGAATCAGTTTAATTGGTTGAGATCTAATGGGCTATATTCCATTTATACGCTTATTTAATTATTGAAACAGTTGATTAGTTCCTATCATTTGTATTTGACTTCGATGTTAAGTATTGTGTATTGTAACAATCTGTCTAGATATAGTCAGTGTAGATATAATTAGTGTGAGGTTATTTAATTTTTTGTGTGGTAAAGGTTTGCAACCACAGCAAATTCGTACACGATTGCATGCAGTGTATGAAACATTAGGTTTAAGTGTATACCAATTAAGGAATGGTGTCGAAAATTTAAGAGTGAAAGAAAGAAGACGAATGATAAGTCGCGACCAGGTGCATTAAGCAGTGCATATGGGATAGAAATATGGCATGTGTCGAAGGCTTTGTTAAAGAAGATCGTAGAACTTGAATCCGAGCACTTTGAGAAAATGTTGGTATGAGTATGGGATCTGACAATACTGTCGAACACAACCTGCGTAATGGCTTGCTCGCCTTTTATCAGAGGACCAAAAAGCTTATGAAAGTCTGTAACAAAACAAATAAGTTTTTAAAACCGTCAATATTATTGTATATATTATGTATATGTTACGGCAAATTTTAGAAAAAACTGGCTTAAAATATAACAAAACTGACTAGAGTGTCCCAAAAATCGAAGATAAATATGTGCAGTATAGACAGGTACTTAAAAAACTAGGAGAAGTAAGCGAAGGAAAAATAATAAAGTGAAAAAAAGCGGACGAAATGTAGGAGAGGATGGCTAAAATGGAAGAAGAAAAAAGAATAAATATGGTCTTAAACAACAGAGTAGCAAAATTAGAAGACGAAAGAATTAAGAAGAATTTGGTGATAACTGGCTCTGAACTAGATTCGAAAGATAAGGGGATACTAAAAGATGGGGTTATCAGATTCTTAGAAAAATAGTACCTCAAAAGCGCATTATAGAGATAGAAAACATTGAAAAATTAAAAATACTTAAAAACAAATATAGAATACAAGAAATTAAAGATCAACAGAAGTTTTGACGGTGAATTAAATAAGAGTGATAGGAAAATTCAGATGAAAATGATACAGGAATCAAAAATTTTTAGATCCGCAGGTATCTAGAGCCAACTTTCATACAAGAAGAAACCTACATTGATGTATACAAATTAGTTGGAACATTAAAACTACTGGAAGAAGATTGGAAACTGTTTGACACCAAAAGTCTTTCATCAACAGAAAAAGGCTGCTTTAGGCGTCTGGACGGTATCTCAGACTGCAAAAGAACTTTCATAAAAATATGAGCTGTTAATCAACAAACTAAACTCTTGGTCAGAGGCCTAATGGACTTTATGTTTGAATGTAAGATGGAGGTATGGAAATCTCTTCAAAAGAAAGGTTGGCCTGCTAAAAAATGAGCCTTATTAGAGATAGATGAGTTGCCACTCGGTCACAGCATACCTCCCGCCAAAAATAAAGATGTTTACTTTTGACGCAGATCTTTGGGGAAGAATGAAAGGACGATCAAACACTATATTGGTATCTTCAATCGTTTTTAACAACGTCCCTGAAACAGAAGAAGGTGAATTTGATGAAGGAAACTGTGACTGTCTAGAGGAAGATGTTGGGATGCACATGTGAGTTTTGAATTTTTTTACACATTTAACTTTTGATTTTATACGCATTAAGGTCATTAAGGTATTGTTGTTTATATCAAATGTATTGTTTTCTAAGTTCAATTTTTGACCTATACCTATCTACATAATAAATCAAAAGAGGATTAGTCCTCATAGAGTTTATTAAAAAGAAATTTGGTCCATACCGGTCGATCAAAACGCGTGTAGTCCATTGAATAAAACTATTTTTTATAAAATAAGCACATAATCTTTTACTTTTATAATTATTTTTAGTGTCCAGAACTATCAATTTAACATTAGAAAAAAAATTGTCATAACCACAAATATGGAAAATAAAGAAATAGTTTTTTTGATTTTCTGTACATTTTTCTTGTTGTGACAAATCCTTTTTTGACCGCCACCTCCTCAATTATATGTTTCCATAAAATATCCAGATTTAATTAATATTTTAATCCGGTTATATTTTTTATTTTACGAATATTCAAAAGGAAAAACAATTACAACCCATATACGTCTGTAACGTACCAATTTCTGTCCATTATTTCCCATGCAAGTGCTTATTTACTATTCTTTCAACTATTGCCGCTATCGTCTTATTGATAGATTCCTCAGTTTACATCCCGAAGAACTACATACAATCATATTAATAATTGTTTTTGCACGTACTCCAAGCAATAATTCCAACCAATCAAAGCCGTAGCCGAGAGGTTTCCATTTCTTATTTTACACTAAAATTATAGGTAATTGCAGAGCTATGGCGAATTTTCATTGGCTCTTATTCTTCATATGGGTGCAATAATATTGTAAATACACTACTTTATGTGAGCTCCACCCAATTTTGCACCATAACCGGCAAGTAAGTAAGTTTTACATTAGCTCGCAATGCCGACGCCGTTATATTTGAGACATGATTTTTAATACGTATTTCACATACACACGGGAAAGTTTACGCGAATAAAGCGTCGTTTGGTTCATAATTTATTTCGAAGCGGCTATAGTATTTCTCATAATAGTTTTACTCTACAATTGACCTAATAAAAAATAATTGGATTTAGGTTTATTTTATATAGTTCTTACATAATCAATAATCATTAGGGGTTCGGAATTTTCGCAAATTAAAAACATCTCTTTTTATAATTACAAAATTCAAAATTTAACTACGAGTAAAACAACAAAAACCATTAATTAAAAGCTAACATCGTTTTAATTTCTCGAGTCGACTCTTTAAGGGCTGTACTTCGATCTGTCACTACAATATTATATTTGCTGAAAAATCGTTCTACGTCTGTTCGTTAGACTCCAGACGCTCTGTAATGCTGCTTATGCAAATGACGGAAAACTGCACTGTGTAGCAAGCAAAATATCCTTCACATTTGAATCTTCGTTCCTTCGTATCCATTAAAGGATTAATCTATGAAAGTGAGTATATTCACCTATGAACTCCTATTGTGTCATTGTCCTTAAAAAATGAATTTTAGAAAAGCTTTCTGAGAATACACTCGGGTTCAAGTAAAACTTGCAGCTATACATTGGTTAAATAACTGTCCAATGTGTAAGAAAGCTTCGTTTGTGTATTTTAAAGTCATATGGAGATTTAGTTTATTAAAAGCTTTGTCGATTGATTTCATAAGCATTTCTCTCAGTGTAACGTCAATTTCTTCGTTTTCAGTGAGCAATCGAGATGTTTTTACATTAAAATAACCTTGGCGATGGTATTCAAGTGACAATTTGAAGTCCTTTAATTTGTTCCATAAAAAATGGGCGAATGGATAACTGGCTCCTTCCAAATCGTCTATTAATTTTTGAGAAGTGAGAAATTTAATACTGGAATTTTCATTGTGCCCACATTATAAAAATTGAGTATGTGATTAAGATATTCACTCAGATACTACACTGCTGAGAACCAAGAGTTACATCTAGTTACAACTGGTGCTGGATTAAGTTTTGCTGGAGAATGGGCACGTTTTCTAAGTAAGAAATAATTCAAGTAAGAGTTCTTCATTTTTCTTGAAAGTCAAAAGGCTGACTTGACTTCATGTTTAACTTCTTGAACTTGTAACGTTTAAAACGTTACATTTTTGTTCTTATTAATTTCAAAGTACTTTCCACTATTTTCTGCTCATACTATTTGATTTTCATTGATAATAAGTTCTTTTTCCTTTGTTTGTATTCCTATATTTTATTTCAATATTTTCCTATTACAAACAAATCCGCTGATTAATTTCGTAAGTCCCCTCGTAGTCCTACCTTCGCTTACTTTATCGTACAAGAAACAGAAACCCCACTCCTAAATAATTTACTTCTATCAATCCGATCCGACTTAATTGCTTTTTAAAATAAACCAGCAAACGAGAAGGTATTATTAAAAAAATAAGTCCTCGTGGTCAGAAACTTCCAACGTTCTGGCCACCTTGGTTTTTATTCAAGAGAATCCACCTTAATTTTTATTCAAGAAAATCCACCTTGATTATGATATAAGAAAATTTACGTTGACATGGATTTTTTGGGTCGAAGAATACGAAAATGGAATTGTTTTTTTTTTTTGAATAAGAAATCCATCTCGATTTTGAAAATCCGCATGGCTTTGGATTGGAGAGGGATCCACATGGTTTCGGCGTGGCGGCATGGTTTTTGCAGACATTGTATGGTCCGAGTTAAGAAGAGAACAGCAGGAGGATTTCTCATAGAGTAGAGCTAAGTTTCTTTATTTCTTGAGATTTTGTATATAGATGCTTAATTCCCTGTTGTTAGAACCTCAATTAAATTGTTATTACATTTTGATTTATTAAAATATAAATAAATAAAGATATGTGTTAAAGAAATTATTTTATTAATAATTCCCGATTTCTCAAATTAAGTTAGTTTATGCCGAACATCACCGAGGGGTTTCAATGTGCAATGGGTGAGCTAGCCGTTACAAACTCTCCTACAAAAAGATCATCAAGAAGATTAACTTTATAAGTCTAACACTGGTAATGTAAGATATGTGGCCCTATTAGAATTTTTAATAGGTTAAAGCAAGCAGACATATATCTTGCTGAATCTGTTACCAGGCGCTTAAATTGTGAATAATCAATTTCAAAGTCTTTTAATGTATCTATAATTGCCTGTGAACACGCAGATGCATTGGCAATATCAAGGAAGTTAACACTTGCTAAAAAACATTCTTGATGTAGTACAGAATCTATAGTTCTGAAGAGAATAGCAAAAACACATCTTCCTTGTTTATCCGAGGTTTCGTCTGCTACTATTACAATGGGCTGCTCTTTCAGCTATTGCTTTGTATTGGCTTTTTCAGACAGCCCACACCGTGGCACTATCTTTCTTCTTAAAGTGTCAGCATATGGAAGGACACACGAACCCGGCACGTATTTAGCAATATATTCACGCACAGCTGGATGATCCAATTTATGAAGTGGAAGGTTGGTTTTCAGACACATACTAACTGTATTTTCCGCAAAAGTATAATTTTCTTCTTTTGCTCTTTTCTGTCTCTCAAAGCCACTAGCAATTGCCATTTATCGCTTAGTTCCTGAAGTAAATGCTATAGATTAATGTGGTTAGTTGACTTCACATGCTTCTGCAGTGTGTCCTGTTTATGACCTTACAAACGAGTATTACAACACTTATGCATCACAATATTTGTGTCACACAGATATAGGCCACCTGTTGCAAATTCTTTGACTCGATCACTTAAAATTGTTTTAGGGCGTCCCATTGTAGGGGATACTTTAAGTAACTTTATTTTACTATGAAAACTTTTTTAATAGACTATGTTCTCACTCAGTTAAAATTGACGGAATGAGCACTGATTGTCCTTATTGACTAATTTATATGTTTAGAAAATAAGAATTAGCTGACTTTTATCCCTACTTAGATTTTTACCACTACAAAAGACCTAAATGAATATAATAACAGTCAGCTTATTTATATTTCTCAAAGAATCAACATTGAAAAATATCAATTCCTTGTCTTATCTTTTTATCTATTTTCTATCTTTCTTTTTATTTCTATCGTTTTATCTTATCTATTTAATGATGAACAATAAAAGATCCTTCTGTTTTAACACGAGTTACAACAATAATCAATAATTTTAAAAGTTACAATAGAAAACTCCGTAAAATCTTTTCATACCTTCGTAACTTCTTACTTCTTTAGGGGTGAGTTGAGCACCTGCAAATATTTCGCGGAAATAAACAAAAACTCCATATTTCGCATCTATCGCACTTATGTTGAAAATTTCTTCAAAATTCACATTTATTTCGTAAAAACGAAAATTCTGTACCCTTAATAATCATTGTTGTTTGTTTTTTTATTTGTCATTTTTACACAAAAGCTTGAAAATATTTAAGATATATTTATTTGTCTTTAGGTGCCATCTTTTAACGAAAATTGGCAATAACTTCTGCAGATTTTTGCATGTATAGGCTTAACTTATTATAGTTTATTTTTATGAACGAGAGAGTAATTAGCATAATTTTAACTGGTACCTTCGACCACTCCATGGGCGTGCTCAAGATTAATTGAAAAATCACTTTGAATAATTGTAAAAAATAAATGAATTATTTCAGTGTTATAAAGTGTTATGTGTATGTAAACAAAAGTGACCTCTTTTATCACACACTATATTAGAACTGACTGGCCTACATTAAAAAGGGTTTTAAAAATTCACATTTTTTTTAATTTTTAAAAATTACAAAAGAGAAAAAGAGTTTTTAAAACCGTCTAAGGTATGTTAAATAGATGATAGGTAAAGAAATAATAAATAAGACTTACTCACAATCAATTTAATTTAACTATCAGACGACCGGTTTCGCTTTCTACAATATGCAAAGCATCTTCAGGTCTCGATACAAAGTTAAACAAATGCTGAAATGATAAAAACCCATATTAGGGTGTTGTCTAATAAAGATAAACAAATTAGATGTTATAAATTACAATAATTATGCCAATATTACATGTCTGTGGTTTTATTTAAATGATTGAGTTGAATAAAAGGTATAAATATTTTTTAAGAAAGTTAAAAGGACAAGGTAAGGCCCACAAATTGTCATAAAATCTCTTCTATTGTAATAAATTAATAAATGAGCAAATAAATAAATAAAATAAAATTACTTACATGCCGGTACTCTATTAATAGATGGATGGTAGAACATGTTTGAAACTACTGTATTTTGTTGAATGGAGAACTCAATACTATTATTGCAGTTGTTTGACAGTAAACGGGAAGTTCTTGAGGAGGTAGATTTGATCCAATGAATTTGAGATATGTGTGAGATTGTTTGTTAAATGTAAGTGGTGTAATATATTATTGTGTTATTAAAAGTTATTTATACTTATTCCTATATATCTCTGGAATGAATTTTCTTTAAATGAATTTTCTTTATGAAGGGCACACAACAAATAAAGTTCCTTTCTTATAGATCCGGGATGGTACGTAATATTTTTTAAACTCAGCCAATTCTGCAAGTCTTTTTTTAACCACTTGGTTGTGGGCAGTCCTTCTATAAGTCTGGAGTAATAACTTGCATTATCCATTACTATTACACAGTTCTTAGGAAGAAGATCTATCATTTGTTCGAACCATTCTTGAAAGACATCAGCGTTCATGTCTTCATGGTAGTCACCGGTATGAGTTGATTTAAAAGTTAATTAACCACCTTCAACAAAACCGTCTGAACTGCCAATGTGCACTATTATCAGCCTGCGTCCCTTTCCTGATGGTGGGTTTAAACCAGTAGATAAGTTATTTACAAAAGCGTGCCTTTGACTTGTAACAGTTTCATCCTGCCAAAATTTATTTGGTGTATGACCCTCGTTGATCCATGTTTCATCAAGATAAAATATTTTTCTTTTTTGGTTTCTCATTTCCTTTATGGTTCTTAGAAAATGTCTTCTCCCTATGACAATATCGCTTCTTTCTAATAAAATAGACTTTCTGGGATTCTTTTTCCAGCGGAAGCCTATTTCTTTTAAAAGTTTCCATAACGTACTTCGACTCATTTCTGGGTAATCCGTATCATCTCGAACTGAGACAAGAACTTTATGCAATGTTGGAAATTCTTGTCTAAAGAAGAATTCATGCACTTTCCGTCGAAGTCCTTCTTTAAAATGATATTCTATTTGAAATTTTAGTTTCCCTGGAGCATTACGTGGCATTTGAAAACTACCACATTTCTCTTCCTTAATAACTCTGTAAATCGTAGATTTCCCAACACCAAGTGTACTGCTAACTAACTCAACGGTCTCATCAACACTTTCACATAAACGTTTGTCTGTAAATGATTTAAAACAATTAAATATTATTGTTTTTTCATTAACTGTTAAAGGACCAATTTTTCGGCGTTTAAACGGCACTTCCAAATTTTCCATAACACTAGTATACACAATAAACTGCACCTTGCAACTGAAGTACCTACTTTAAGTGAACTGTTAAGAATTTTGAATACGCCACTTGGACCTTCCTACAAAATGGAAAAACCCACTATCACATTTTCTGTGGAATAAGTTTAAAAGGTAATTATCTAGTCAATTACTGTCGTAGATTCCTGGAATTAAAGAATTAAATGTTTGATTGTTGAAACCCTTACTTCGTGGAATGCACTCATTTCAGATAAAATAAAACGTTTTATTTTATCTAAAGAATTAAACTTTATTTTGCAAATAGGTAGGTACTTATTTAACTTTTATTGGTTATATATAACCAATAAAATAAACATCTTACATTTCTTGCAAATTCATTAGTACCTGTTAACCTCCATCACTCCGACACTGGCAACCTTATTTAGGGATTAGTAACCCTCACAACTATTGTATTCTATTCTGCTCCAACCTTTATACCTGGTGGTCATACTCAATTTAAAATTGGTTTCCTATATACTTCTGTAAACTTGTTGACAAATATCTGTTTTTCATTGAGTCACCCGTATCAACAGTTTAGGGATTTGCATACATAATTTATTGTTTTATTACTCTCTCATACATAAAAATACACTATAGTGACCGGAAGCTTAAGCCAGTCCATTCTTTTATGTCTCAGCCACGTCATATGTCATCTACCAGGGCTTTGTCTGCTTTCAATATTTCGTTTAATTATAAGCCGTAGTAAGATATATGCTCTCATGTCTAAGGACGTGTTTTAGATATGCTTTATTTCGCTTCTTTACTAATTCTAACAGTTTTGGATCCATAACTATTTGTATTAGAACTTCGTTTCTCACATGGTCAGTCCATGTGAGTCTGAGGTCAGTCAAAAATCTTGAAATACACTATCTAAGAACGGTCGCATTCTTAGGAAAACATTTCTGGCCTGTGTTATCCCGATATTTATATCTTGATCTTGATAAAAAATTCTGCTTATTCCTTGGCAGATTAATACCTCTATGGAAGGATGTCACTCCATCTTTTGCGCAGTCGTCCGATACTTCTTCTGCCGATTGGTGACTTATGTCTTGCTATTTTAACGACACGGGTCTACTCCATTCTGCTTATGTGATTATTTTATTCTTTTTTTTCTACTTTGTGGCCATTCATTTATACATTGTACGTTACATTTTTTTTCTAATGTCGTCACTTCTCTTTCGATCTCTCAGCGTATTTTCTGTAATTCTTCTCACTACCGCCAAAGTAGCCTTTACGTTGTGGCTGTGTTGGATCTTATTTCTCTGGCATATGTCATTATTGGTTTGCAATCTATTGGAAATCTATTTGCTTTTTCTACTTGATCTCTCAGTTCTTTGTCCAGGTCTCCTTAACAGTGTAATTCCCAGGTATTTTATTTACATTACTTGTTTAATACTGATGCCATCAATTTTTATTTTACATCTGGTTGGTTCTTTGCTGACTACTCTTGAATCCTCTACGTCCTAATTTCAGTGCATACAACTTACACAACTATTGGCAAAGTACTTGACCAAAACTCTACAACTTCTCGCCGAAAATGCTTTATCCTTTATCAAAAATTCTTTTCGTTTCATCAAACTTTTTAAACAGTAAATACAAAATCTCGCCGTCTCATATTCTAGTAAGTTTCGATATCGTTTCATTAATTACAAGTATTTCTATAGACGAACCTCTAAAAACTAAATAAAGTATTCAGCTAGACCACTAATTTCTCATTAAACATTATATATCCAACACTTATTTTATTTTACAAATTCAATTTTACAGACAGATAAATGGTACCACAATGGGCTCCCCTCTATCTCCAGTAATTGCCAATATCTTCATGAAAGACTTATTGACCCGAGCACTATTATCCTATTATCAGGTTCCCGCTGAGGTGGAAACTGATTCATCTCTTCCGTTTTTCGACTTTATCCTAAAAAAAACCAGTCCCAAGGTTTTCATCCCTCTGTTTATCGAAAACTCATCCATACCAATAGTTACTTGCATGCTAACTCTCATCATTCCCCTTCACAAATTAATTTAGTCAATAATACCCTTGTCTGCCAATCAATACACAAAATTATTTTTGAAAACTCCAGAACCATAGCCCCCATCTACTTCTATAAACGAAGAATTATCCGAGAAGCCATAGAAATTGAAGAAAGACCAAAAGAGATGACGGCATCGGGTTATCGGTAGACATAAAGAAAATATCATACGTTTCACCCGCCAATCAAAATCCTAGTGTCAAAAATATTCGCGCTAACCCACAACATTTTTTCACAACACATTCACAAAATATCCACATTTATATCAGCTTCAATGAAGTGCGATTTTCATTTGAATGGCGTAGCATGTCCAAGTTCTCTGAATTGTGCATTAATTGTAGATAAAGTATCTTGCAAAATATTGCGTAAATTTGGATACATCTCATTAAATAAATGTATCACTTCAACTGGACTTCTGCAATTATCCCAGTAACCGATCCTCATTAAAGTCTCAATTTGGTGGATCTTATAAGTCAAATATTTTATTATTACTTCTAAAAGAAATTAGTTTTTAATAAGAAAGTTACTATTTGAATGTAAAATGTCAATACATTAACAACTATCTGATTAAAATCAACAATATTTACCGATTTAGTTCAATTATTATTTAATTATTACAATAAAACCCAATATATTATTACTTATTTTAGAAATTTGAGGTCTGCATTTAGTAATTAATTTAATAAATGCTATTAATTAAAGCGTTAAAAATTATTAATTACAAAAATTTATTTGACGAAAATTATATATAATTTTAAAATTTCTCCTTGTACTATTCATAATAGAACCTACATGATAGATAGTTCGTTGAGAACAGGTTGTTAAGGATCTTTTAAAAACAACAATATACATCTTTGTCGCAATACGTAAAAAACACAATGCGAGAAAATGATCAGAATATCGATTAATTAGCCTAATGAGCTACACTCTTAAAATTTTCCTCAGAATACTTCACAACAGAATTAGTCGCAAATGTGAAGAAGATCTCAAAGGTACCCAATTTGGTTTTAGAAATGCTACGAGAACCAGAGAGGCACTTTTTGCGCTGAAAATCCTATTACAAAAATGCCGTGGCCAAAAGGCCACGGCATTTTTCGTAAACTTCGAAAAGGCATTCGGTAAAGTGCAGCATGTAAAATTAATGCAAGTACTGAAAAATATCGGAATAGATGACAAGAATTAAAAATTCGTACTGGAGTCAAACTGCTATCGTAAAAATTGGAGATAACTACACCGATGAAATCTCCATACAACGAGAAGTCAGACAAGGTTGCATTTTGTCGCCAATATTATTCAATGTTTACCCGTATCAGTTATTTAAAAAGGCACTTGAGAAACAACCATATGGAATAAAATCAACGGGGAACTACTTAATGTAATTGCAAATAATGCAGACGATAAATAAACTCAAACAAAACCAAATTTTTAGTGTTTAGTCGTGACCCACATCCCGATGCAAAGCTTCAATTAAACTGAATCCAAATTGAGGAAGTTCACAAAATCACTAGATCCAGACATAGAAATAAAACGTAGAATAGCAATGACTAAAACTACTTTTATGAAAATGAAGTCATTTCTTTGCCAAAGTCATCTCAGTTTAGAACTAAGACAAATAATGGTTAAGTGCTACGTTTGGTCCGTACTTTTGTATAGTTCAGAAGTGTGGACGCTAAAAGTATCGATCATGAACAAAAGTAAGGCATTGGGAATGTGATTTCAAAGACGAATGCTGAGGATACTTTGGACAGCAAGGAAAACTAATGGGAGCGTCAACAAAGATAGAGAACTGCTAAATTCTGATATTGCACGCGAAGAAGAAGAAGAATATACAGGATGCTCCGTTAAAAATAAAGATTATAAAGTAAATTGCGTCAATCACCCTGTACGTTGAAATTTATCGTTAAAAATTGCATAATTGAATTTAAAAGTTGAATTGTCCCAGCGTTTTTTACAATTTTTGTAAATGGGGACACCATTTTATTGCAGAGGTGGATTCCACATTCAATAAATTACTTTCAATTAAAAGGTTTAGGACTCTGAATCAAAACTAGTCCTTTGTTTTCATTTTTAATTTATTTTATTACTAATTTATAATTGTAAAGATGATAAATTAAAAGGATATGATAATTAAATCGTACATCAAACAAGTGGTCAACTTTTATGGATTTTAACTTGGCATGACTATCTATAATCGGATCGAAAAAATTATTAAAAATTAAGTTGTACAAATAATTAATTTGTGTAAACTACAACTTAATTACTCACTTTTAATTGACAGTTTACAATAATTTTATTTTTATTAGCTATACAATTCAATTACTAATTAATATTGAAATAAAAATATAACCATTTAATATTTGGTTTAATAATATGTTAAAGTTGCACATTGAAACCGGTGCGAGAGAGTATAGAAGACAAATGGACTAGGAAATGGAGAGCCTAGTGGTGGAGGAAAATGTAGAGGAGCTGTGGACAAAATGTAAAAACATAATCACTAAGAAAGCAACAAAAATATTGGAGAAAACCAAACCAGTTAAAGAAAACGAATTGTTTCACAAGGAGTGCCAAGAAGCAACAGATAACAGAAACAGGGCATACCTAAAGACAAATCAAGCTGGATGCACAAGAAGAACAAAGGAAGAATACCTGGCCCTAAAAACAGAAGAAAAACGATTACATAGAAGAAAAAAAAGACAATTTGAGCAAAAGCAGTTGGAAAGCACAGAATGGCTAAGAAATCAAAATGAAACTCGATAGTTCTACAGAAATCTAAACAAAATGCGCAAAAAGTTTAAGCCAAGAATAAGGAGCTGTAAGGATGTAGAAGGAAACATCCTAAATGATACAGCCTCAATCCTAAACAGATGGGTTGAATTTTTTTATGCAAAATTTAATGGCCATCATATAGAAGAAGCAGATAACACCCTAGCAAATCGAAATGATTGGAATCCTTTTAACCCAAACGAAAGACCTGCCCAAGCCATTAAAAAGCTTAATAATAATAAATCACCAGGAATTAATCAAATTTGCAGTGAGCTCTACAAGAATGGTGGCGATGCCCTACTACAGACACTGCATAAGTTTTTACTTCTTGTTTGGCATAATGAGTCCCTGCCTTGTGAATGGTCTCAAGGCGTGATAGGCCCGTTACATAAAAAAGCTGACCAGCTCCAGTGTGACAACTATACAGGTATAACCCTGTTAACAACTGCTTACAAAATACTAGCAAATATTCTTTACGAAAGGCTGAAAGTTTACACAGTGGGCATAGTTGGTAAATATCAAGCTAAATTCACTCCTAGAAAAATCAACTATTGACCAGATTCATTCAATAAGGCAGATTCTCGAAAAAACATTAGAATTCAATATTGAAACTCATCACCTATTCGTCGACTTCAAGGCCGCATACGACAGTGTCACGAGAACAGTGCTATAACAATCAATGCATGAGTTTGGTATACCAGAGAAACTTATCCGACTAACGAAAATGACAATGTCTAACTTAGAAGCCACTGTTAGAATACAGGGAGAGAATTCTAGATCCTTTGAGATAAAGGATGGACTCAGACAAGGAGATGCTTGCCTCCTATTTAATATTGCCTTAGAAAAGCCAGTCCGAGATACGCGAATTAGAGATGGCGGTACTATTTACAATAGATCAATACAAGTCTTAGCATATGCTAATGACATTGACATAATAGGGCGTAGCAAGCGAGATGTTGAGCAATATCTCCTAGAATTGGAAACAACGGCAAAGCAGGTCGGTCTAGTCATCAACGAAGACAAAACCAAGTACATGTTGGTTACAAAGGATCCGATAGCAAATGGGGAACGAGAAACAGTCTTTGCAAGTTATACCTTTGGACGCGTTGACAACTTCACATACCTTGGGTCGCTATTGATTGCTACCAATAAAACAAGCGAAGAAATCAAAAGACGAATAAATCTTACAAAAGGGCATACTATGGACTCCAAAAGCATTTCCAGTCAAGAAACATTCAAAGTAGAACTAAAATTATTATATACAAAACATTGCTGAGGCCTGTCCTCACATATGGAGCAGAAACATGGACACTAACGAAGAAAGATGAAAGACTTTTGGGAATATTTGAGCGTAAAATACTCCGCAAAATACTTGGAGCTATAAACGACCAAGGGCAGTGGCGCAAAAGATATAATTTTAAATTGTATCAGCTCTTTGATGAGCCAGATGTCATAACGTTCATTAAAACACAGCGACTTAGATGGGCTGGACACATAATACGAATGTCAGAAAATACGATTGCTAAAAAGCTAACTACAGGAACACCTGTAAGAAGAAGAAGCAAAGAGCGGCCTCGATGGAGTTGAAACCGATTTACGGATATTAAAAATTAGAAGATGGCAACTTCTTCTAGAAGTTGTGTGTCAATTCTTTTTTCGATTTTAATTAAAAATGGACTCTTCTTTAAACCACCTGCCATTTCTTCTTGCATTTTTGACTCAACTTAAGCAAGTAATTTGGTGTAGTCAAAGTTATTCTGATTATATAAAACAATCCACACGTTCTAAGACCATTTCTTACTGTATCTTCGGTAACGCTAGCCCTTATACATTTGTCCAGTTCCTCTGGAAAATCTTCCCGTTTTAGTTTTTTGTCATTATTCTCAATACAACAATTATGAATCCTGTTTTTCCAGGAAAGTTCAAGAGGCCTAAAAATAGCAACACCTAGTGGTTGCAATAGATGTGCAGAGTTAGGCAGAATAGCAATTAGTATAATACCTTTGCTTTGCAGAACTTAATTAGATGGAGCATTAAATGTGAAGAATGTCCATCTAAAAAAAGCACAACAGGTAAAGGAACGTTCTTTTCAACAATCCATTTTTTATAGAATACATTCGTAATAAATTCATAAAAACATTCTCCAATCATCTACCCGGCGTCTGAAAGGCCAATACCCCAGCCCTGAGACATTTTCGCTGGTACTCTTTTATAGGGAAAAAACAGTAGGTTTCACAACTTGGCCTTCTATTGAAACTGTTAAAAGTACCGTGCGGCATTCTTTCTCGTCATTAGCGATTTTGGTATAAACTTTTTTCGAACCTTTTCTTACGATTACACATTTTACTGTTGGTGAAAGAAAAAAAGCTGATTCGTCGCAATTAAAAATTCTATTTGGGTCTGATAGAACTTCCTCTAAATTATTTGTTTCTAAATAGTCTGAGACTCTATCAAACCAACCTCTTACACTTTTTTCTGTTATATTTGCTCGAGGTTTGGTTAGATTTTGACATACTCGATGAGAGAGCTCCGGATGCCTCGCGAAGAAATTATCGTACCAATGACGACCTGGAATTCCGTTTTTAAATTTATTTTCGCGTTCTAGACTACTAACTAGTTCTGCAACACACCCCAACGGTTAATTTTTTGTTACAGGAAAACCAACAGTTTTTAAATATAGAATCCAATCTACTATGGTTTGTTCTTCGGCTGCAGTGAGGACACAATGGGCCCCACTTGTAGCACCTTCTTCATATTTGTTATGAATTTTATCAACTTGTGTGCTTTTTGGAATTTTAAATTGTCTGGATGCTTCTCCAACCGACATTCCATCTCGAATTGAATCCAATGCTTGCTGAAGAATTTCAGTCAAGTTTTTCTTGAATCTGAAAACAATTATTGTTGAATCTTGTATCCGAAAATGTCATGATTTCTTGTGTGTTCACTTATAGATATTTTGTCATTTTCCTAAGCGTTTAATAGGATATTTAATGTATTAATATCAGTAGTTGCAGTTTTCGGTCTAACATATCTTAAACAATCTTTTAACCTCCCAGTTTCAATAAATTAGGTTCAACTTATTAAAAAGATAACTTGCTTAGTGGCAGATACATTGCTAATCACTTTATCTAACTATACTAGTTTTTTAGTTCATTTTCGATGATGTCGTTTTCTATAACAATTAGTCGTAGAATTTGTGGTTGCGTACTTCTTTTCATGTACTTTGTTTATTGGTTTTTGTTAGTAAATCCATTTTTGTAGCTGATCCTTTTAAAGTTACATACGCCTCTTGTACAGCGTTTTTCGTTCTCTCAATAGTATTTATATCATTAGCATAGGCAAGGATTTGCACCGATTTATTATATATTGAACCAATGGTTGTGATTTGTGATACATACGTATTAGTTTCTCCAAAGCCAGATTGAACAGTATACAGGAGAGAGGGTCTCTCTGCCGCAGCCCGTTATTTGTTTTAAAAGGTTCAGACAGTTCCCTTTGAATTCGTACTCTACATTCAACTTTTTATAGACGTAGTTTTGGTAAATTTACAACTGATTTGGACAAGACGTTACAACTTCGAACTTTATAGAATATATCAGGAACCAGATAGCAACATATTAATATTATAAACATATTAAGATAGATCGCCTGAGGTGGATAGTGGTCTACTAAAGAGAAATTCTTGAGAAGGCTAGGACCCACGCAGGATTGTAAAGCTAGAATGATGATGTAATTCGTTTAACAGCATTACTACTCAAATTGGGCTCTGACCTTTTATAATTCCTTCCTATAAGTTCTGACGTCCATTGAGTTTTGTGCATATTTTCCATTCCATCTTTCAATCGTTTCTATAGTCTCCTTCTTGATTTTTTGTCCTGCCGTTTATCGGCTAGACTTGTTTTTTACCATATGCTCTCATCTATCTCCATTACTTAACCAACCCATCGAAGTCTCCGAACCTTGGAGAATTCTAAAATGGGTGTTTCTTTAAAAATTGTTAAAAATGGTTGTATCTAAAATCGGTCAAAAGATTGTTTTTAAAATTTTTCTTTGAAAATCGGGGGGGGGGGGGAATGATGGTCTGAACCATTGAAGCGGGGTGGTTATCCTCCTCGCCCTTATGAATTGTATCGTCCGAATGATATTCTTAAGAGGTATGTAAGTTTTTCAGCCTGGGTTAAACACTTTTGCTTGCTTTCACTCTATTTTTGTTCTTATTGCTCCTAGTTCTTGTTTATGGTAATCACTTTCTCACTTGCATATGTATTCTTACTCCAATATCCATGGCCACTCTTTTTGGTTATATTTCTGTCTCCTCCTCTACTCTGCGGACTGTTAGGGTTATCTGCATAGATGGCAAACTGTACTGATTTAGCCACATGATTATTTTTTGAGAGTATATTAATATCTGTGTATGATATGCTTCTGTTGATTAAGTAATATTTCCAAATCGAACAAAATATTATAAATGCCCATGTGAAGTTTACAAGGTTTATTTAGTTTATTGTTTAACACTGACTCAAACGTAATACCTATATCGGAGAGAATAACCATGTAATCGATAGAAAGCAAGCCGATTTATATAATTCAAGTTTAAGCACCTACGACAAATAAACCAAATACAGAGGCCAAACACTTTTACAAAGAATCGCAAAGTGTTAACAACAGTATAAAGCCCAAATAAAACGAAATTATTCTCCAAGACTCTGTAGACATGAAAAAGTAAGAAAGGGGTGAATGATGTTGTGGGTCATTTTGGATTATGATCAAAAATGAACGAGGATACATTTCTGACAGTTGATACAGTTCTGGTAGGAAGAACAACTGGTCATTCAAAAGAGTTTGCATTTGCCAATTATATACCTGCCTGAGGTGGATGCTCAGGATAAAGGTCGGTTGAAGAAGTTGAGAAATTTATTTAAAGTGTAATTTTAAACCAATGTTCCCTTATAACGCATAAAACTGAACAATTGAACCAAACTGCAATTTCGCAATTACAATATTTTTCAAAAAGTCTGAATGTGTTATCTTTAACTAATGGTTTAGAAGCTTTTTAATATAAGAGGAAAACACAGTAGTTACTGGAATAGTAAACAACAACATATCAAGTAATAGTTAAAATTGCGGACTACTAAAAAGTGATTTAAATATAATGACAAATATATCAGAAATTTACTGCCTTCTATCAGTAGATTAATAGTATCGAGAATACCAAACAAATTTATTGAAACTGGGAGCTTAAAAGATTGTTTAAGATATGTTAGACCGAAAACTGCAACTACTGATATTAATACATTAAATATCCTATTAAACGCTTAGGAAAATACCAAAATATCTATAAGTGAACACACAAGAAATCATGACATTGATCATTGATAGAAGACGAGCTGATGCAAGAAATCTATTAGACGTTGTTATGACAGTTGAAGATAATATGTATTACAAAATCGGGACAGAAAAGGGCACATTACCACAGTTATTTACAATAAATCAGTTTAGTGTGTGTCCGTCTCCCCTTATTGCTACTGGAAAAGTTTCAGTTGTTAAAAAATCTCTTTGTGGGAATGCATCGACTTCATCTCTATATGGTGGTCAAGGATACAAAAGATGCTCGTGCAACACCAAATGTGATTCAAAAAAGTGCTACTACAAGGCAGCTAATATTTTATGCAACTCTAAGTATCACCACAGAATAATATACAATCAGAATGCCCACTCTCAGATGCCGCCTTTGAAGTTTTTCACTGATTTGGTACTCCTAGTTCTATCATTGCTCGAAACAATTTTCTTCTATTTACAGAGTCGTAGGCTGCCTTGTAATCTGTAAATATATGGTGCGTGTCTACACCGTATTCCAGTGTTTTCTCTAGAATTTGTCTCAGGGTTGAAATCTGATAATTTGTTGATTTACCACCTCTGAAACCAGCCTGGTATTGTCCTATTATTCGCTCTGCATATGGTGCCCTACGATGGCATAGTATATTGGAGAATATTTTATACGCTGCATTTAGGAACGTAATTCCTCGATAGTTAGAGCAATCAAAGATATCTCCCTTTTTGTGTATGGTGCAAAGTATTCCAATATTCCAATCACTGGGAAGGGACTTCTGTATCCATATTCCTTTTATAAGCTGCTGCAGCGCTACTATGATATCGTGGCCACCTTCTTTATATAATTCCGCTGGGAGATTATCTATTCCGGGTGATTTGTTTCTGGCTAGTTTGTTTACAGCGTCTTTAACTTACAGGATAATTGGTGGATCCTCATCCCTCTTGTCTGCTCCGCTAACGTTACAGCTTTCCTCTTTCGGGTTTTCTTCTTCTTCCTCTATATTAAGTATCTGGTTAAAATATTCCGTCCATTGATTTAGTACGTCTGTTCTTGTTGTTAACAGATCGCCATTCAAACTTCTGCATTGTTTTGTGTTTGCCTTAAATTATTTTCTGTTGATGTTAACTTTATTATAGAATATTCTCAATTCTTTCCCTCTGTTGACGTTTTCTCTTTTTATTCAAATGTACATTTTATTATTTTGTAGGTACTTAAAGAGAAGTCGAAAAAATATTCTCATTGAACGTGATGATATTATACCTATGATGGAGACGTAATTATCTAACTTCTATAAAACAGTACAGAAGTTTAGTAACAATTTATTAAATTATATTTAATTTTTATTGTAATTTGAAAAATAATAAAATATATATTGGAAGTGAAATGAAAAAAATTATTATTCGCACATAAACAAATACAGTTGTGTTAAAATCAACGTATGAGGTTTTTCAATGCTGATTACTGGATTACCGCAAGGCCGAGGTAATCAACCAAAAAAGAAGATGTATTTAGTGACCTTTCTAGTAACTTTCTTGGGCGTGAATCTGTCTTTTTAGTTTACTCCTCCTGGTTAAAAAACAAACCACAAATCAATCAAAATTACCAAAACAGCATTAAACAAAATTTTGCTGGCCTTTCTTATTACTTAAAATCATGCAAATGAGAAAAATAGGAATTAAATTTTTGACATGAAATAAAAGTCCAATTATTATTTAACCCCTTTTTAGGAGATCAATATTATTAATAATTAAAATAACAAATAATTGTAATTATGTTCTTATTAATCATAATATGATATTATCTGAGATTACAAACTGCTCAGATAATACATATCACGAAAAAAAGTATGTAATAATTATAAGTAAAAGTAAATTGTTATGCAGCAATGTCTCTTTAGCGAGGCACAAAGATACTGTAAATGACTCATTGAATCGAAATCAATTAACATGACGTAGTAATTCACGACTAAAAATAAATGTGTAAACGATCTTGTAGTCTGCATTGGATGGTTAAGTCACAGTAAAGAGGGCCTGTCAATCACACCGCGCGAAGGGCCCAAGTCTTTGATGCCCTACAGGGTTCCAACTTTCCAGGATTGATCCCTGCAGATTACAAGATATTTGCCTTGTCTACCCATTAAGAACATTCGACTGTTCCCTTCGAATGTTATATTTAGCAAATAACAACTTTGAAACAATAATATAAGGTATATGGTATGTGGGCTAATTTCACCCTCAGGGCTGCATCCGATATGCCATGCCGAACTTAAGTTTTCAAAGGCCGATAAGGTACCGCCGCCACTCCGTTGCCGATAAAAAATTATATACCAACACCATTTTCGAATGGAATACGCCGGTTGGTCCATAATAGTAAAAATAATAATTTTATGCTTAAACCTCTCAGAATGACTGCTACAATTTTACAAAATGTTTTAATTAATTCACAATTTTCGGTTAACTAAATTTATTTCATATAACACTGTTACAGATAGATGAAACTCAGTTTGGCTTCAGAGGAGGCATGGGAACAAGAGAGGCATTATTTGCGTTGACGGTACTCTTGCAGAAATGTCGGGAATATAACAAGAGTGCATATGTATGCTTCATAGACTTTAGGAAGGCCTTTGACCGAGTGCAGCATATGAAGTTAATAGATGAATTAAAAAACATCAATTTAGACAAAAAAGACATTGAGTTTATTAAGGCTATATACTGCAACCAGAAAGCAGTAGTAAAGGTGAACGATATAGAAACAAATAATATACCGATTGCGAGAGGGGTTAGGCAAGGATGCGTCTTGTCTCCGACGCTTTTCAACGTGTACTCACAGGTCATATTCAGAAAAGCCTTATGGGAAAGAAAAGAGGGAATAAGAATTGGTGGAGAAATCATAAACACCATGAGATTTGCAGATGACACGGTAATTATGGCTGAGAGTATAGAAGATCTACAAACTTTACTAGATGCAATAAATAGTGAATGCATTCAAATGGGACTTGACATCAACACAGATAAGACCAAATTTATGATAGTATCAAGGAGTCCAATAAATAATGAACAACTAACTCTTGGTGGACAGCAAATAGAGAGAGTGACAAAATATAAATATCTGGGAGCTTACATCAACACAGAATTAGATCCAGACCAAGAGATCCAGATACGAATAGAAATGGCAAGGGCAGCATTCTTAAAATTCAAACAATTGTTCTGTGACAAAAATCTGAATATTGCGCTGAGACTGAGGTTTGTTGAATGTTACGTCTGGTCGCAATTATTGTACGGGGTAGAAACATGGACACTAAAAGCGCAAATAGTTAAAAAGATTGAAGCCTTTGAACTTTGGATATACCGGAGAATGTTGAGAATCCCATGGACTGCCAGGGTCACCAATGAGGAAGTGCTGAGAAGAATGGGTCGAGTCAAAAAATTGTTGAGAACGATAAAAGTACGCAAGACTGCATACCTTGGACACATACTAAGAAATAATAAATATAGTCTTCTGCAGGTCATCATGCAGGGTAGAGTCGATGGCAAAAAGGGAATAGGTAGAAAAAGGAAGTCATGGCTGCGAAATATTCGAGACTGGACAAACATGACTGTAGACGAATTATTCCACGTTGCAAAAGACAGAGAAGCTTTTAAAAATGTGGTCGCCAACCTCCGTTAATGGGGACGGCATAGGAAGAAGAAGAAGAACACTGTTACAGAGGGGCAGGCGTATAGTAATGGTGTATAGTGACCAAATTTTTTAAAAATGTTTTATTTTTCTTTAATTTGTCACTTAAGAACATTAGTTTAAGCCTACAAAAGTTGATGTTGTTTGCAAAATTTAAAACTATACGGTACATAAAACCTAGATTTTTAGTTCAGTTATGTTTTGTGTTGTCAAATGAGATTGTCAGCAGCTGAAGTAACACCTGATATTTTTTCAGAAGTTTTGTAATAAAAAGTTGTTTATATCAATTCAAACACGTTAATAGTTTTAAGTTTACTTAATGAAAGACATCAATATTTAATCAAGGAGAATATGATTAACAAAGTTGATTTTTGTATTTTTAAGGCTATAGTATCAACTTAACTACTACTGTTTAGGATTAAACTTAAGAGGTTGCTGGTTAAATGATAATGGATGACTATCAATTGTGAATAAATTCTTGGTTCTACTCAATATCGTTGTTTGTACAAAGAACATAGACTTACCCTTTGGTTCTATTGATGTATTCATACCAGTTTGTTTTCCTCCTTTCTAAAGTGCAGTGTGCATATCGCTCCACGAAAGTAGCTAGTTTTACTGAGTTTTCTGGTGAAAGTGATTCATACCATGATTCCGATAATAGTGATGCTGACAGAGATTATGAAGTGGAAAAAGAAAGTGGTAACAAAAGAAGCAAAAGTATGATTTAAGCAACAATAACAAAAAATGTAAGGTTTTAAAAATATAAAATAATGTTCAAATAAAAATGTAATTGCAGATCAGATGAAGAAAGCTAGTGGTTCAGGTTTAAATCAGAGATGTATTCTAAATCATGTAACTGCAAACGAATCAAATGATAACTAAAAGTAGCACAACTAATAAAGGTGACTTATTTAGTTTAGTTTTATATCTATGCATCACATTTATATAATGTTTTATTGTAGATAAAACTGCAGAAAGGCGTTTAAAAGAAAATACTAAGAAACGCAAGTGCACTCCCCAAGCTAGGAAAAGAAATATTAAACAATTTCAAAGAAATTCTGGAAAAGAATACGCAACTAGTAGTGGTAAAACTATTGTAGCAAAGAAACAAGGGTCTAGGTGTGAGTGTCGTAGCCGGTGCTTTGAAAAACTGACGAAAATGGAAAACGATGTAATATTTACAGCATTTTGTGCAACGGGGGATAAGAATATTCAAGTTAATTTAGGGTCCCTCATAAATGTAAGAAGAATATTTAAAAAGAGAAAAACCAGCGTATGTGAAACGAAAAAGTATTCTTATCGCTATAGTGTTAAAATGGGTACAAAATCTGTAAAATTGTGTCGCTCAGCATTTTGTAACTCACAGTCACTGTCGCGGTACACAAATCAGGAGTATTGAAAATTGTACAGTCAAGAGCTTCTAGTGTGGTGCTTGAAAAGGATTCCCGTGGTAAACACCATAATCTACCAAACAAAATGCAGGAAAATTATTGTAAAACAGATTAAGGAGCACATAAATAGTTTTTCAGTGCGTGAATCAGACTATTCACGAAATGAAAATAAAAAGAAATATCACGGTCACAGCTTCTTACCATGTGACCGAGATTTTGCACAAATCGAAAAAAACAAGAAGCGTAAGAAAGAGATTTTGTATGTGCCCGATCTACATCAAAAGATTTAGAGGTAAATAGTCAAATTTAACTATATTTTCAGTGTATGTACCAACCGAAGACGCATTAGAGGATAATAAAAATTAATTCTACGACTCACTAAATCAACTCTACACAGAAGCTCCTAAACACGATATTAAAATAATACTAGGTGATCTAAACGCAAAGGTAGGCACAGAAGACTACGTAATACCGGTGGCAGGAAGATATAGTCTACATGAAGTTACAAACGATAATGGATCACGTTTGGTCGATTTAGCGACAGGCTGCAACTTAGCCATCAAAAGCACGCTAGAAAAAAGATCCACAAGGCAATATGGAGATCAAACGATGGAAGAAAAAATAATCAAATAAATCACGTATTGATTGATGGGAGACATTCTAGCAGCATAATAAGTGTAAGGAATATGAGAGGGCCGGACAGCGAGACAGACCATTTTCTCGTAAAGGCCAAGCTCAGAACAAGAATTTCAACACAAACAATAGATAAACACACAAATATCGAACGATTAAATGTGGCGAAGCTGAAAGAAGAAAATAATCAAAGTACCAAGTAGAATTAAGAAATAGGTTTCAGGTTTTGGAAATAAATGAAAATGAAAGTGAAGATATAGATCAGCGATGGAACTCAATAAAAACAACTATTACAGAAGCAGCAGAGAAATCTATCGGAAGAACGAAAAAAACAAAAAAAAATAGTTCGACGACGAATGTGAAAGAACTCTAAAAGAAGCAAACAAAAGAAGAATTGATTATCTGTCGAATCCATCAGAAAAAAAACGAATACGATTCCACAGGGAAAGAGCCGCAGCTAGAAGAACACTTAGACAGAAAAAAAGACAATATCTGCAGCAACAAATCGAACAAGTAGAAAGAGAATACAGACGAAATCAAAGTAAAAATTTCTACAGAGAGGTAAGACAACATAAGAGAGGCTCGTATATAAGCACACCCAACTTCGTAATAGATAAAAATGGAGAAATGCTGGCTGCCGAAAACAAAATAATAGAAAGATGGGCTGAATATTATGAAGAGCTCCTGAATATCCAAAATTTCACTGATGAAAACAATGAAAATGGTGGAAACAACGGAGAACATGAGTATTAAACCGTCGAATTAGAGATCCCCCACCAAGCATGGAAAAAATTACGTATGCCATAAAAACGCTTAAAAACGATAAATCTTCTGATCTGGACAATATTGATGCAGAGGTAATTAAAAGAGGCGGTCATGAACTCATAAGTAAAATCCATCAATTAATAGAAATGGCCTGGCAACAAAAAATAATGCCGAAAGAATGGTGTGGTAGTATTATTGTACCAATACACAAGAAAGGAAAAAAGGAGTCATGCATGAATTATAGAGGAATCTCATTAATCAACACTACATATAAAATATTGGCTTCGATATTATTAAAAATATTAGTACCATCCGAAGAAATAGTTGATGACTACCAGTGTCATTTCAGGCCTGGCAGATCGACTATTGATCAAATATTTACAATAAGACAAATTCTTGAAACGTATTGGGAATATAATCACGACGTGCATTAGATTTTTATAGACTTCAAACAGGCTTATGATTCAATTAATCGTGCAACATTATGGAAGGCAATGATCGAGCTCGGCATACCCAAGAAACTAGCTGCGGTAAGACAAATGTGTGTAAGTAACTCTTTTGCACAAGTTAGAATAGGAGGAAAATATAAAATCCTTTCTGCGTAAATTCTGGACTGAGACAGGCAGATCCGTTGTCCCCATTGTTGTTTAACCTGGCCTTAGAATATGCCATGCGAAAAATATATCCAAAAATCAAACCAGACATAACTGCTTGGTCAGCAAAAATCATACTCGCCTTTGCCGATGACGTAGACGCAGTAGCACAATCAACATTAGAAATTAAGGATATCTTCTCGAACTTTGAAGAAGCTGCATTAAACATCGGTCTTAAAATAAATGAAGACAAAACAAAATACATGGTCATTTTAAAACAAGAACGACGGCGAATAAAGCAAAACATTAATATAAATGATCACAACTTCGAAGTTGTTAAAAAATTTATGACAACAAATGACAACAAATTAGAGCGAGAAGTTAAAAAGAGAATAATGGCAGGAAATAGATCTTTCTTTGTAATGCAACATCTGATGAAGTCGAAACTTCTTTCACGAGGTGCAAAGATCCGGATATATAAGTCCATAATACGACCAACAGTCGCGTATGGAAGCGAAACATGGATAATAACAAAAAGAGAAGTAAATAAATTGCTGGTATGGGAACATAAAATTCTTCGAATGATATATGGCCTTTGCAGAGACAGCGTGACAAACGAATGGAGGGGCCGATACAATAACGAGCTAGAGTCTCTGTTTGGAAAAGAAAATCTAGTCAGATATATAAAGGCAAATAGACTCAGATGGGCAGGACATGTGATACGCAGTAACGACAATCGCCTTATAAACAATGTGTTCTGGGAAAGGCCAGATGGAAGAAGGTCTGTAGGGCGGCCTAGAAAAAGGTGGAAAGATGCAGTCAGAGAAGATCTAGAGAAGATGGGAGTGCGACAATGGGAATTACTGGCACAGGACCGACAAACATGGAAGGCAGTAGTAAACGCGGAAAGACTCACGAAGAGTTGTAGCGCCATTGATGATGATGATGATGATGTACCCGAAGAATGATATTCAGTAGTTAAAAGCTGTGGTAAAAAGTTCGCTGTGCAACGTGTAACACAGGACATGGTGTCTGATTTTAAAACATATCTCGAGCCTTTTTTTACAAAATCCGCTGTGGTTAAAAAGCGCCCTTTTACTTTATCGAAATATAGATTATTTAATATATGATTCTGCATCTACTGAGAATACTCAATCATCTGCGTTTTGCCAACGACATAATACTTTGTTTACAACTAATTAACGAAGATCTGGGTAAAGCACAACAAATGCTACAAGAATTAGAAAACGTATCTTCAAAAATAACTCTAAAAATGAACATCAGTAAGACCAAATTTAATACAAATTTAGTTCCCAGCGTACACCTAATCATCCAAAAACTAGTGGTAGAATTGACAGAAAAGTACATGTATCTTGGTCATGAAATCAGAATAGGCAAGGATAACCAAACTTGCGAATTTCAACGACGAATAACACTTGCTTGGACGGCATATGGTTCATTACGAGACATCTTTAAGAGCACCATCCCGATAGATATGAAACGGAAGACATTTGACCAATGCGTTTTTTCTATTATGACATACGGAGCAGAAACTCTCACGCTCACAAAAACAATAGCACTAAAAATGCGAGTGGCACAAAGGCGCATGAAAAGATCAATTCTCGGCGTGACAAAAAAAGACAAAATAAGGAATCAAGACTTAAGAAAAAGAACAGGTATCAGTAATGTGGTCGAACGTATAGCCAAGCTGAAATTGAATTGGGCAGGTCACATAGCGAGACTGAAAGACACAAGATGGACCAGAAAACTAATTGACTGGCGCCCACGAGAAGACAAACGCAGCAGAGGACGACCACCAACCACCTGGATCGACGACATTAGACGAATATCCAAGAAATGGCAAAAAGAAGCACAGAACCGTAAAGAGTGGCGAAAAATGGGAGAGACCTATGTTCAGCAGTGTACAGAAGAGGTTGAAAGATGACGATGATAATCTACTAAGAATATTTCGGTAACCAAAGCACACAATCCTTTCTCTTTAACGTCATATGCTTTAAATAAAATTTCGGGAACGATTATTGGCCTAAACGGAACTCCTCAAGCTTATAGAAAAAAAGATATCACTGAAGTCAACAAAATACGATAGCATTATGCCTTTAGTGAAGAAATATGTTCTCCCCTTTTGAAAAATATTTTATGATACAATCAAACGGGCAAATTCTTCTTGAAAAAAATGACATTTGTGATTAAAGTGTTTTAGACTGTCTTCTTTTATTTTATTTTTGATTTTCTGCATTATTACAGTAATAATATAGTAGAATTTATTATTGTAGTACGTACTTAGTTCTTAGGTTTGTTCTGTTATACCCAATAAAAAAGATTTTTTGCAAAAACGCAGCAATTTTACTATTTTTTCAGACAATATTTCTTATTTTGGTAGCATAACCGCCTATGTGCAACATTTAATATCAATTTTAACAAAAAAACTAAAGTGAACATATACATATATTGTTCGAAAAGATGAGTTTTTGGTTATATTGCAAATGTCTTCTTCTTTGTCAACCATTTTCCATCCACTTCTGAATGTAGGTCTCTCCCAATTGCTTCCATCTTTCTCTATCCTGCGACAATCTAATCCGCTGTTTGCCTGCCACTACTCTTATGTCATCTACCCATCTTTTTTGAGGTCTTCCCATGCTTCTTGTTGTCGTCCTTGGTCTCCATTCTAGAATTCTCCGTGTCCACCTGTTGTCATTATATCGGGCTACGTGACCTGCCCAGCGCCATTTCATTTTTGTAGTGTCTTCCACAATATCCCTAATCTTCGTTCTACGTCTTATCTGGGTGTTTCTAATCTTGTCCATCAGTGATATTCCAAGCATGATTCGTTCCATTGCTCTTTGCGTTGTTTCTAATTTTTTAGCAGATTTTTTGGTAAGGGATACTGTCTCCAAGCCGTAGGTACAAACTGGTAGTATGCATGTATTATACAGCTTTTTCTTTAAGTTTATAGGAATGGAGGTGTTTTTCAAGATATGTACTAGTTTGCCGAAAGCGCCCTATGCCAGTTGTGTTCTTCTTTTAATTTCAGCATCTTGATTTAGTTTTCCTAGTTTGATAATATGACCTAGATATACATAATGTTCAACATTTTCTATCGTATGATTTCGTATTGTTATATTTGTCTGCTCTCGGCTCAATATTTTTGTTTTGCTGTAGTTCATTTTTAAGCCTACCGCTCCTGAAACTGCATTTAATTGTTGTAACATATCATTTAGTTCTTGGATATTATCGGCTATTAAAACTATGTCATCTGCGAATCTCAAGTGGTTTAAGTATGATCCGTCGACGTTGATACTCTTATTGATTCATTCTAGTTTCTTAAAAATATCTTCTAGAGCAAGGGTAAATAGTTTGGGAGAGATGGTGTCTCCTTGTTTTACTCCCCGTTGTAGTCTTATGGGATTAGTTTTTGTGCTTTCGTCCAGCTTTATATGCATGGTGGCATTTTCATATATGTTTTTAGTTATGGTAGTGTATCTTGAATCTATGCGTGCATTTTCTAGAGATTCAAGCAGTGCCCCTAATACGATGGAATCGAATGCTTTATGGAAATCGACGAACGCCATATGAATTGGAACATTATACTCGGTGCATTTTTTCTATCGGTGTGCAAGTGGTCTATGATATTAAATTGTTTTCTGAATCCAGCCTGCTCGATAGGTTGGTAGAAATCGAGCTTATGTGTTAGGCGGTTGGTTATGATTTTAGTAAGTAATTTATACAGATGTGATAGCAAGGACATTGGTCGGTAATTCTCGATGTTTGCTTTGTCTCCTTTCTCGAATAGTAGCAAATTTTACAAAAAAAATTTACATTGCAAATGTAAAATAAAAAAATTCACATAATTTCAACTTTGACTAAATGACACGTTTTCCCTTTTTTTTCCAAACTATGCAATGTGCACGTGGACGTGGACGGTTCATGTATCAAGTCCTTCTATTTTTAATCAAAAATACTTCTTTATTCGCATTCACATTCGTTATTATTCTGTTATATCTCATTAGTTTGTATCTCTATAATGAACACAAAAATGTATCTACTAAACTATATTTTTCATACAAAATTATCAAAATATATTTCAAAACAAAAAAATTTTTATTACAGAAAAACTTTCCCAGATGGAGCAAAAACCAACTTCAAGTAATCAATTACCTCCTACTAGCACATCTTCGAGCACCACATCCAATCATGCTCCAAACAACTCACCTCATTTACCACCTCCAGTTCCCGATCGTCCTGAACGGCTTCCGGAACAACGTCCAGTAGAGAGAATAAAACAAGAACGAGAAGATCCACCGGGGACAAATTATGGTCAACAACCACCAAGAGAAATGAGGGAACCACCTCCACAACCTCCTATACCTCAAGATAATAAACACTGGGGGTATACCGGTATTGAGCTTATGAATACCGGTGCTGCGTTTTGGCAAAATTATTCTGGTAAGTTTGAGTCATATTTTTTTTATTTAATTGGAAACTTCTTGCGTTTTCATTATAATAAATATTGCTCAATCATGATGTTTATCATCTTTCAACTACTTAGGTATTTTCTTAATATTTTTATTTTATCATAATTAGTGGAAGTCGTGGTTGCTGTACAATTCAGTTCTATAATTATTTTGTGTATGTTGGTTAACATACACAAAACATATTGTTGGGTAACATATTGTTATCTTTTTGTTGATGACTGATAACTTACTTGTCACTTGGCACCAGTCTCTGTTCACTTGCACTTGTAAAAGAATATAATTTACTTATTTAAATAATTGATGGATTCGACCTTTACTTGATAGAAATTCATTTGATGTAAAAATAAAACACTGAAAACTTTGTTTTCAAACTTCCACAAAATTTCTCACTTGAGAAAGGCAATCAGCCGAAACAGCTGTAGTGATAAGATTTAAAATAAATTTTGTGGAAGTTTGAAAACAAAGTTTTCAGTGTTTTATTTTTACATTTACTTATTTTCTTACTAAATATAATAATAGTATTATATCCAGATTTAGCCATACAACTTACACTCCCTCTAAAGGAAAAATTCACTCATCCCAGATACCTACGGTATAAAGGTTATTCCACGAATATACGACTGTTTGGAATTATTGCTACAACGAATATTTTACTGTACAAGTAGAAGTATGAAAGTAAATTGGTCTAATTATTATTCCATAAAAACGGATCTTCTGTTACTATGACATATAAACTAAAATTATTTCAGTTAGTAGATGTTCAGATATGCGCAAAATTTATTGTGAAAATTAATCCGAAAATAACAAAAAAATTTACGTAGCGCTCCTACAAATAAATACAATGACCTCTATGAAGTTAAAATGTGTTCATCAGCCATTTTGGTTGAATTTCGGTGAAATGTAAACACCAAAGAGGCGCGCCGGGTATCTTTATTATTTTATTAGGTACTACAACGGTAATAAAAAGAAATATATTATTTTTATTATAAATAAAAAGAAATTGGCAGAAGGATGGTTCAGAAACCAGAAAAAGAATCTGGTATTCCACTTTGTTAGTTTTTTGTTTGCTTTGAGTGGATATACTCTTAAAAGTTCCGAAAGTAACGGGCATAACATGGCGGCTATTGATAGTTAATGTACCGAGTCATTACAGATATTAAAAAGTAACGAAAATTTACATACAGTTTCATAAATCGCCGACTGATTTTAGTTTTAAAAACCGTCTGTATAGAGGTGTCCGGTGAAGAGACGTGTCCGTTAAGAGAGAGTTTAGTGTAGTGTATTTGTTTGTAATGGTGATTAGGAGAATAAGAGTAAGAGTAAGTTTTTCTGTTTTTTTAATACTTATTGAATATTCGACTAAATAAATTAAACTATTTAGTCACTTAAGTATTGTTACACTTCGTTTAAATCACTTAATTCAAAAACCAACTTGTTTACAATACTAAAGTCAATGAGAGTAATTATACGAGTATACTTCAAAATCTGAATAACAACTATTCTATAAACTATCAATTCTATATTAAGATCACAACTTTAAATTTAAATCTAAGGTGTATATCTGTCATAACAGTATTTTAAAAATGGGGAGAATTTACCATTGTACAATTCAGCACATTGGACCATTTAAGTCGACACCTTAAAGTGACTTTAAAACAGTCGTATATTCGTGGAATGGGGTATATCAAAAGGATTGTGCTCTGGTGGGACTCTTTCCGTGTTATCGAGCCCTAGGTGACTTGATATGCTGGAGTATCTCCCAAAAAATATTATATATATATATATATATATATATATATATATATATATATATATACATATATATATATATTATTATGATATTCAAAGTCTTAGTGCGCCAAGCAATTAATTAGCTAATTAATTAATTAATTAATCAAATTTATTTAATTGGTATGATTATGATTCTATCACACTTTTTAATTCTCTTATCTCAGGGTTATATTCGTGCTTCAATATCTATACTTTACATGTGAAAGGTAAGGTCCAAAGAATACCGGAATAATAAAAAACATATATGATGTAACATTATATATTGAAATAAAAATAATGAAATAAAATTCACACTCAAATGTTTTCAATAAAACAATATTTCATATAATGATTCTCAAAGTTTTGTTCTACACACGTGAACCTTCAAAATTAATGGTACAAACAATATTAGTTAAAATCTCAAAATCCCAATTATTATTCTAAATCTCCTAATCAAAATATTTATATCTTTTCTAAAGTAATTGTAAAAATTGTGTTATCAATAAAAGAAAAACTGCAGAAAACAAAACTATCTCTATCTGATGATAAGTGGTCCAAATCCTTGTTCCTTGTAGCCTATACTATCTATTCTTAGCAGCTCCCTAGGTAATCAGCAATCTTACAACAAATTGTTGCAAGTTTATCGTCCTTAATGATCTCCTTCAAATGCACGAATCGTTCAAATTAAGCTAACCTCTTCTCCTCTCGATAAACTAAATCTCTCGTTGGCCTGAGTGAAAAATGACTCTTGGAATATCTTCTCTTTACGATAAACTGAATCTCTCGTTGGCCTGAACAGCGACTCTTGGAATATAAGTAGAAAAATATGACTTACAATCTTTTACTGGATCAGCTTCTGTCAGATACACTAACTACACAAAAACTCACAAACTTTCACTGCTACTTCTTTCTACCTCTGGGAAACTATTCGAGAACAACGGTCGTTCGCCTTGCACCCTTGGAAAACCAACTCACTATCTTTTTTTTCTTCAAAAATTAACTTAAGTCTCATTCTCAAACCAAACATTCCACCTTTTTCAATCTCATCCAATCAAAACGCGTCATACATCTCCCATTTCTTCATTTCGATAACACAAACAAATTTTTACCTACAATTATAAAATTTCCGAACATTATTTACAAACTAATCTTTTTCTACCAATTTTTAAGAACTAACAAAAACATATCTTTCTAAAATCTATTCTATTGTCCTAATTACTGCACAAATTTATTTGGAAAACCCGCTTCCATTGTCTAGGATTTCAGTTAAGCTTATTCACGTCACTCAAATATATTTTAACAAAGAAAATAATTTATGCATATCTTACGTTTTGTTCAATATAGGTAATCCAAAGATAAAAGGACTTTCATTCTTCGAAATGTTTGTAGTTTATTATTCGACTTATCTAAATTATTTTAATTTTTTGAACTTTGAAATATTTTAAGCAAACCAATATTTTTCTCGATTTTACATATCATAACAATATATATATATATATATATATATATATATATATATATATATATATATATATATATATATGTATAATTGTATTAGGGAATATATTTTGCTAAGAATCTTTTATTCAGCATTATTTTTAGAGTGTGGTAGCTGTAGATATTTCGTTTACTTTTTTTTTCTAGTATGTAACACAAAAGGTAATTGACGAGCTTCCGGTATTTTGGGGGAACGAACTTTTCAGTTTCAATTAAAAACAAAAACACAACACCTACAAACGAATCACTTTTTCATCGTTTCCAATGAACTGTGAAGGTGAGAAGTGGCAACATGCAACGATAATTGAATTCGACATTTGTCGGTTATGTAGCAGATGTAAAAGTAAACCTTTTAGATAAAAAATTTTCTGTTGTTTCTTTATTGTATTTCAGTCTTGTCAGTATATGGATAAAGACATAAGTAAAATACACTGTTGGAAGGACAACTTTAATAATTTAACATACATCGACTGTTTTACGATTGACTTCATAGCCCGTGACGTCACATGATACCAACACGAAATATTTAGGTGATAGCTGTGTTCTGTTTTAGAATCACTTTGCCGAGTATACTGACTTTATAGCCACTAGACATATTTTATTATATACGCGTAGAAATAATATTTAAAAAGTTCTATTAATGTTAACTTAAAGAAATACACAATAATATGTTTCATTTAATTTGTATAAATGCATTATAAAGCGTTTTTATGAAGAACATTTGTTCGAAACACACTGTAACTGTAATCGAACGAAGGTGACATTTTGGCATAAATTGGTAACACTTATTTGACAGTTGCGGTGTTGACACTTTTTGTACTTTATTATTTTAAAGTGAATACCTCTTGTTTTATATTTTTACCTATTTAATAAAATCTGTTCTTTTTAGAACAAAATTAGTGTGTTTTATTTCAAAAATGTCACGTAAAAATTTAAATAGTCGTTGAAAAGAGATGGTAATACTTTTGCAATAATTATGTGACCTATTTGATTTAAAATTGAGTCAGGATTTTTTATACTTTGGCAACTATGTCAACTTCGATCTCTGACGTAGATAATGACGTGCATCGGTATGTAAATAATAAAGATGAATTATACATGATAAAGATAAAGTATTAACTAATATACAACTAATTATTTGTAAAATGCTATACCTATGAAAATGCTAATAGAGGTCTATCTAATCAACAAGACATGAACATTTATTATTTGGTAGTGTTATTTTAACTCGAACTCTATAAAATTATGCTACAAATTGAATACCTTTGGAAATCTTAGTTATTTCATCGAGTATATTGGCCTCATCCACCAATATAGCCTGCAAGTTATTATTCTTAATAAGCGTTTAATTTCGAAATTAACTGCTGGAATGAATAGCTATTTTGATTGTTGATGTATACGAGGAGAGAAAACAGATATAGTAAAATAATAGTACTAGAGCCCAGGTATTTATTGGAAATAATAAATAATGTACCACATTAGACTGATATTTTAATCTAACTTACCACGTAATAAAACTTTGTGATATAAATCACAGTATGGGATTATTTTAATCAATCAATGTATATTGTAGAAAACTCTGTAAATAGTAGTCATCAAACATCAAATAAGAGTCATTATTTGCTTTAACTACTTGTCCATTGTTATGGCGGCACTACACTTGGCTATGTATTAATTGTTATGCGGCTTCGCTGTATTTGCCCAAATATTTGTTATTCGACAGTGAATAACAAATACGCTACTCCACACTTATGCCGGTGGGCCAAACATGCGAAATATTTGCGTAGTGCGTGATTGGCAGAACCAAAATGGATGTGGAAGAATTGATAGCGCACTCACCGCCTGATAGTGCTACATATTTGAATTCCCCTTCACTGTATGTTCAAGCAAATGGTACAAGAGGATAATATGAAAATTAATATAAATGAAGAGGATCTGAACCTCCTAAGATTTGCCGATGAAATCGTTATATTAACTGATAGAGTTGATAAAACTACAAAAATGCTGAAAACGCTCTATAAAGCATTAAAAACAATTGGTCTTAAATTTAACACCTCAAAGACAAAATTTATGACCAACCTTGTAGTCAGCGATAAAATTCAGATTGAAAGTCATAGCAATGACCAAGTAAGGAATGAGATTCGCTTAGGTCAAGATAATCAGATAACTGAAATACAAAGAAGGATAAGTCTCACAAGGGCTGCCGTTGATAGATTGTTGATAGTTGTAAAGCCAATGTGTTTTACCGGTCCTTACATATGGTGGAGAAACACTACCGTGACAAAAGGAATAATAATTAAAATAAGAGTTACACAACATGTTATGGAAAGATCAATGTTAGGTAATACCATTAGAGATAAAATACTAAACATAGAAATAAGAAGAAAAACAGGAGTCACGGATCCAGTTGAAAAATTAATTATGGCTAAATGGGCTTAGGCCCTGCTATTGTGGTGATTGTCATACCTACTCGGTATTTTCAATACAATTCTTTATAAAAAATGTCCACTGTCTCGAGAATTTCACCCCTATCTTTTAATGTCTCCCTTTTCGTTTGATATTTAGCAAATATTTTTTCTGTCATGAGCAATTTTTTATCCATATAACACTCTCTAAAACCACTTTATTTGATCTTTCACGGTTTTTGTCATACTTCTCTGTTAATTATCTACATTCTTTCTTTAATTAATTTGTGTCTTTAGTGACTTTTTTTATTTTTCCAGTCTGTTTTTAAATATAAATATATAGAAATTTGAATAATTGAAAAATGAAATAAACCTCACGATCTGCACATGGAATGTTAAAACATTATATAGGGCAGGCAAGACTCATAATGCAATCAAGGAGATGGATAGACTATCAATAGACATAATGGGAATAAGTGAGATGAGATGGACGAACTCTGGGCAATGTAAAATTAATGATCATCATATATATATATATATATATATATATATATATATATATATATATTACTCAGGTAACCCTAATGGAAGACACGAAAATGGGGTAGGTATAATCTTAAATCAAAAAACTGTCAGACATGTTAAAAACTTTGTACCTATATCAGAAAGAATACTCCTCCTTCAACTGACAAACCGGACGAGATCAGTGAAGCATTTTATAACGAACTATCGAACACCTTAAAACGCCTACCCAGAAAGGATTTAACTTTGATTATGGGTGATCCAAATGCCAAAATTGGTAGGAGACAATCGGGAGAATTCATAGGACAATTGAATTTGTAGCAGAAGAAGAGTTTGTGATTACTAACACTTACTTCAAACTCCCACAAAGGAGATTATACACATGGAAATCATCCCAAGATACTCTAGGCCGCATAGTGAGAAATCAAATAGATTACATTCTGATTAATAAAAGATTCCGGAACAGCATAACATCAGTCAAGACATACCCAGGAGCTGATATCAAATCAGACCATAACCCACTGATTGGCAAAATTAGACTCAGGCTAAAGAAGGTTAGACGTAGTGTCAATCCAAAATTCGACATCAAGCTATTAAAAGACCAACACACAGAACATAGTGTAAAGCGGTATATACAGAACAACTTGAATACCGTTATTCAATCGGATGTAATGGACCAGGAGCTAGAAAAGTTACATACAGTTTCAAAAGACATACGAGAGAAATTTCTCAAACCACGAAAAATTAAGAAGAAATCGTGGATGACAAATGAGATTCTAGATATGATGGAAGAGAGGCGAAAGTTTAAAAATCAAGACATGTCATTATACAAAAGAATCGATAAAAAGATCAAAAAAGCTATTAGAATAGCTAAGGATACACATCTAAGAAAACAGTGTTCGGAAATACAGCAATTGCAACATAAACACGATACATTTAATATGCACAAAAAAGTTAAAGAAGCCGCAGGCTTATACAAACCTAGAAGAGTTGGGTGTTTGGCGGATAACCAAGGCAAACCACTGTTAACTGTGGAAGAAAAACTAGACACTTGGAAGAATTATGTGGAAGTAACTTTTGCAGATGAAAGGCAGACTACCATTGAAGACACTGAATGCCAAACAGGACTCCCGATTACCATTGAAGAAGTCACGTCAGCTATTAAAAGAACTAAAGATGGTAAAGCGGTAGGGCCTGACGAGTTTTGTGCAGAATTCCTTAAACTTATGGATGAACAGGGAATAAAATGGATAACAACTGTATTCAACAACATATACGTAACTGGAACATACCCCAAAGCTGGTTAAAGTCGACCTTCGTGACCATACCAAAAAGAGTAAATGCCAAGACATGCGAAGACTACAGAACAATTAGCCTAATGAGCCACTTACTTAAAACGTTCTTGAAAGTGATACACGGCAGAATATATAAAAAATGCGAAGAATAAGTATCATGGACGCAGTTTGGATTTCGCAATTCCTTAGGCACCCGAGAGGCTCTATTCGCTGTCCAAGTACTTATGCAAAGATGCAGGGATGTTAACTGTGATGTGTATATTTGTTTTATCGACTACAAAAGGCATTTGATAGAGTAAACATGATAAACTTATAAACATCTTGAAAGATGTGGGGTTAGATGATAGGGACTTGAGAATCATCTATAATTTATATTACAACCGAACAGCCAATATTAAAATGGATGATCAATTGACAGAGGCAGTCTCCATAGATAGAGGAGTGAGGCAAGGATGCATTCTTTCTTCAGTATTACATATTTAATATATACTCTGAATATATCTTCGAGCAAGCGCTGGGAGAACTACAAGAAGGCGTATTAGTCAACGGAATGCGTCTAAACAACATTAGATATGCCGACGACGCAGTAGTTTTTGCAGATAGTCTGGACGGTTCGCAAAGAATAATGTCGCGTATATCAGATATAAGTAGAGAACACGGACTTGATCTTAATACGAAGAAAACAAAGTACATGGTAGTCAGTAAGCGTGAAATATTAAATACACAGCTTTTGGTTAACTAACATCCAATTGACAGAGTGGACAGCTACACATACCTTGGTACCAACATTAACAGCCAATGGGATCACTCCAGCGAAATAAAACAACGCATATGAAAAGCGAGATCAGCGTTCATAATGATGAAGTCTCTTTTCAAAAGTCATGATTTACCACTTGCTACAAAAATCTCTCTCATTAGATGCTATGTATTTTCTACCTTATTATACGGAGTTTCCTTAAGAAAACTCGAGGTATTCGAGATGTGGTGTTACAGACGTATCTTAAGAATTTCATGGGTGGATAGTGTGACTAATGTTGAGGTCCTACGTAGAATAAGCAAGGAATGCGAGATTATTAACACCATCAAAGAGCGCAAACTAGAATATCTTGGCCATGTTATGAAGAATGAACAGAGATACGGCTTGTTGCAACTCATTCTTTAGGGCAAGGTATTTGGAAAGAGAGGACCAGGGAGAAGAAAAATATCTTGGCTTCAAAACCTGAGAAAGTGGTTTAATACATCGACAACCGGATTATTCAGAATAGCAGCAAGCAAAGTTAGGATAGCCATGATAAATGAGCTGATAGTAATACACTGGATCATATAACGTGTAATTTAGGATTAAAGTTTAAAAGATCATAGACTAATTTGTAATGTGACAAATCAGGTAAAGATCAGGAAGCAGCCTGAAGATCTAAAAATTGAAGTAAAACAAAGTAGAACAACTAAAATGTTGAAATGGTAAAATGGATGTTGGTATAGAATAAAAAATACACATGATATAAAAAATAGCTAAAAACTGAACAAATGCGTGATTATTTCTTGATGTTTCATATAATGATATTACCAATCCATAAATTCTGAAAAAAAGTAGAAAAAAGACTTATTAAATATGCAGTAATTTAAATATATGACATAAGTGTTTAAGAAAAAAATAATTAATATTGTGTGATTCTTAGTTATATAAAAACATTTTTAATGTACGAATGTCATTTGTTTTATTACTTATTCTTACTTTTCAACAACACCAAGCTCTTCTACTATAACTTTCTGATAGACGTCGGCTCGCTATTAAGTCACAAACGATTCATTTTCACGGTGATGGCGAATGTTCGAGCTACTGGAATTAAATGTCTTTTGTTGGTGTCGATTTTTGTTATATTCGAAACATCAGGCATCAGGTAGAAAAAAACATCAGTGGGAAAATAATTAAGAAATTAATATGAATACATTTTTTGAAACGCTGAATCATTTATAAATGAAATTGGTTTGATTAAGCATAACATTGCAATAAACATTCTCCATATGTAATATCGAGAATGTTTATTGGATCATTGTATATATATATATATATATATATATATATATATATATATATATATATATATATATATATATATATATGAAAGGGGGGTTGAGGTTAATTGGGTATACAGTTGATTGAAAGCCAAGTGTACTCTGTTCAACCCTTCATTATATTTCGCCAAATTTTATATATATATATATATATATATATATATATATATTTATATATATATATATATATATATAAAAGGATCACTCAACAGAGTGGTGGGCTCTTATATCGGTCAATTTGTAGGTGGAGAAATGAAAGACAAAGTTGATGTGCCACTCTATCTATTTTGAAAACGTTTCGCTTTCGTATTCTGAAAGCATCATCAGTTCATTCTAAAAAGTATAATATAAGAACCACACAATCATGGAAAAGATGTTACAGGTGTTACCTTAAAAAGACATGTAGCAGTCAAAGATGTTAACAAGCTTATCAATTAAACTTGAATAAATGGACAATATAAAGTAGAAATGTATAAACATTTAATTTACTAACAACATTTAGTGACTTATTAAAAAATTAGCACAGTGAGTGACCATGTGGTCAGAAGTATAAAAAATATATATTAAATTATAACGTAATTGATGCAAAGAACTAAGAAAATCAACGATTAACTTCCAACAATAGATAATTATTAAGCTTTAATTTTAACTTTTGGTAGCATTATTAAAAGATGTTAATATAATTAAAAAAAAAAAAAATAAGTGTAAAAGAATGAAGTTACCGGTCTAAGCCTTACACCTGCTACCAGGAAAATGGCGTTAGATTGAACAGACTGACACAGAACCACGAAAAGACAGCCAACCTTGAGGTTGAAATTATTTCAACAGAACAGCAAGGTCAGGTACCACCTCAAATAATTGAGCGGTTTATTTAAAAGTTAATGAGCTTTGGATGACATCCCGCTTGTAAGAGACAATCCAATGAAAGAAACTGATATAGCAATAACAATTACTCGCATTAGCCCGTCTAAAAACAAACAAACAGGAGAATTTCATTCAAACTCTTATATTTAAATTTATGTTAAACATTGTGGCTGAAAAATTTTTTTTTGCCAACAGGTGAATAACAATTAGATAATTTCCAACAGTCTAAGCTTCAGACACTTAGATCTGTAATTTGTAAAGGATTCTATGAATCAATTACAATGTTAATATTATTACTATACTATTAAATAGTGACTGGTTCACACTCATATGGACAAATTATAGTGTAGAGGTAACCTTGTAATGAAAGTTGCCTATATTTAAGTAATTGGTATAAAGAATTGAGTGTTACAGTTTATTTTAATATTAGTTATTTATTTACTATGTTATGTTACATGTTATGTTTACATAATTATGATGGATATGCTCCTAGATTTTATTGTCTGCCAAAGATACATAAACCTACACTGAGCATGAGACCTATTGTGTCCTCTATTAATTCACCTAATATCAATATTGCTAAATTTCTAACTGACATCCTTTCAAAGTCATATAATTACAATAATGACTTTAATATTGTTGATTCGTTTAACTTTAGTGAATTTATTAACAATTTCAAATTACCACCAGGATACATTTTAGTAAGTTTTGATGTGGTTTCTCTCTTCACCAATTTACCTTTGTCCAGTGTTATCACTTCCTTAAAAAATCACTGGAATTCAATTAAACCTAACTGTCCTGTTTCCTGGGATGTATTTGCAGAACTCTTGCAACTAGTTTTTGATACTAATTTCTTGGTCTTTGACGACAAATATTACCTTCAAATTTTTGGCACACCTATGGGTTCCTCAATCTCTCCTATCCTAGTCAACTATGTATTGAATGATTTAGTTTCTGACCGCTTGGGTCGTTTGGATGTTCAAATCCCTTTTATTAAGAGGTATGTGGATGATTTATTATTAGCCCTACCACCTGACAAGGTTCAGGGTACCTTATCCTTCTTTAATGAGTTTGATCCTCATTTACAGTTCACTGTTGAACTTGAGGACAGCATCACCAATAGCATTCCCTTTTTAGACATGCGTGTCATTAGAATGGGAGATAACACCCTAACCACAAGTTGGTATAGAAAACCCATGGCCTCCAATAGGTTCCTTAATTACCACTCCTGTCACCCTATGAAGTATAAACTAAACCTTATAAAAGCTTTAAGCTGCAGATTACATAAATTGACACATCCAATTAATCGAAGGGAATCCCTTAAGTTATTAAGAAATATTCTAATACAGAACTCATATCCATCATCTATCATAAACAAATACCTTTACACACAAAGCTATGGTTCCTCGTTTGATGACATACCCAATGGTGACCAACTCAGAACTATTTCCAATAACTCAATTAATAGCATTGTTCTGCCAGATACTGAGTCTGAGAATCCTATTATCCATTATTCTTCTCTACCTTATTTTCCTCAAGTTACTGAGAAACTTATTAAACTGTATAAACAAAATAACATTCCTGTTAAAATTGCTGTCAAGAACGCAAAAACTGTTAGAAATCTTTTTTCAAAAACTAAAACACCATTGTCCACTTTAGAACAAGTCAATACAATTTACCACCTTCCATGCTCTGATTGTGAATTGTGCTACATTGGCCAGACCGGTAGATCATTAAAAGGTCGTCTTACTTCCCATCGTAGTGATCTTAATTTATCAAAAAATACGTGTGCTCTCGCACAACATGCTATTAGCACCAAACATAAAGTGGATTTTAATGAAGTTAAGATTCTTGGCACTGAACGTAATCTATTTAAAAGACAGTTTTTAGAAATGTGTTCAATTCTTAAACATCCTAATTCTCTAAATAAGAGAACTGACATAAGTAACTTGAGCCAAATTTATCATGCTCTAATATTGCAGAACTAGGCTTTACTTTCATTTTCAATATAATTATCATGTAATATACATATTTGAACACAATTTTTTAATTAATAATATAACATAGTAAATAAATAACTAATATTAAAATAAACTGTAACACTCAATTCTTTATACCAATTACTTAAATATAGGCAACTTTCATTACAAGGTTACCTCTACACTATAATTTGTCCATATGAGTGTGAACCAGTCACTATTTAATAGTATAGTAATAATATTAACATTGTAATTGATTCATAGAATCCTTTACAAATTACAGATCTAAGTGTCTGAAGCTTAGACTTTTGGAAATTATCTAATTGTTATTCACCTGTTGGCAAAAAAAATTTTTTCAGCCACAATGTTTAACATAAATTTAAATATAAGAGTTTGAATGAAATTCTCCTGTTTGTTTGTTTTTAGACGGGCTAATGCGAGTAATTGTTATTGCTATATCAGTTTCTTTCATTGGATTGTCTCTTACAAGCGGGATGTCATCCAAAGCTCATTAACTTTTAAATAAACCGCTCAATTATTTGAGGTGGTACCTCTGACCTTGCTGTTCTGTTGAAATAATTTCAACCTCAAGGTTGGCTGTCTTTTCGTGGTTCTGTGTCAGTCTGTTCAATCTAACGCCATTTTCCTGGTAGCAGGTGTAAGGCTTAGACCGGTAACTTCATTCTTTTACACTTATTTTTTTTTTTAATTATATTAACATCTTTTAATAATGCTACCAAAAGTTAAAATTAAAGCTTAATAATTATCTATTGTTGGAAGTTAATCGTTGATTTTCTTAGTTCTTTGCATCAATTACGTTATAATTTAATATATATTTTTTATACTTCTGACCACATGGTCACTCACTGTGCTAATTTTTTAATAAGTCACTAAATGTTGTTAGTAAATTAAATGTTTATACATTTCTACTTTATATTGTCCATTTATTCAAGTTTAATTCATAAGCTTGTTAACATATTTGACTGCTACATGCCTTTTTAAGGTAACACCTGTAACATCTTTTCCATGATTGTGTGGTTCTTATATTATACTTTTTAGAATGAACTGATGATGCTTTCAGAATACGAAAGCGAAACGTTTTCAAAATAGATAGAGTGGCACATCAACTTTGTCTTTCATTTCTCCACCTACAAATTGACCGATATAAGAGCCCACCACTCTGTTGAGTGATCCTTTTATATATTGGAATTTGACGGTCGTACTCCTTTTTCCGATATATATATATATATATATATATATATATATATATATATATATATATATATATATATATATATATATATATATATATATATATGTATATATATATATATAATATATATATATATATATATATATATATATATATATATATATAGAGCTACAATTATTTAAAACATGGTAAAATACAATTTAATAATTGTTTGTTATTTATATCTTACTTGATTGAGATTAACGGCAGTGTGATTTATTTTAATATCATCAATTAATGTTTTGTGGATACAATGCGGATTGCAGCTATCTTCTACATGCATTATTTAGTTGTATAATTTACTTTAACAATTAAAATATAAGAAACAAACACAATTCAAATTAAAAGCAAAACAAACACAAAAACCTTTAGTTGGGTGACTGCCATTAAGGTTGAGTACCAGAAGTACCAAATATCGAATGTTACTGATTGACTTGTGACAGACAGAAGATAATTAGTTCCATGTCGTTGATGTAATAGTTGTTTATTTGATTGAGATTTACTGTAAAGGTGTGTTTTAGTTGAAAATTTTTAAAATTAAATTTAGTGTCACATTACTTATTTAATAGTTATGTACATCTATTTATAATGTTTGCTTTTCAATGTGTAATAAATAAGCATAAATCTCACTCAGATGATCAACATCTGATTTCTTATTTATTAAATTATCAATTTGAGTGATAAATGCTATCTTGAAGAAGTCTTTTATTGAGACTATTTTCCATTGCAAGAATCTTTGTTTCGCTGTAGTTCATTATATGGTGTTCATCATGTACGTGTTTTGCAAGGATACATCTATCAGGATATAATCTGCTTTCACTCTTGTGGGAAGTGATACGATTTTTTAGGTGTCTGTTGGTTTGGCCAATATGTTGTTTGTTACAACTTCCGCAAGGAATACGACAGACTATATTGGATAATTGATCCGTAGGTGTTTTATCTTTTAGTTTAGAGAGTATGGAATTAATGTTTAACACAGTGTAATTAGCGATTTTTATGTTATCAGCTGATTTAAAAATTGTGTAAGTTTCGGTGTTAAGTCTTGTATGAACGGTAATCTAAAGTATTTAAATGGAGTTAATTTGGTGTTAGTGGTTGTGTTTATTGTAGGTGTAATATTTTGTGGTGTGTGGTTAGGGATGGTTTGTGTTACAGATAATGTATCATTTGTTGTACTGAATAGTATTTTAGGGTATGAATTGTCTAGAAAGAGCTGATAAAGGATTTTTAGGTATTTATAATAGAGAGATTGATCTGCAATCTGTAAAATTCTGTTTTTCATTTGTTTTATAAGAGTAATTTTTGTGCTATGCTTATGATATGACCAATAGTTAATATATCTTCCGGAGCTAATAGGTTTGCTATACCAATCTGTTGTTATTACGTTTTTAGTGTTACACTAATAGTTCGGAATATGAAGATTTTATAGACCATTTAATGTTAACACCAGGTGGACAAATTTCTTTAATAAATGATAAGTCAATGGAGGTTTTAAATTTTATACCTATTTTGACTGAGAAACCACTCGCTGTATCGGCATCTTAAAGATTCGCTGTGTCGGCACCTTGAAGGAAGGCATAGCATCTCATGTATTCCTTGATACCTAGCTTGTATTTAATAAAGTGAACAACTTTTATAGGGGTATCGATGGTGTTAAGTTGATAATACATAATGTGAACTATATAATGTCATTTATCTTCTGTAATTTTTGGCTTCTGTAATTTCTGCACTTGATTCGAAATGTTGAGGGGTTTATTCATTTGATTAAACATTTCAATAATATTTGAATAGAGCCTTTCTAATCCCATCCTAATCTCAATTGAATTTGAGTCTTGGATTTGAACCTTGAGAGTGTCATCAGAACGGACGGAAAAAACTGACGATATATTGAAAATATCTTGTTCCACCTATCTTAAAAATGTTAAAACATTATTAGGATTTAGCAGGTTGTTTATTCTATGGATCTTGCAATTTTTTTTGTAAGATATTCTAGTTTGTGTTAGTTACTTGAATAATGGCTTCAAAGTTCTCTAAAGGTATTTGATTTTTTGATAAATTGGATATTTTTTTATTTAATTTATATAAAGCAAAGAGCATTTCATATAAAAATTTCTGCAACAATCCCCCTTGCATTGTAATTATTATCAAATGTGTTGTGATTCATCATTAACCTAGCAGCTCAGATAGTTTAATTTCACCACTGGTCGCGGTCATCTGTTGCATGTACCGCCTCAGTGTCTTATGTAGACCTCTATATATTTTATTTTAATTTTATTATTTTTGTATCAATCTAATTATCTCCCAAGAAGCTTTCATTTCTGTAATAAGTAGTTGCTGCTTTCTTGCTTGATAACCGACCAATATTCAGTGCCTCGTCATGACATTTGACCTTACAGAAACATGGTAACACTACCTTTAAGTTTCATTCATTTTTCAGTGTTTTCGTCATATTGTTCTTTCTTTTACCATTAGAGGTTGATCTGAGTTGCACACTGTTTATATTATAGTTGAATATCTACATGTTGAGTTTGTATAAAGTCGTAAAATTGTAGTGAACCAGAACTAATGCTAACTTTTCTTTGTAAAAATATTCATCACAATAAATCTTTTAAGTGAATATTATCTGCTACTTCCATATGCGACAACAGAACACACAATAATCAAATTTTGTGTAAAAGTAAATCTTGCTCATTCGAGCTCGTAATACGCAATCACCAAGCGCAATAAATTCGTTTTGAAACCAACTCGTCTCCCTTTTTTGAACTCAGCAAGCAAGCCAAAGGCGAAATCATTTAAATTCAGATATTATTGTCACAATGTCTGAGTGGGTGAAATGAAAGAGACACACACCGGTGCTTCTATGACTACAAAGTGAAGTCATTTTACTGTAACTAAATAAATGGAAAATGCTGTATATATATTTATCACCCAGCGCGTCATATTCTAATATTGTGTAACGCTGAAATATATTTGAATATGATTGGATTATTTTCCCCTATTTTGTATATTTGGGTTAAATTATTATTTCGCGAAATAATACAATTTATCTTCTATTATTTATTTAAGCAGTGTTTTATCCATATAAATGATCTAAAAACAAATACAACGCGTCCATAAAGGAACGAATAAATTCATTATTAGCTAATTAAACAACAATATTAGATATTCCCGAGACAGGTCGATTTTTGATTTTAATTTACTATTTTTTCCAATTATAATCTAAAATACAGGGTAAGCCACCTTCACATCATGACGTCGCGTCGTCGCCATTTTGTAAATGGAACTCCCTTTTTTGTCTCATTTACAGATTTGCCTTGCTGAGCTGATTCCAAAAATGCATAACACGTTGTTTCAAATTGGTACACGGTGCAAAAATGCAAAAATTCCAAGTTACTTTCAAAATAATGAATGAAGAATAAACGTATTAAACGCAATAAATAAAATTTCATTGTTATTGTTATACAACTAATTCAATCAAATATTAAAAACACCTTGCGGGTAATTCCAGCAATAATCGACACAAGTCGGTGGGGTCACCCTCTCCGATTTGGCTGAAATTTTACACAAATGTTATACTAGATATTATGATTGTCAAATTTTCAGACCTTAATATTCAAAATGGCGGCCGTGGCGCGTTATTGAAGTTTCACGCTTTTTATCAATTTTTTTCGTGTTTCGCCGATTTTTTTAGTACAACGAGCTAAATATGCTTAAAAAAATATCCACTATATGTTTTCCAATGTAAAATTTCCCGCTGAACACGATCCCGGTGTCAGAATTGCCATATGACGTCATGTAAAGCCACAAAATGCGAAACAAAGCGCTTTTTTTGAAAAATTCATATCACAAAAACACCCTCTTTAATTTTTTTCAAATTTTCACAAAAGACGCCTTAATACAAGTACTTTCTAATAAAAGTTGTCTCAGAAATCCTTTTTATATGTTTTATAGGCCGCTGCGGCCTATAAAAGTACAAAAAACGCGATTTTTGGACTTGGAAAACTATTTCCCTACGTATATGTTTAGGTGCATTTCGATCTAGCCCCGCCGAAAACATGTGCATTAAAGCTTTGGAACCTTATCTTTTCATACGAAGTCAGCTTTTACTGTCTTTCTATTTCACTACAGTTGCAAAATCCCAGTAATTAAGCTTATTAATATCCACCACGCTAGTGTAAATAGAAACAGATCTGTTTAAACTATACCACAATTAAAAAATCCTTTACTAGCAGCTATAGAAATAAATATAACTACCCCCATACATACTTTCAATAATCCTCCATGGACCAATAAGCTACCCGCTTTCAATACTAGTCTAACTCGACATAAAAAAGAAGACACTTCTAACCACTTCCTTAGACAATTATTTCAAGAAGAAATAAATGCAAAACAGTACTATCAAGTTCTTTATACCGACGCATCTAAAGATGAAAAGAATACTGGTTGTGCTGTCTGTACTGAAAATATAACCTTAGCTCTACACCGACTACCAACCACTTGTAGTATTCACACTGCAGAATTATATGGTATCCTTAAAGCTCATGAAATGACTTATGCTAATACGAAATCTCTAGCTATATGTACTGATTCTCTTTCTTAAATTCAGTCCATTGCCAACATATACTCGTTAAATCCGATAGTCCAAAAAATTCAACACATCTGTCATCAAAACCAGAGCAGAGGAACATCAATAACCATTCTTTGGACCCCATCTCATGTGGGGATCAGTGGAAATGAGTCTGTAGATATCACAGCAAGAAAAACCGTACTAACGAGAATACTTCTTCTTTTTCCCATCATCTTAAATATCACAATCACACAATCAAGATACCAGATGATATTTCTCTTCTTCATAACATCTCAGGTAGAGATAATCTTAAACTTGATCTTTTTCAGGATTTATTCATCCAGTTTTACTTACTTCTACATTGCTTTCTCTCTTTTCCTTAGCTTAATTATCGCCCTATATATCCTGTCATACTTAATACTATTCTTGTCACCATTAATACATTAGCATCCTTAGTCTAATATCCAATTTCCCATCCTCTCAATAACTAATCACACAGGATTTCTTATAAATACTCACTTTACATCTATCATTTCCTATCACAGTCATTTTCAGTATCCCCAGCTTACATCTTCACGTTCATATCTCCTATTTCTTTTTCCTTGATTCATCTTCCATAATTTTCAAATTAACTTTTATCTCTACTTACTTCATATAATGAAATAATTAGGTAATAACCAATGACGTATAATATATAGACTACGCAGTCCCCTATTCTCGCTATAGAATCGAGTGTCCGAAAGATCTCGGCTCAAGGTTGAAGGTATGTTTATCACAACAGCGGCGTGTTCATTTATATGTTTAATGACAATAATTATTTTTTTAATTAAAATTAAATATTTATGATTTCTTTTTGCTCCCGTCTATAAGAGAACTAATTATATTGATAAAATAGTATGGCATTTTACTAAAATAGTAAGTAAATAACTCTCAACAATTTAAAATAAAATTTGCTTGTCACACAAAATGGAGAAAATGTTTTCATACGTCCATGATGTTTTCAAACACAAGATCAACTTCGTGATGCTTCGTAAGAAATCATGAACTTCGTGCATCTTCGTATCAAAACAATAAACAATAACAAAGGTATTCATGTTTTGGACACTTTTTAAAGCGTTCACCGAGTCTATATATTATACGTCATTGGTAATAACATCCTTTTTTCACTTTTAATAATGATTTAATTTACAATTATCTAACTTAAACTTTGTCTTACCCTGGTATACCAAATTTAATTATCACAGTCACTAATTGTTTGACATTCTCCCCCTTTTTAACATACCAAAAATTGCTATTGATCCTACTACACATCCTAACATAATTCTTCACTAAAAAACGGCCTATTCATAAACGGAAGCACAATGACTTTTGCTCCTACCACATCATTTCACTTGACGTTGACGAGTTACTGACTGATTTTTCATACCATCTTTCTATCAGTTACAGATCAGAGACTCCAGCACAGATCAAAGGTAATGTAAGTCGACAAAATCTCACCAGCTCCTGGGGGTAACGTTAGATGCCCCCATTTTTAGTTTTTATTAACTACCGAAGTTAACGGTCTATTGCATTTACCTTTGCGAATTCCATGAGGATTGTTTTTCGTTATTGATGTCCTTCTATCGTTATTCTGTGACCAAACAATGTTTTTAACAACTTTTTATGTAAGTAGTAAAAAACCAAGGTGTTCTTTCTATACAATTAAATTTCAACTTACGTGTTTTTAATATTGTTTTTTTACTCTCTCTTTTATTAAACTGATGATGGAATGATTCAATTCCAAAAAGATCTACTTTAAAATAAAAGTTTTAAGCTTTTAATAAGCATTTTGTATACCTTGATAAACACGAATACCACGTGCTTTGGATTGAACAGGTGTACTAGCCACTCCTGGATATCTTCACTTTATGGTTTTGTTCCAGTTTTACTTTTAATTTTAAAAACACGTTGCTTTGACCTAAGTCTAGAAAAAATTCAACTTCATCAAGATCTAGCAGCAACCATAAAACAAAATACTCGTAAAAGATGGCAAAATCATTGGAATGAACAAAACACAAATCTGCACACAATCAATCCCACTGTATACTCATTTACGACACCTACAATGCACAGGAGGGACAAACTCATCATTTGAAGAATCCGAATAGGACACATAGACACACATAGACACATAGGTCCTGATGAAATTCCAACTGAAATATATAAGCTTATAAAGGATAGCAATGTTTTAGAGGCTATAACTTCGTTTTTCAATACCATTTATACCAGCGGACAACTACCTAATGGTTGGTCTAACTCACTGTTTATAGCTCTACCTAAAAAGACAAAAGCAAAAACCTGTGCTGATTATAGAACCATCAGTTTGTTAAAACACTTATTGAAAATTTTTCTGAGGGTAATACATGGTCGTATCTACAATAAATGTGAGGAATACCTGGATGACACTCAGTTTGGTTTCCGTAACGGATTTGGAACGAGAGAGGCACTGTTTGGAATGAACTTACTTGCTCAAAGATGTCGTGATATATCTGTAGACATATACTGTTTTATTGACTTTGACTTTCAAAAGGCATTTGATCGTGTTAAGCACTCTATATTGATCGAAGCTTTAAAAGACATTGGCTTGGACGGCAGAGATGTTCGAATAATTGCAAATTTATATTGGAATCAAACAACATTAGTTTTAGTAGATGGTGTGGACTCACAAGCTCTCAATATTAAAAGAGGAGTACAGCAGGGGTGCCTCTTGTCACCCCTGCTTTTTAACGTTTACTCCGAAAGAATTTTCAGAAAAGCACTTTCTGAAAAACAAAAAGGAATACTTGTGAACGGCGAAGTCATCAATAATTTGCGATATGCGGACGATACCGTACTCCTAGCTGAAGAAGATCTGCAAACACCACTTGATAGTGTAGTTGAGAGTTGTAGGGAGGCAGGTCTGGATCTTAACATAAGGAAAACCAAAATATTTGTAATAAGTACACAACAGAATCTAAAACCGTCTATATATGTAAATAATACCAAACTTGAGCAAGTTGATAAAATCGTCTACCTTGGACAGCAATTAAATTGTAATGCAGAAAATCACGGCGAAATTAGATCCAGAATAGAGCAGGCTAGAGCTGCTTTTAGAAGGATGTCCAAGGTGTTATGTAACAGAGGCCTAAAATTGGCATTAAGGATCCTACTTCGCTGCTACGTGTTCTCGGTCTTACTTTATGCTGTCGAGTCCTGGACTGTGAATAAAATCGATCTAAATCGCCTTGAGGCTTTCGAAATGTGGTGCTATAGAAGAATTTTAAAAGTTTCATGGGTGGAGAAGATTCGTAACTCCACAATACTTGAACGTCTCAGCAAGACTACTGAGATCATAAAAAGCATCAAGCAGAGAAAGCTGGAATATTTCGGACATATAATGAGAGGTCCCAAATATAGATTGCTACAAAATATCATGCAAGGAAAAATAGCAGGCAAACGCAGTCCAGGACGAAGAAGAACCTCATGGTTGAAGAACTTGCGAGATTGGTATGGTGTAGATACAAGCATGCTATTTATGGTGGCAGTGAATAAAATTAAAATAGCTATGATGGTAACCAACGTTCTGAAAGGACATGGTACATGAAGAAGAAGAAGAATAGGACACACTCGCATTACTTACGGATACCTGATAACTTCCAAAAACTCATCTGCTTGTGAACATTGTGATTGTCACCGCCTTACAGTGGGACCCTTACTCGTTGAGTGCAGTTATTATAGACTATACATATAGACTAGTGCATAATATAAACGGTAACCTGAAACAGATACTTAGTTCGACAAATGTGTACAGTGCTCTAATTGACTTTTTAAAAGATTGCAGATTATATTATCGTATATCAAATATTGTAACATTGTTCGTTCAAAAAAAGAAAAGAAAAAGTTTGTAACACTTATCTTTCCAAATATAATGTAACTTAGTGTATTTATCTTGTATAATGTAATAATCTTATATGAATAATGTAATACTTCAGACTTTTTTGTAGCCATGTCAATGGCCATAGATGTCGAGACACGTTAATTTGAATAAAAAAAATCTAGTGAACTGATCAATTACTACTACTACTATCGGTTTACAGCGTTCTCCGACGTCTTCCGACCCCTAACCGCCACTCTTCTCTATTCAACCATAGACCTGGAGGGATTTCTCTTTCCTCTAGTTCTTTTTCAATTCCCTCTCTCCAGCTTCTTCTCGGCCTGTCCCTTTTCCTTCTCCCTTGTGGTGTCCACGTCAAAATCTGTTTTGGAATCCTGTCATCTGGCATTCTCTGTACACCAATTACTATATCAGTATATTAATCACCGTTTTTTATACCATAAAATGCCTGCACCATAATAATAATTACCCATGCTATTTTTCCTAAAAATATTTTTCCTACTCTCCGTTTTTACATATGTGTAAAATTAATAAATCGTAAGCGTTGGTTTCAAATCTATTTCCAAGGGTACAGTAAGCTGTCATTTTAATCCTCGACGAAAGCACAACTTGAAAACGCTACACTAATACATCTTTGGCACTAGACAAACACTGAATATAATTATTGCAATCTGCAGTATGGGTAAAGGTGTTTGAGTTTCAATAACTAAGTGAACAAACCGGGGCCAGGGCTTCTTTACATTCATTCATGCACACACTATATAAGTACCTATATCGGCTGGGAATAAACAAGCCAGCTTATATCATAAACATACTATGTAAACAGGGAAACTCCGGGGAAATTATAATACTGCGGCACCGTATATACTTTGTAGTTCTGATGGAGAATGGAGGATGGAGTTGGTATGGATAAGGAGCGCACAAGAACTAATAATTTCTTATGTACGAATTTACGTTTTGCACAGATTTATACAACACGCCATGAAAAATATCTTAAAAATCGAGACTTTTGTGAATAGTTTAATTACTCACAATAGCATAAATTCATAATTATAATAGTAATCATAATAATTCATACTCAAAATAGTATAAAAATATCGTCCTTAAAAATTATACAGGTGTACGCTCCAACAAGTACTTAGCGCGATGAAGATATTAAACATTTCTACGAAGACATAACAACAGCTGTGGAAGAAAAGAAATTAAAATTAACGCTAATAATCGGGTACGTCATCATCGTCATCAATGGTGCTACAGCCCTATGAAAGAGCCTCGACTTTCAGAAGTCTATTAGGCCAGGCAGGATTACCATCCTCATCTACACCATCCTTCCATCTGAGTTTTGGCCTACCCCTTTTTCTACTTCCCACGGGTTGTGACATAAGAATTCTTCTAGGAGGGTTGTTCTGCTGTGATCTTGCTAGATGTCCTACCCATCTTAGTCTTCCTATTCTTCTAAGAGATACTAAGTCTTTACCACCAAATATTTGTTTATATCTGTGGTATACCTCGTAGTTGTATCTCCTCCTCCAAACAACATTTTCACAGATGCCACCAAATATTCCTCTCAGGATCCTTCGTTCAAATATAATCGGGTACTTCAATGTTAAAATAAGAGAACAACTATATAAAGAGGAAGACAAAGTAGTACACCATGGATAAGGCAAAAGAAATTATAGAGGACACACATTTGTGCATTACTTGGAGGAGAAGCAACTATATGTAATGATTTTATTCTTTAAGAAAAAACCCCTAAGAAAATGGACATGGATGTAACCCCAATGGTGAAACTAAAAACGAAATTAATTACATTCTTTCAACGCAAAAACTCATGGTTAAAGACGTAACAGCAATAAATCGCTTCTCAACTGGTAGCAACCGTAGACTAGTCCGAGCCAAGCTGATCATCGGTAGTAGATTTGCAACAAGAAACAAAATGGCAAATAATCAAAAATTAAACATAGAAAAATAAAAAAATATATAAATAAAAACAGACGTGCGAAGAGAGAATAAAGGAAATATTGCCGACCAAGGAAGATATAGAACACAAACATCTCATTGAAATAAACATGATATTTACTGAAACTCTAATGAAAGTGTGTAAAGAAAAAGCACAGACAACAACAAAAAAAGAAAGTTTCATATCCCAGGAAACAAAGATTCTTATGAATACAAGAAGAATATTACTAGAATAAAGGGGACAAAAATAAAATGGAATAGAAAGAAATAAACAAAACTATTAGAAAAAATATCAAGGAGTGTAAACGAATAGTACAGAAAGAAAAGAGAGAGAAAACAATAGAAACATGAAGTGCTTAAAGCAGAATCTGGGAAATATACAAATTAATAGCATAAAGAACAAAGAAGGAATGTAGACCAACAATATAAAAGAAATTTTACAGATAACGTACAAATATTATACAAATCTCTATAAAACAGAACAAAAACCAATCCAAGAAATCCGTAATCAGTTACAACTGAAAATAAAGAACGTTAACTGTGACCTACAACCTGAAATCAGTAAAAATAAAATAAAAAAGGCACTCAAAGAAATGAAGAGTATCAAATATCCTGGGAAAGATGAAATAACTATGGAAATGCTAAAACTGTGCGGGAAACTACAGTGGAAGTCTTTTATGTACTAGTGAATAAAATATTGAACACAAAAAAATACCCACCACATGGAACGAGGCAATAACACTATTACTATTTAAGAAAGGCAAGAAAATCAGACCGGAGAATGATACGGTTGGCCTGGGTATCCTTTGGAAAACTTTTCTATATACCAAAAATAGAAAATACCCCCAATATTTAAAAACAAGAGTCTTCAACCAATGTATACTTCCTGTTCTCACTTACACTTCTCAAACTTGGACGTTTACAAAGGAAAACATGGAAAAAATAGCAAAAGACCCAAAGAACCATGGAAAGACAAATGCTGGACATCAGGCTATCAGACAAGAAAAAAAATACTTGGATCCGCAACAAAACAAAAGTGATCGCTGTATCAACGCAGATAGCATTACTTAAGTGTAAGTTCGCTGGACATACCATAAGACAAAAAGACGACAGATGGAATATGATGATTATACACTGGAGACCATTTTACCAAAATACTAAATAATTGATTAGGCAACTTTTGTAAGGTATTACTTTCCCATCGCAAAAAAATGTTTCGCTTGTTTCAATGCACCCCAATGACCTAGGACTAGATGGAGTCATATAGTTAATGACGACCTGAGGTATCTTAACGTAAAAAATTTGAAAGAAAAAGCATATAACAAATAGGAATGGAGAAAGACTGTAAACCAAGCCATGAGCCTGCTAGACTTGAAATGCTACTATATTATAATTAAATATTAATGGTTTTATATCTAAATCATGAATGTGTTGTTTGTGTGAGTCCATTTCAAATAGGTAAAAGAAATAGTAAATAAGACTTACTCACAATCAATTTAATTTAACTATCTAGACGACTGGTTTCGCTTTCTACAATATGCAAAGCATCTTCAGGACTCGATACAAAGTTAATTAAATGCTGAAATAATAAAACCCATATTAGGGTGTTGTTTTATAAAGATAAACAAAGATAAATAATATAAATTACAGTAATTATGCCAATATTACATGTCTGTGGTTTTTCTAAAAAAATGAATAAACTGTTTAAGCAGACAAAGTAAGACCCACAAATTAATTGTGGTTAACTTTACTTACAGTACTGAAAAATAGAAGGAGAACTGTCACTCTTTAACCTACATCAGCTTGTCAAATTTACCTCTAAAATCTAATAGATTACAAAAATCTCATAGTCTCCAAGTAATAGATGTAGTGCTTTTAAGCCCCCTTTTTTAAAATTTAATGTCTGTTTTGTCCTTTTTAAGTGTCCTTAATTGTTTTAGTTTTAATAATTTTACATACTGGACTTTACAATCATTTGCCATATAACAGTAAGTTAATTCAACTTTATCAAAGAAATTTGATAATTACAAATTAAAGGAATTTGCACACCCACATAATTGTACATATAATTTCATTCATTGTCATACAAGTGTCACTTTAATAAAATTTCAATAAATAACACATTTCATAAATATATCTCTTGAATAAATATAAATAACTTTTAAAGAATTAAATAATATAGAACATCACTTTCATTTAACAAAAATCACATTACACCTATTTTCTACTTCATTGGATAAAATGTATCTCCTTAAGAAACTTCCCCGTTTATTGTCAAACAATTACAATAGTAAAAACTGAAGTTCTTTATTTAGCAAAACAGGATAGTTTGAACTATGTTCTTCCAACCATTAATTAATAGTGTACCGGCACGTAAGTAATGTTTTGTTTATTTACTAATTTATTGCAGTTCAATAGACTATTTTTATACCAATTTGTGGGTCTTACTTTGTCTGCTTAAAAAGTTTATTCATTTTTTAGAAAAACCACAGACATGTAATATTGGCATAATTACTGTAATTTATATCATTTATCTTTGTTAAGTTAATTAGTCAGGCCATGGGGATGGTGTGTACTAGTTTCTACATATGAGATGGTGTGCACTCTCTTCTTCTTGCTATAGCATGCTGGACGAGCTATACTGCCTGTAGTCAGAACCCCGATGTATGAGAGGGAACACAAGGTGTACTAATACTCATACTCTTATGAAGCGCATCTGGCGCTGCATGAGAACCTTCACATTTTACTCTTCTTCAACTAGTCTTTGAGTAAAGTGTCTTTTATCTTTCCTATCAGCCTCTCTTGGCCTTCTTCTTCTTTATGTGCCGTCTTCTACCGAAGGTTGGCGACCATCATACGATAGGTTTCTCTGTTTTGTGCCGCATGAATTATGTTCGCAGCTTCTGGTATTTGAAACCATTCTCTCAAGTTTCTCAGCCAGGATTTCTTCTTTCTGCCCAAACCTCTTCTACCTTCAATCTTGCCTTCCACGATAAGCTGTAGCAGACTGTACTTATCATTACGGAACACATGGCCCAGGTATGACGCTTTCCTCCTTTTAACAGTTGTTAACAATTCCACCTCTTTACCCATTCGTCTTAATACCTCTGTGTTGGTCACTCTGTCTGTCCAAGGTATTCTCAGTATGCGTCGATACAGCCACATTTCTAGAGCCGCTAACTTCTTTATAGTTGCTGCTGTTAACGTCCACCCTTCTACGCCGTAAAGTAGCGTAGAGAGTACGTAGCATTTCGTGGCGCGCCATCGGAGGTTAATGCTTAGGTTGTGGTTGCTTAGAAGCTTTCTCATTTTGATGAATTTGGATCTTGCTATTTCAATTCGGATCTTAATCTCTACTTCTGGGTCCCACTTGTCATTTACTGTATATCCCAGATATTTAAATCGGTGTACTCTTTCAATACGTTCGTCTTCAATATGCAGGTCGATATGTTGAAATTTTTTTTTACTGATCACCATAAATTTAGTTTTCTTTCTATTGACCTCTCTTGGCCAACTCTTGTTTTTCTGACCCCGATTGGCTATTAGGTTTCCGAGGGCGGACGGGTCACTATTTTCTTTCCTTACTCTAAACTATTTTCTACCACGCAGAAGGAAGTGGGGCCCCACTGCGTTACTTTGCCCCAAGAACTATCATGAAGATGACCTCTAAACATATCAGTAAGCCGAGCGATCCAACTAGCAATTGGCGCCAATCAGCGTCCGGGGCTGATGGTGTGAAATGGGCTACCGGCCATGATGTTGTGAGAAACCAGGCACGCCATGGAAACTCTGAGTCTGGAATAAACATAAAAATATGGAGCACCCTTAAAATCGGTACGTGGAATGTTCGAGGATTGCTGGAACCCGGAAAATTGGATGTAGTGGAAAACGAGATCCACAATTATGCCATTGTAGGTCTATCTAAAACCCACTGGAAGGATAAAGGACATTTTACGTCAAAAAATGGCAATGATATTTATTTCTCCGGCAATGATAACGAATCTCGGAATGGCGTCGCAGTGATAGTAAATAATGCCTTTAAAACCTCCGTAAAAGAATACATAACCGTCAGCGATCGGATAATTGTTGTCAGAATGAATGCCAGTCCAGTTAATCTTAATGTGGTACAAACATATGCCCCAACAAGCGAAGCTCACGATGAAGAAAACGAAACATTTTATAGTACGTTGGAGCAGACGCTTAGGAAGCTTCCAAATAGAGAAATCACAGCAGGCGTAGGCGATTTCAACGCTAAAATTGGTGTAACTACAGAAGATCATTACTTGCGAGAGACCGTCGGATTATATGGACTTGGCCAAAGAAATGACAGAGGAGAACGCTTGCTACACTTTTGTATAGACAACAACCTGTTTGTTACTAATACAGGCTTTCAACATCACCCAAGACGACTATACACTTGGATATCACCAGGAAATAGATATAGAAATCAGATAGATTTTATACTGGTAAAAACCCGTTGGAGGAGCGCTGTTAAGGATGTGAAGACCTATCCAGGAAAAGATTGTAATAGCGACCATCAATTTTTATCAGCTGAATTCCGCATGAAGTTAAGAAACAGTCCAAAAACAGGAAATACAACAACTAAATGGCATCTAAGATATAACGATCCGTACAAAAAAGCCGCAATGCAAAAGCTATGTGACCTCAAACAATCATTAAATCCAGACGAATCCTCAAACAACATATGGACAAAAACAAAATCCATATTGCATAATGCTGCGAAAAATATTAAGAGTGATAGAGAAGAAAGAAGGAAACAATGGATAACGGACTCCACGTGGACTAAAATACAGGAGAGAAAGTGCTTAAAAGCCACAGAACTGAACAGTGAAAGTGATAAAGAGGCCTATAAAGCGCTGAACGGTCAAATAAAACGACTCTGCAAAAAGGACAAGAACACACACTTGAACAAAATCTGCATGGAAATAGAAGGGCATAAAACTGAAACTGAGACCAGAGACATGTTTAAAAAAATAAAGCAGATAACACGTTCCTTTACACCAAACTACCCTGCTATCAAAGATGATAACGGAACTCTACTCACTTCTAAAAAAGATATTTTACACATGTGGAAAGAATACTGTGGACGACTGATGATGGAGGAAAGCACAGACGCCCCATCACAACAAGAAGATGCCAGTTTTGCGACGGAACCTGACGTACTCAAAAGTGAAGTTGAAGCAGCAATTATGAGGCAAAAAAGTCAAAAAGCTGCCGGTCCAGATAACATACCTATTGAAATGATTTGGGCCCTAGATGACGTTGGAGTGGATATAATACATCAAATTTGTCAAAGAGTGCGGGAGACAGGTAAATGGCCTGAGGACTGGACACAATCACTATATATTCCCATACATAAAAAGGGAGCGAAAGATTTATGTAGCAACTATCGCACAATTGCTCTAATTGGGCATTGCAGTAAGATACTCTTACACATAATTCTTGAGAGGATAAAGCCCTTTTTACTACCTAACATTGCGGAGGAACAAGCAGGTTTCGTCCCAGGCCGTGGTACTAGAGAACAAATTTTAAACGTACGGCAGATTGTAGAAAAATCCAGAGAATTCAACATCACAACATATTTGTGCTTCATAGATTATAGTAAAGCTTTCAATTTGGTCAACTGGAGTAAAATGTGGCAGGTTTTGTCTGAAATGGGAGTCCCTAATCATCTGATACTGCTAATTAAAAGCCTGTACAATAACTATGCCAGAGTTAGAATAAATGGGGAACTAACTGACAGTTTCAGGGTCACAAAGGGCGTGAGACAAGGCTGCATACTAAGCCCAATTTTATTTAACATCTATGGTGAATGGATAATGCGGAAAGCTACTGAAGACTCTAACGGTGGCATCACCATTGGCGGGAAGAAGATTTGCAACTTGAGATATGCAGATGATACTACTATCCTCGCTAGTTCTGAAACTGAATTGATTCACCTGCTACAACGGATAGAAGACGTAAGCTTAACGATGGGCCTTAAAATAAATAGGGATAAAACGAGAATTACGATAATTGACAGAGCTAACAACAATCAAAATCATCTGGTTAGGATAAACAATATCGCTGTTGTAGATAAATTTGTGTATCTGGGCATCAAAAAGCGCTATGACAAAATTAAAAAAATTTGGAAAAGCCATGAAATTACTACCGATACAAAAATGAGACTAGTAAGAAGTCTAGTTTTTCCAGTTTTTACTTATGCATCGGAATGCTGGACCCTTACTGAGAAAGACAAAAAGAACATAGATGTATTTGAGATGTACTGCTGGAGACGAATGCTGAGAATACCATGGGTGGACCGAAGAACAAATGAATCCATACTGGTCCAGCTAAACATAAGGAAAAGACTAAGAACACAAATAACAGAACAGATAATAAGCTATTTTGGACATGTGCTTCGAAGAAATGGTCTTGAAAAACTTACCATCCAGGGAAAAGTAGAAGGCAAAAGAAGTAGAGGTAGATCTCCTACACGATACACGGACCATATTGTTGCTACCATTGGCGCTCCATTGTCAGAATGTGCTAGATTGGCAGAAGATAGAAAAACGTGGAGGAACATTGGAAAAATTACCTAACAGCTTCATGATATCACGATACCTGCATCAGGTTAACGACTAAGAAGAATCTTTGTTTATCTTTATAAGACAACACCCTAATATGGGTTCTATAATTTTAGCATTTAATTAACTTTGTATCGACAGACCTGAAGATGCTTTGAAAATTGTAGAAAGCGAAACCGATCGTCTAGATAGTTAAATTAAACTGATTGTAAGTCTTATTTATTCTTTCTTTTACCTATTTGTTTTTGTATCTATTAATATAAATATTAATACAGTATTCTAAAATTATTTGAAATTATTGCCATATCTTAAACATGAGACGATGCTAATCAAAGTATACTTCATATAAAGAATTTATTGGCGGTTTTTATTGCCGTTCGTAATTAAAGGTTAAAATTTAATAACGCTCTTAATAAATCTACATTGTTTGAATTTTAATCGATAAATGACTAGTTCCTAGCCCACCGTCTGATATTATTATTCAAGCTATAACCTCGACTTCCTTTACTATTATGCGAGGGCTATCATCTGTTTAATTTCGTGGCCTATGTCTATCCAATATTGAAATGTTAGCTGCTGTTGTTGCAGACTCGAATGCAAATTTTATGTACCAATGGAAGACAGTATGTACCTATCTGGCTTATTTAGAATTCACAAACATGAGCCAAAGTTTGATTACATTTTAGAAGGTAAACCACACGGAATGTGTAAATGGTCAACAATTAAACATTTACTTTGAGAATATTTTCATCTCTGACAATTTTAATATCAATAGTATAGAACATTCTATTTAAATAGCGTTATAATAAACACAGAAGTAATATTTTATGGTTTTATTTTAAATAAATTATATACTGAACGGCAAAAAAAAAGTGTCCACTCCATAAATTTCCGAAAGTAAAAATTGGTTGGAAGTTTGATGCACTATTTCGTATTAGGTACGTCTCAATTTAAATATTTATTGCGATCATATATTATATACCATTTTTCAAAGTAAAACACTTGCACGTCACGATTTATACATAGTGACGTCACTTGTATTTAAAATTTCCAGAACATCAACCTTATAGTTAAAATTCTCGTAACACAGCTAATAATACGAAACCTATACGGAACTTCTCGATCTTTCATAGGCGTAAACATGGTGTAATAGTCAGAAAAATATAATCACCATTATATTGGAAATTTTAGAATTATGTTGATTAAATAACCAAAAACATTTATTATTATTAATACAAATTTTATGACATAACTCTTGAAGTCTAATATTCCACAAAATAATAATTTTAATTTAATATATTAGACAATTGTACGCAACTGATATGGAAATATATCAAATATTATTGACAGTTCAGCGGGTGGCAAAAGTGTATAAAGTGTCGCTGCTTTTTAGAGTAGCAATTTTGTTTATGTTTTGATTTCTTACACAATTTGATCATAATATATATATATATAATATATATATATATATATATATATATATATATATCAATAAAGTATATTTAGAAATACATATTAAATTTAGATTAATAGCTTTAAAAACTAATTATTGTTGTGTATTGTGAATGTGATATGCCAAAACAAATAAATAGTCTGTATGAAGCTGATAAGTTTTCATATAAGATAGATTATTTTGAACAAGAAATAATGGCGGGACGTTATTGTTATTAAAGCCCTAAAAGGGGTAAGTTTAAAATTTAGCATATATAATTTTTTAGTAAAATGTTTTCTGATGTATGTTAATGTGTTGCAGTAGTCTTAAAACTAAGTGTATCTACTTTTAACCCGGTATCTGGCAACACCAAAAATAGATGTCGAAAAATTATTTTATTGTATACATAATCTCATATAACACTCAATAATACCCTGAGGTACAAAAAAACCGAAAGGAGATAGGGGAAAGTGGTTTTTGAATCCGTTGCCTAGAAGCAACATTGCCAGTCAAGAAACACTATTTGGTACTAACTTCACTAATGAAGAACTCAAAATTTTGTTAATCGTAAATAAAGAACTGTTTAACTAAAGGACATTTTATTTATTTAATAAAAAAATTAACTTATAATAGAGTGCCTGATACTAAAAAATTATAAATATAGGCCTAATTCTAACGGTGGAATGATAAAAAACAATTTTTGTTCGGTTTAAAACAAAGCCGCATGTTACATTTTTCACACTGCACAGTTGTATAGCCAGTTTTACAAAATCTGCATCTTCCTTTAGCGGTATAAAGTGGCCAGTGACCTAACGCATCTCTTCTGGTAGCATCATCAGGTCTTACAGTAAGAGGATGGCGAATAATGTTATCTGTATTTTCCATACTTGATGAACGGCCTCGCTTTACTTTGTGCTTTCCAGTATTGGACAACGACCTAGCTAGTTCCATTCTAAACTTCTTGAGAGATATAAAATTTATATTATTGGCTTTACTGTCAATTTGATGTAATATCCATGCATTTATAATACAGACATCTAAGAGCCAGGTAACTATTGGAAAATACCATCTTTTACTACGACTTGGACTTCTGTAGAGACCCAATAAAGAGTTAGCTTTATCCACTCCACCCATGTGTTTATTATATTGAGTAATTAGATTTGGGCATGGCACATTTACTTTTCTTTTATGTTCTTTAGAATACCTTTGTACGTGATTGACTGGCTCAATCCCACAACCAGTACTAGCCAGAAGTACACATTTGTTATCTGCCCATTTTACAACTATAATATTCTTTTGTTCATCGCATTTATAAATATAGGAACCCCTGCCACGTTTTAGCAAAACCTTATCAGTATCCAAGATGCAACCTGCTATTCTATTTGAGCGAATAGTGCCCCAGCTAAGGATATTATACTTCTTCTTCAAGTAATGAAATAATCTCAAACTGGAAAACCAATTGTCACAAAAAATCATTGAATTCTGGGGGGCCTCTAATGTTTTACATAGTGCAATCACTGAAGCTGCACCGACACCCAAGGATTGTTCTTCTTCAGAAATCTGATTGATAGTTCCCTGTAGTTGTGAAAACGTCGAAGCACCTTGGTAAGGAATGAAATCGGCAATATATCCTGAAACACCTGCCCTTACAAAGAATTTGTAACCCCATTTATGAGGCTTATTTTGTATGTATTGTCGTAAATTGCCACCGTATGTACCTTTGTAGGTAACCATAGCCTCATCTATAGAATATTGGTTTTCGAACTGATACTTATAACAATTTGTAGAAATATGATCTAAAAGGGGACGAATTTTGAAATAGCGGTCTTTCGTTTCTGAAGTTGCTTCTAAATTATCATTAAAATGGATCATTGTTCTCAGTTTTTGAAATTTATTTAGGGACATAAGATCAGCAACAAGAGGAATTTTTGAAGAAGTGGCCCAATAATCTTCTATTGCTGGCAGCTGTATTACCCCCATAAAAATCAAAATGAAGAAAAAGTCTGTTATTTCGGAAGTATTTGTGTTGACACTTACCCCAGTTTTTTGCGTACTGTATAAATTCGTCTGGTATACAATATTCTCTATTAGATTTAGTAAAAAAAACCTCGTAAAATACTCAAGCGGCAAGGCTACCTCTACTGCATTATTGTCTATAGTTGGATTTTCGAACGGAATGGTTTCTATGTCACTTTCAGACCAGTTATAATATACTGACTCCGCTACTTTTTTACGTTTTCTTGGTGGTTCTTTATGCTCGTCTTCTTCATTCGTTTGATTAGCCTCCTCTTCAGTTAGCAGTTGATGATTATGAGGTTCATCATTTTCATCTGATTCTACGGTAATTTCATTTACATTGATGTTTTCAATTTCTTCATCATACTCCTCCGTGTTAGACAAATCAGAGAGATTACGGTTGACAGGAACAATACACGACATTTTCGTCTTTTTTCCATAAAAGGATGTAGTTGATATTTCATTTAAATTTTCCATAGTGAAATCTTATACTGAAAAAAAAACTCAATTACTCAACTGATAATGTTGCTTGAGAGCCACATGATTTTTATTCAACAAAATAATATGATTACTTACCGTATACAGCAAGAAATAACAGAGAATTACACTCAAACAACCTTTGTTTATATACCAAGTAAAAATCCAACCTCAGAATACTCCTAACAAACGTTTGGTAATAAAAATTATGACACACCCACATACACGTAGATCTCTACTGGTATCCTCCTGGTATCCTACTGTAGTAAAATTATTTTTTCAAATATTTCTAGTGAATGTTAGATGTCACAAGTTTTATATAACTAACACGACTTGTTGCTTACAATTATCATTGTCAGATAACGGCTATATATATAGTAGAAATTGATTTAGGGGCTTATAAAAACGATGTTGCCTGAGAGCATCAAAATCAGCTACCGGGTTAATATAATAGTTTGACAAATAGTTGACAAGGTATTTTCTTGTAGCACTTTAAATTAATTACTATTTAACTGCTAATAAGCCACAATTAAAGATAAAAATACGTTTATTGTCGTTTCAATTTCCACTTCGGAAATCGTTCTCAAAATACAAACAGTAAATTGATGTAGGTCAAATAAATAGATATGTCAATAAACCCATTTTTATCTTTAATTGTGGCTTACTCCCAGTTAAATAGTAATTAAATAGTTGACATTTTAAAAATTCCTCACTTACTAACTATTCTGATGTTTTGGCAGCGCTGTGGGGTTCTGACGAAGTAAATCTTGAATGACGTGCAAGCTTTTTTATATGAAAAATGCTATATGCTTGTTTTTGACAGTTTTGACGTTGATGTTGTTGTTTTCTGTAGTCGCTGTTTATCTGTTTAACTTGAAAACATTTTATCAAACAGTAATTTAGCTTTCCAAACGTGGATTTTGACTAAGTGAATAATTAGTTTGGTTTGGTAGATATGGTTTGGAGACCGGTCCTAAACATGGCAATACAAATTGTGTTTACATTTCAGTCCCGAAAAATTGTCTTTTTTAATATAATCTATATCGATACAAACTTAAACTAAAGCAAAAATAGATCCAGTATAGATATTTTAATAGACCTAGAGTCCAAAATTTTCTTAACAAGAGATATTTTAAATTTAAGATAAGTGGTACAATATCCAGCACTAAAGATCAAACAAATGGAACACCTCAAGGATCCGTTATTAGTTCTACACTATTCTTAGTAGCGATAGACAAAATATTTTAAAACTTTGTTAAGGCGAGATTATACGCTATATTCAAGAGGATACAATATTCTTTCTATACAGAAAAACTTACAGTGTGCAATAAATCACCTTGAAAACTGGTCAAAAGCTGTGGGATTGCCATGTTCTACAACCAAAACTATATGTATTTTATTTTCAAAAAAACCGCACTCTACAAATCCAGATCTTTAGTTATATGGAAACAATTTAACTTATGTGGAACACTTAAAAGTTTTATGAATGATATTTGATAAGAAACTATCTTAGAAATACCATAATATGCAAATTAAGCAATCGTGTCGATCAGGTCTTAATTTAATACGAACACCGTGTAATCGTAATTTGGGTTTGGATTTAACAAGTCTGATTCATATTTACAAATCATTAGTACGATCAAAACGATCGATTATTGATCAGTTGTGTACTCATCTGCGAAGAAGGCTCTTCTTGTGCAACTCGAAGTCATACAAAATACAGCATTAAGAATAGCTACAGGAGCATTTTGTACTAGCCCCATTAAGTCTACAATGTTTAACCGGGGAACTAACTTTAAATTTAAAAAGAATGTACTTATAATTAATATACGCATCATCCATATGTGCGATAAAATCGCATCCCACTTTCCATCATCCTATCGCTGAACGTTTGAAAGAAACTTATATAAATAAAAAAAGACGAACCCTCCCTTTTACGAGAGAATTAGAAGATATCTCACTTGGACCTTTCCTCCTGCAATATGTGATCTAACTATTTCTAAACACAATAAGCTTGAGACGCCCAATGCAACAATTATTCAATAATTTTACAACATACTTGCATCTTTCCCAGATCATTGTCATATCTATACAGATTCATCCAAAACTATTGATGCTGTGGGATCAGCAGTTATATCTCCAAACATTGTATTACAGTTTAAATTATCTTCCAGTTGTAATATTTACTCTGGAGAACTATACTCAATTCTGCAAGCCCTCATTTATATAGGTACCCAAAAAATTCCCAATTCTGTCATAATTACCGACTCTCTCAGTGCAATACATACAATAGAACAGTTATATACAAGTAATCCCATAGGTATTTTAATAAAAGAACAATTGCATTTGCTAAACAACGCGAGGCAGCAAGAACGCTTTATATGAGTTCCAACACACATTGGAGTTCAAGCAAACGATCAAGCAGATTTTCATGCCAGGAAAGCAATACACAGTGCCTATTCAATGTTAGTGAACTTAGTGCTTGTTTCTGATTACAAATTGTTTCTTAAAGAAAAAGTAAAAAATGTATGGAAAAACGAATCAACCTATAACTATCAACCGAATTTTGGTGCGAGATAAATTTAAATCGCCAGCTATTTATTAAGCTAACCCGTTTACGTTTAGTAGCTGACTAACTCACAGTTACCTAATCTCCAAATAAAATTGCCCTATTTGTGACTGTAAAGAACAGAAAAGCTGTTGGGGGAGATAATATCCCAATTGAAATAATAAAGATATTACTAGACGAACACATCGAAGTAATGGAAGATATATTTAACAAAATATACGAAACAGGCACAATACCAAATGATATGATACCACTATTATACCACTACCAAAGAAGAGAAACTCCAAGAAATGTGAAGACCATACACAAAATAATACACAATAGAGTATACAATAAACTAGACGAACACACTGGTCAAACTCAGTTTGGTTTTAAGAATGGGTTCGGTACAAGAGAAGCACTTTTTTCAATACGTGTGCTAGTTGAAAGATGTAGAGATGTCGATTCTGATGTATACTTGTGTTTTATAGCCTTTCAGAAGGCGTTTGACCTGGTAAAACATGATAAACTAATAGATATTTTAAGGTCATGTAATATCGACGATAAAGACTTAAGGATAATTTCAAACCTCTACCAAGAACAAAAGGCTAAAATCATAATAAAAAGCGAAATATCTGGAAAAATCAATATCAAGAAGGGAGTAAGACAGGGATGAGTCCTATCACCTTTGCTGTTCAATGTTTACTCTGAGAAGATATTTCAGAAAGCTTTGGAATTCACTTCGGATGGTATAATTATTAACGGGCAATGTATAAATAACCTGCGATAGGCTGATGACACTGTCATACTGGCAGATAATGCTGAAGCCCTGCAACGCTTAATGGACCAAGTAACGAAAGCCTGTAGAGAATTTGGAATGAAATTGAATACAAAGAAGACAAAAACGATGGTCATCAGCAAGCACCAAAACAGAAGGGTGAAGGTCAATGTCGACGGAACAGATCTGGAAAGAGTAACAAGAACAACGTGCCTTGGAAGTAATCTTGATGAAACTTGGAACCACTCACTAGAGATAAGAATACGCCTGGAAAAGGCACGTACAATGTTTTACAAAATGCAAAAAGTTCTATGCAACCGCCAGCTGGGCATCTCATTGAGAACTAGAATACTTAAGTGCTATGTTTTCTCCACCTTGATCTATGGTGTTGAAGCCTGGACAATGACAGAAGCAACACAAAAAAGTATTTAAGCATTCGAACTCTGGTGTTACCGTAAAATGCTCAGAATATCCTACATGAGCCATACGACAAATGCGGAAGTCTTGCGGAGGACGAATAAGGAAAGAGAGCTTATGCTTATAATAAAAGAACGGGAAACACAATCTTTTGGTCACATCATAAGAAATCAAAAGTATGAACTGCTCCAACTTATAATCCAAGGCAAAGTCAATACCAAAAGAGGAACAGGAAGAAGACGCAACTCTTGGCTTAAAAACCTACGGCAATGGACGAACATGACCTCCATAGAACTATTCAGGGCTGCTACAAATAAGATTAAATGGGCAAATGTAATGGGCAACGTCCTTAAGGATAAGGCACCATAAGAAGAAGAATTTGTGACTGCGACATTAATATAAAACATATTTTAATAAAATATGTTTATATATTACTGATGTCCTAAATACATCAGTAAAAGACAAAAACACTCACCACGATACTACCACAACAGTATTATTACAAATTGTAAATTATGATATTCTAACCTCATTGTAAACCTAGCAATTAATCAAAAATACTGTTTTAGGTTTAAGTATATATGGAACAAACTATTATGTATAACTATAGTACAGCTAATAACCCAAAGTGGTTGATGCTGTTATCAATAAAAAAAATGATATGGTTTTATCTGCAGTAGATGTTGCTCGAATTATTGCATTGCTACAAGACGGAAGAAATTAAGTTTGAGTATCCGAAACTTTAGGTATTCCGAAAACTACAGCACGGAGAACTTTCCACCGCTTTGTAGAAACTAATACGTACTCACTCGTAGAAGACGTTACCTCGCAAAAAGATGATCGTTTTATTATTATGGGACTTTTAAGAAATTGCTATTCCACTGTAATTACTATGAGAAACACTCTGTAAGAGGTTCAAAATGTGAATTTAAGTAACAGAACGGTTAGTAGACGCCTCAATAAAATAGTACTAATGGCAAGAAGGCCGTCTATCCAAGAAGCCAGACACTGTAGGAATCGATTAGTTTTTGCTCAACTACTTCAACACTGAGATATACAGGATTGGAGCCGAATTGTCTTTACTGATGAATCGCAGTTCTGTTACTGATGAAGCCTGGCGATAGCCGAGATAGGATTTAGAGATAGAGAAATAAAAGATTTGCCCAAGCTTGTATGTCCAAAAAAAAAGTTTGGTGGTGGTGTTGTTATGGTTTAAGCTGGAATTTAAAGCTTGGCCTGAACTAATTTTCATCGATAGTCTGCTGAATTCTTATCGGTATATAGAGGATATTTTAGCAGAAGCGTTAGTTCCAATTGGTCTATTTCTTGGGGGCAATTTCGTCTTTATGTATGATAATGCACGGCCGCGTACTGCAAGAATCGTCACAAATTACGTGGGGGAAATGGGAAATAATACATTAGTACATTAATACATTAATACTAAAATATCTTTGACATGAACTTCATCGTAGCGTTAGAAGTCAACCAGGTCAGTCAAAAAGTCTTGAAAAACTTCAAAAGATTCTTCGTGAAGAATATGAACCATGGACGTATAAATAAAGAATATGAACGTATTATTTAAGTTTTTATTCAAAATTTGTTACTTTTTCTTCCAAATCGTATGCAAACGGTTATTTATATTTTAGGTATAGTACAACATATTAGACAGTTTTGTTGAAGTTCACTCATCATTGTTTATGTTTGAAATTCATTTCTATATTGCACAATTTTCTTTTATTGCCTTCTAATTAAATAAAGTATGCTAAGGAATCAAGCAGTAATATCCATTTTTTGTTTTACAAATGAAAGATGTTGGAAAGAACTTTGGATGAATTTTTATTTTCGGAAATTTATAAGGTGGCTACTTGTCAGTGTATACGTAGTTTTTACTACTAGAACGACTGGCAATGAAAACCGCATCACCCCTTTTACCAATATACAGGGTGAGCTAAACGAAGCCAAACGGTCGGATATCTTGGGAAATTAAAGACTGAAACACACGTTGTCAATACTTTTCAAACATCTATTGAATGGCACTAAACACAATTCATCCCAGATAATAGAAAAAAAGATGGCACGGAAATAAGAGATTCATATGCTGTTCATCGACCTACTGAAAGCCTACGACAGCGTTCAACTGAAGAAGCTGTGGCAATTAATGGAAAGCACGAATATTAATATAGAATTAATAAAAGCTGTCAAACTGCTATACAACCAACCAATAACAAAAATAAAAGCACGCACATAAAAACAACAGGATTTATAACATCAAAAAGATTAAAGCAAGGATGTTGTCTGTTCCCACTTTATGTAAAATATACCTCAAAAGTGCTTTAAAAGATGGAAACAAAAATGAAGGACAATGGGGATACCGCACACCAACACTATGGTACGGTGATATGGTATGGTGATACGCTTAACTTTGCAGACGATCAAGTAATAATGGCTCAAGATTATGAAGATTTAAAGTATATGACCCGAAAATTAATTTAAGAGTATGATATATGGGACCTAGAAGAAAATAAAAACAAAACCGAATACCTGTGCATTGGAGTCTAACAAAAAGATCTGATATTAGATGATAACACCACGATAAAGTACTGCTGTGACTACAAATATCTAGGTATCACTATTTCACAAGATGGAACATTAGATAAAGCCATAAGAAAGAGAAATACGTTAGCGAAAAAAGCCATCACATTGGTAAACAGCATTTTATGGTACCAATCTGTCCCATATCCAATAGTCCAAATCCAATACTGGATTTTTGGAGAAGAGCCGCAGAAAGATCTAGAAGAGAAAGGTAGACCAACGAACGCATTAGAGAAATAATGGGAATCAAATGAACAATCACAGATGACCTAACAACAAAACAACTTATCTGATACGGACACATACAAAGAATGGATGAACAATAAAAACCAAAAGAAATATTAAAATTAAAATTTGTTTAATTTATTGTTGTTTGTATTTTGGGAACGATTTCCGAAGTGGAAATTAAAACGTCAATAAACTTAGTTTAAACTTCAATTGTATCTTATTCCCATTAAAATAGTAGTTTAATTAATTATTAAATAATGAAGTATCAAAATTGTGTTAAAATTTTAGAATAATTTTTTTAACCTTTTTATGTCATATATTAGATGCCAAAAAGAACGTTTTTAGTAATCATACAGCTTTATAAAACCGATAATTTTGTTTTTAAGAAAATTATAGTATTTGAAAAAAGACTCGATTAAACGGTTCGAATCTAAACAGTGGTAGCCTTTAAAACGTGTATCATTGTTTCGAGAATTCCCATACACTCTATAATTTATTGCACAAAAAAGCATTCGAATTGATACATTTCGAGTTATAATTTTCATGTTCCGATTGATTTTATATTATTTAAATGTTTTTTGTTCCAAAAATGGTTATGACGACTGTTTTAATATCATATAATTTTGAAATATCATTGTGTCTGAAGAAATAACTGGGAAATTACTGAAATTCCTTCACGTTTGTCCTTAGGGTGTAGCCTTCTTTGTATTTCATGCGGAGTTACGGGTACGTGGGATTGATATTATTTTGTTTCTACATCTGCTAACCAATTTGCATACTGCAATCATAATGCCGTTAAAGATAAGAGATTTATGGTAAATGCTATATACAACTGTAAAATTACCTAATTATTTTTAAATGTTAATCCATTTACCAAATAAATATATTTTGACTTCCCTAATTTAGTTGAACGGAATTTAAAAAATAAGCTTTTAATTTTTTTATGTTGCCCACGAACGTCAATCCTTTGCCCTATAGTCGTATTATTTCTTTATATTTTCTCGATTAGTATCACCAATCACTGTACAACGTCGTAAAACTTGTTAGACTTCAGGTTACAGTTCTGGCCTTTTAGTCTAGATGTCAGGGAGTTGAGTATACATTTTTATGTCCACTCGGTACATACCTTCTTTTATTCATCTTTTCTATGATTTCTTCTTCTTCTTTTTGTGCCACTCCTGTCGGAGATTGGAAATCATCAAGGCTATTCTGACCTTGTTTACGGCTGACCTAAAGAATTCATTAGTGGTGCAGCCAAACCACTCTCTCAAATTCCGCAACCATGACATTCTTCTACGGCCTGGATTCCGTTTTCCTTCTATTTTTCCCTGCATTATATTTTGAAGTAATGCGTATTTATGTCCTCTCATCAGGTGACCAAAATATTCGAGTTTTCTTCGCTTTAGCGTTAACAAAATCTCTGGGTCTTTTCCTATTCTTCGTATTACTTCACAGTTTGTTATTCTTTCAACCCAACTAATCTTCAGCATTCGACGGTAGCACCACATCTCGAAACTTTCAATATTTTTCATGTTGTTCTGTTTGAAAGTCCAGGCCTCTACACCGTATAATAGCGTGTTAAATACATAGCCTCTCAGCATTCTTAATCGTAGAGGGATGCTTATATTTCTGTTGCAGAAGAATTTTCTCATCTTTATGAAGATGGCCCTGGCAATTTCGATACGTCTTTTTATTTCACTGTTTTGGTCTCCAGTTTCGTTTATTAAAGTTCCCAAGTATTTGTAGTTTGATACTTTTTCAACTTGAGTGCCGTTTATACTAATATACGCTGGTTGTGTCATGTTTTTACTGAAGACCATATACTTGGTTTTTTTAATATTGATATTTATACCATAATTGTTGCAAGCAATATTTATGTCTGTAAGTAATCTTTGTAATTCTTCTACTGTTCTTGCAACTAGTACAGTGTCGTCCGTGCATCGAATATTATTTACAATCTCTCCATTAATTACGATTCCTCCGTTTGCTTGTAAAAGGGCTTCCTGACAGATGCTTTCACTATATACATTAAATAACAGAGGTGACAAAATGCAACCCTGTCGTACTCTTCTACGTATTTCTATTGCTTGTGATGTTTCAGTTTCTATTTTGATGTTAGCTTTCTGATTCCAATATAGATTGAGAATTATTCGCAGATTTTTATTATCTATGTCCTTCCTTTCAAGAATCTCTCTAAGCTTATCATGGCGTATTCTGTCAAACGCTTTTTCAAAATCGATAAAACACGTATGTACCTCCTGATTAACGTCTAGGCATCTTTGTGTGAGAACATTCAAATCGAAGAGAGCTTCTCGAGCACCAAGCCCTTTTCTGAACCCCATTTGTGTATTACTAATATCTGACTCCAACTTTTGATAAACTCGGTTGTGGAGGATTTTTAGAAATATCTTTAGTAGGTGCCTCAATAAAGATATTTTTCGATGTTCTGAACATTCTTTAGCATTAGATTTCTTTGGCAGTGTAACGAATGTAGACAACAGCCACTCTTGAGGTATAATGCCAGTATTGTATATTGTATTAAATAAGTGCAATATTATACCTATTGATTCATCATTTAAGAGCTTTAGCAATTCGGTAGGAACCTCATCCGGTTCATTTGCCTTCCCGGTTTTGGAATTTTTAAGTGCCATTTCTACTTCACATTTTAGAATTTCAGGTCCCGTTTCGCCATATATCAGAACAATGTTATTTCTGTTGTCCTCAAATAATTCTCTTATGCATTCACTCCATCTATTAATTTTCTCTGTTAAATCTATAATAATCTTTCCATCTTTGTTCTTAAGCAAACTTATTTGACGTCTTCTTTGGGTTCCTGTAATTTCTCTTAGTTTTTTATGTATATTGAACGTGTCATACTTTCTTTCATAGTTTTCCATTTCTACACATTGTTCTGTAATCCATGATTCTTTGGCATTTCTTATTCTTTGCTTTATGTTCTTATCAACCTCTTTGTATTTTTCTGCATTATTCTTCATTTTACGTCTTTCATCCATTAGTTCTAGAATGTCTGGTGTCATCCACACCTTATGTTTCTTTGCAGATTTGGTTAGGTGTTTCTTTCCCGTAGTTCTTATTATCGTATTTATATACTTAAGTTTTTCATCTATGTTGTCTGTTCTGCGGATTTGGCTTTCTGCTACACTGAGGCTGGTGTTTATTTCTTCTCGCACTGTTTGTCGTAGATGTTCATTTTTAAGCTGGCTTAAGTCTAATGCTGGAATGATGGCTTTTCTTATTTTCTTTGGTCTAGCTTCTATCACAGATACTACTGGATTATGATCCGAACCGATACCAGCTCCAGGGAAAGTTTTAGTAGATTTTACGGCATTACGGTATCTTTTTGTCACCAATATGTAATCTATTTAGTTTCTGATTGATTTGTTGATCATTGATCTATGATTTCAATGTTTCCTAAATATCATGTGCTCTGTGTTTTGATTACCGTCGTTATTTTTGGTTTATTACGTAATTCTTTAAAATCTTTATTAATCTTTATCCTCTATTGACTATCTATTTTCACATATCCATATATTGCTATTTGTATTTTCGTCTCTCATCCTTTTGACAGTGTTTTGTAAATTCTAATTTTTGTTTTTCTTGAAACATATTCGGATTTTATTAATGATTGTAATGCTTCATCTTCTGTATTTCCTTTTACTATTTCTGTTAATCTTCCGTTCTTCATAATTCTTTTCATCTAGTTTTACACCCAGGTAAATAAATCCTCAAATTCTATTGAATATGCATGTATATTCTACTTCCACTTCCAATTTAAAACTTTCTCCTTTTTCTTTACCTGTGTCTCCCTTTATCATGTACTTTGTCGTTTCCTTATTTTTTATAAGGCCAATTTTTTTGCCTCTTTTATTATATTATTCATTATTATCTTTAGTTTTTTCTTGCTTGTCTTTAATATTGGTATATTATCTGCAAATGCTATACATTGATAGTTATTTCTTTCAGCATCAGATTAAACAACGTTTATTATTGACTATTATACTTTTAGGCCCAACTATGGGTTTAGATGATTTAGTACATTTGTTTTATATTTACCCTATTTACTCCACTTGAAGTCAATGAACAAAACATATTCTGTTTTAAATAATTGATGGATTCGACCGTTACTTGATAGAAATTCATGTTATGTAACAATAAAACACTAAAAACTTTGTTTCAAACTTCCACAAAATTTATTTTAACCTAATCATGAATGTGTTGCTTGTGTGAGTCCATATCAAATAGGTAAAGAAATAATAATAAGACTTACTCACAATCAATTTAATTTAACAATCTGACGACCGGTTTCGCTTTCTATAATTTGCAAAGCATCTTCAGGTCGAAATACAAAGTTAAACTAATGCTGCAATAAAATAAACCCAATTAGGGTGGTGTCTCATAAAGATAAAATAAACAAATAAATAAATTAGTTCATACAAATTATAGTAATTATGCCAATATTACATGTCTGTGGTTTTCAAAATGAATAATTTGAATATATAAAAGGTAGTAACAGACAAGGTAAGGCCCACAATTGGTATAAAGTAGCAATCTTTTGTTGTAATAAATTAATAAATGAGCAAATAAATAAAACAAAACAAAACAAACATTACTTACATGCCGGTACTCTATTAATTGATGGATGGTAGGTCATGGTTGCAAAAATCATGTATTGTTGATTGGAGAACTTTAATGAGCTATTGCAGTTGTTTTGACAATAATGGATTTGGATCAAATCTGTTCTCCTCAAGAACTTCCCGTTTATTGTCAAAACAACTGCAATAGCTCATTAAAGTTCTCCAATCAACAATACATGATTTTTGCAACCATGACCTACCATCCATCAATTAATAGAGTACCGGCATGTAAGTAATGTTTGTTTTGTTTTGTTTTATTTATTTGCTCATTTATTAATTTATTACAACAAAAGATTGCTACTTTATACCAATTGTGGGCCTTACCTTGCCTGTTACTACCTTTTATATATTCAAATTATTCATTTTGAAAACCACAGACATGTAATATTGGCATAATTACTATAATTTGTATGAACTAATTTATTTATTTGTTTATTTTATCTTTATGAGACACCACCCTAATTGGGTTTATTTTATTGCAGCATTAGTTTAACTTTGTATCTCGACCTGAAGATGCTTTGCAAATTATAGAAAGCGAAACCGGTCGTCAGATTGTTAAATTAAATTGATTGTGAGTAAGTCTTATTATTATTTCTTTACCTATTTTTTATTTTAACCTCTTATCACTACAGCTGTCTCGGCTGATTGCCTTTCTCAAGTGATCTATTTTTGGCATGCGTTTACACTTTATAGTCTCTAATGAAATAGGTTGAGAGGGGAGAACTGTTTGTCTCAAGTTGGTCATTGAGAATTATATCTGTGTTTTTTTAATTTATTGATTTCCATAGATTCTAACAAGGATAGCTTAAGGCCTTTATTTTTAATGTGAAGAATTTTAAATTCGTCATTAAAAGGATGATTGTGATCTTGAAGGTGAAGTGCGTATGTAGAATGTGTTTTTCTATTATTGAAAGCCCTTTTATGTTCTGCTATTCGTTTATTAAAGTTTCTACTAGTTTGACCGATGTAAGTTTTTGGGCAATCGCCACATTTAAGTTTGTACACACCACTATGTACTTAGATACATGGAACAAGTGGAACAAGATCTGAAAACACTTAAGATTACCAACTTGAAAAACAAAGCAAGGAATAGACCAAAGTGGCGGAAAATCCTAGAACAAGCCAGGACCCAGAAAGGATTATCGAACTACTGATGATGATGATGATGATGATGCATTAAAATAATCTTTGACCTACCCAAAACGGACGCCTATGACAGGTACTAGAAATTGGTAATTGAAATTGATGAAATCAATTCAACTCTGGAGGATACCTAATCGTACCAGTTTTCCTTTTTCTAAATAGAAGTGTTCTGGAGGTATTTAAAAAACTAATTACAAGCAGCCATCTTCAAAGAGCTCTAGCTCCCTTAGGAAGCATTTTCGGACTAGGTGAATTGGGCTAGATTGTCTTAAAATTATTTAAAAAATGTTCGGTTTTCGTTTGTCAGGAGAGTTTTTGGACACCCTGTATAAGTGATGAAACACAAAGTAAAGATCTTTGAACCGATCAGAAACGAAAATCATATATAAAAATCTATAAGTATACAAATACGAACTTTATCAAGTATTCCAAGATACACCTTTCTTAGAATTCGTCAGACTACAAGCACTTTGATGGGGTGGTCATGTAGCGAAAACATGGTAACAGATTGCCAAGAAAAGCATTAGACAGTCAACTCCAGAGCAGAAGGAAAAATAGGAGGTTAAGGAAAAGATAAAAATTTAAATGGTTGCGCAAAACCTAATACAGGACCAAGGAGAGTAGGAGACCAAGGTTTAATCTGCACTGCAGTTCCATTAAAAAAATAACTATAATCTACTATATGTAAATAAGCAAATTCTGGAACCGTATACAAAACGGTATATCTTTGCAGTCTTCGATACAGTTTTTATCATTTTGCAACTTAAATTTATGTTAATCAGAATGTTTAATATTTATCTATAAAGGAATAATGAACTCCGAGTGATATTTCAATTATTTCGACTAAGAAGTAAATCTCTTTATGTAGTAATAATTTTCTTGGGGGTAGTTGTAAAAGACCAAAATTTAACCCTCGGTGGGTAGCTCAACGTAAGTCGCTGTAATACGTAAAAGTTCTTAATTAAATTCAGTAGGAAATACAAAAGGATTAAAGGGTGTGAACTAAAGCAAAAGGCTTTTCCTCGTTTTGTATATACTTTACCACTGTACCGCATTGATAGCACAGAACCGAAGTTAGCCAGACATAACGAAATTAATTTTTTTAGCTTGGTGTTTGAATATATTGTTATTTTTTTTTTAACCAAATATAAGTGTAAATATATGTCTATTTAAAATATTTATTGAGCCTGGTTTATTGATTTCATTATTTAGTATATTTACTATAAAAACAAAAGGTTGAATATTTTGTCCTGATCTTAAGAAATAACAAATACGAACTCATAAAATGAATACTAGAAGAAAGGATCACACCCAGCACAACGACTCTTTTTAAAAAATCTGTTGACAAATATAGTTTCGCTGATAATAGCCAATATTCCTCGTAAACTTGAAAAATATGTTTTTTAACACATAACATGTCTAACTAATAAGTTAGGATATCCACAAGGTGTTTACTTTAAGTTAATTATGAATCAGTATTCTCCTAACTTGTTATCATTATCAGCATCAATTAGCCCCGATTTGCCCATTGTTGAACATATTTCAACAATGAATAGAGATAACTTATCTAGATATTTCCATCTATTTCTGTCCTAGGTCTCTATTGCCAATTGGCAGTAATTATTTTGACGTAGTCGGTCTATTGTGTTGGATGTCTTCTTCGGCTTCGCTTGTCTGCTCGTGGTCTCCAATCAATCCATTTTTGTTCTGTCTGTCGTCTTTCATTCTTACGTCATATCCATTTTTGCCTTGTAATGCATTCGATAATGTCTTCCACTCCGGTTTGTCTACTTGTTCGTAGTATATTTCTCAAGCTTATTCTAAGCATTGATCTTTCCATTTTATGTTGTATCCTTCTAATTTTTTTCGCTAATGGTTTTTGAGGGAGTTAGGATTCTTGCTTCATATATGTCGACTGGCTTTCTTTTCCTTTTTGAATAAATTGGGACATTTATTTAAACACTTCTGTTATGTTTCCCAATGCAGCCGAACCTAAACTTACCCTTCTGAGTAGCTTGGATATCTGATTGTCTCGTATTAATTTTAGTTTGTAGCTTAAATATATATCTTTCCATAAGTTTTATGTGCGATTGTTCGATTTTTATTACCTCATTGTGGACGAAATTTATTACCACTTTTGTTTTCTCATTGTTTATCCTTAAACCGACTTTCTGTGTTAAAGATCATAACTTTGAATTCGTCTTTGAATAAGTCATCTGTTATGACAGCAATGATCATCAGCATATTTCAGTTGTAGTATTTTTACAATTAACCTTTCTGCATCTATTTTTTTTTTATCAGCATAGTCCTCTAAATATTCAGCCTTATAAAGACGTTTAACTTCGACAGGTATGGGTTCAATTTCTACTCTTCGTTTTTTATGTTTTGGCTCCAGGTCTTCGTAGTGGGTATAGGGCTCAGAATCGAAAGACTAAGTATTGTCCAAAATCATTTGTTCTCCCATTTCTAATTTGAATAATCTCAGTTAAATAATGTTTTTGGCCGGTACATGTTTTTCTTTTTGCACTGCTCTTTATTGATACTAAGAGTTGCAAACTGTCGCAATTCTAGCATGTCGCTGACGAAACGAGTTGTCCACTTTTTTGTACGTGCTTATGCCGGGCAGACTGTTAACATTCTGTCACCATCAGGTCACGTATATGTTTCTTATGTTAGTGACGATGGGAGTGATAATACTGACTCCGACAAAATCTCTGAGGTTTCTTCTGAGATATTCGAGTTATTTGAAGAATTTATGTAGTCGTAACTGTGGTTATCTAATTATGGCGGTACAAATAAGGGATCTTCTTCATCGGAAAGGTTTAGATCCGATTTATAAAGAAACTCTTTAAGTTTTTAATGAGTAAGTGCTGTATGGAATGAAACATTTGTTACGTTGTTGAATATCGTACAAAATTGTTAGTATACATTAGGATCCTATGTAATACCTATATGATATAAAGTAAAATTAACAATAAAGGTTGAGGCCCCACGTAATTCCCATATCACATACAATTACCTGCCACATTCAAAATAAGTTCTCATGAACTTATTATTATTCTCATGACGTTTTCTTTGGTATTAGTTGATAAGTTTAGAATAAATTACGAAGGATGGAGTTACTAGAAATGTTTGATTTTTATGTTGTATATATATATGACACTAGGCTCCAGGAGGTTATATTAACTTATTTTACATATCTATATACATCTTCGTGTCTTAGTTTTATTTTTCTCAGAAATGTATTTCTTTGGATTGGCCCTTCAATTGTAATTTCTTATAAAAGCTTTTTATATCATCGTTTAGTTAGTTATAGATTCTTTTTTATTTTAGGCTATCCCAAATAGCTTCTTTTGGTACAATTAGACATACTTTTCCTATACCATCAAGTGCTATTCTGCTCAAGTTGCTATTATGTGTGATCTATCTTTGATATTAATCTTCCTCCAATATGTACTTATAGATCTATAAACCAAACACATTTATTCCTTTGTAGTTTCTCGGCTCTCGATTATTACCTTTTCTATGCACTGATGTAAGTGCTAGGACATCTGGCACAGAAATGTTTAAATGTCCACCACTACTAAATATTCCTGCGACACTTTTGCAGTTTAGATCCGTCTGTGTCTTGTTGATTTTATCACCATGTTATAAATCTAATATAACATTTTTTATGAGTGCATCTGACTAGCAATAATGAAGCCTTGAGTTTAATATTATCCCAAGATATTCTACTTTACTTACAAGTATCATTTAGGCTAGTATAATCCAATCTCTTTAACTTCCTCTTTCTGGTAAATTTCATGATTTAAGACTACTGGGGGCTTAAGTTTAGTCTACATTGGAGGTCTATTCTGTAACTTTTATTTTTACAACTACATCTATAACTTATGCATAACTGGTTGCATACCATTAAGATATATTTAATAATTAAAAATAAAACTACCCTTGGGTCTAAACTTCTTCTTAACGTTCCTATCAATTCCCCTTGACGTTGGCGATTAACATGGCGAAACTGTCTCTGTCTCGAGCTATTCTAAAGAGTTGCTCAGCTTTTTTTATTCCTGTCCACTCTCTGATATTCTTCAACCAAGAGGCCTGCTTTCTACCAATTCCTCTGCGTTCTTCGATTTTACCCATCATAATAAATTGAAGAATAGTATATCGGTCTCCCCTTACTACGTGTCCAAAATCGGCCATCTTTCTACATTTGATGTTATCAAGCAGCTCCAGACGATTAATGGTGGATATTTTTAATGTCCATGCTTCGACACCGTATAAGAGGACTGACCAAATGTAGCATTTAACAATACGCTTTCGAAGTTGAAGTTTCAAGTTATCATTACAGAAGAATGACCTCATTTTTAAAAAGGTGCGGGCTATCTGGATTCTACATTTTATCTCTTGATCTGGATCTAGTTGTTTAGTAATATGGCAACCAAGATATTTAAAACTGGACACTCTTTGAATTATATGACCATCAACATATAATCGTGCATCTTGATGTGGTAAACGGCTAAACACAATGTGTTTTGTTTTTGCACAGTTTATGTTTAGGCCAAACTCTCTTCCCACTGTATCAATGGCATTTAAAAGGCATTGTAATCCATTCATGTCAACTAACATTGTTAAATACAATAACGTAAATATAATATAATTAAACATAAATATAAATAATTACATAACCTCACAAATTATATGTCTGTGTTATGTGTTTCCTTCTAAAATATGGCGCGCGTGCTGATTAACTACAAAGGCGGCATTTGAGAGTGAGCACTCTGATTGTTTATTATTCTGTGTCTATGTATCATTGTTAGAACACACTATCAAAAGATGTCATGAAATAAACTAAGTTTTACTATCCTGACCAAAATTTTTAGAAAGTATTCGCTCCGTGGGTCTCTCCTCTATTTACAGTCACGTGACACGCTGTCAGATTTGTGAGGACGTTTTAGTATTGAGTCTTATGGGATTATTTTGTTAAACTTAAATATTTTATTTTGTGGTGTTAACAATGTTAATTTTTAGAATTAATTAGTTATTCATTTATAGTCACATTTATAGTTCAACAAAAATATTTTTTGTCGTTAATAAAGATTTACTAACATAATCCGCGGAAGTGAGGTTATATATACATGATCAACCAATGATCAACATCCATGGTACAATGAATATGTTCATTGTACCATTCACAAAAGCGTCCTGATAAAATTTCAAACAATCGCCACCATGAGCAGGTCAGTCGATTTTGCTTTGACACTTTCTTAACCCTCGGAGCGAATTGATCATTATTATATTTTATGTTTGTGTTGTTAAAGAGTGTCCAAGTTTATTTTAAATAATCTCAACGACTAGTAAGTTACACTGACGAATTGTGATATTTTGTAAATATTTACACATTTTTTATCTATATTACAGTGTCTTGAAAAAGGAATAAAACAATTCGGAAAGCTTGACCAAAAGTCAAAAGAGTGTTTCTGTAACATCTCGGCCAAACCTTCTGACTGCAGCCCTAATAAACTGCTGGTTTTGTTTATATCCACAGTCACTAATATTATGTATTTGTAATATATATATATATATATATATATATATATATATATATATATATATATATATACATATATATATATATATATATATATATAATATTTATATATATATATATATATATATATATATATATATATATATATATATATATATATATAGTTAGATAGATAGATAGAACGTTTATTGACCACTTTACATAAAGTTTGAAGTCCGTATAAAAAATACAATAAAAGATATCATAATGTAAACTTAAAATTAACTTAACCATATTGGCTAAAGTAATATACATATGTAAGTATTGACAGAAGAATTAAAATTAAAAATTTAAGATAAAAAATCTCTAACCAAAACAAACCTAAACTGTCACATAAAAAATCTTTGAAATATGGAAGTAACAAAAATGTACAAATAATTAAGAATATTCTCGAATCGATGACTTAATAAACTAATACATAAAACTTAGTACATTTTAATAGCAATAATACAATGTGATATGTAGATAGTAAATCGACAGTATTCTGACCAAACTGGGTACACGTTATAAAGGTGTATTGAGGTATTCTGTCTTTGAGTAAAAACAATATGTTAAAAAATGCTTTCTGATCCTATTTTTAAACAGTGGTGGAGACAGAATTTTTATTTCGTAAGGCAGATAGTTATACAAGTGAATATCAATTGAATTCTTTGTGCTCTTTGATAGTCTGAATCGTTGTGACCTAATTAAATCCCTCGATCTTTTGTTAGATGATCATGTAATTGGGAGTTTATAGTAAACTTATTTTTATTATCGTGAATTTCCACCAGTGTTGCATACATATAAAGCGAAGGTAAAGGCATAATACCCATGTTCAAAAATAATGGTTTACAATTATCCCTTAAATCCGCTCCAGCAAGTATCCTCACCACCTTCTTTTGTAATTTAAATATTCTGTCGGCATGACCAGAGTTGCCCCAAACAGCTATTCCATATTGTATATGACTATGAAACAATGAAAAGTAACACATTTTAAGGGTACTTTTAGGTACCAAATAAACCAGGTTACGCATTACAAATTTTGTACTGGCGAGTTTAGAACTTAAGTTGTCTATATGGATGCCCCAATCTAAGTTGTCATCCATAAAAATCCCTAACAATTTGATGCTATATCCAAAAATGTGTCTTCGATCTGAACTGAAAACTATATTTTGATTTTTATCCTCATTTAGTTTTAGTTTATTATGTGTAAACCAGTTTTTAATTTTAAGCACATCGTTTCCTATTTTGTTATTTAAATTATATTGATTCTGGTCGGTACTAATAACGTTTGTATCATCTGCAAAACATATACACCTTAAGGGGTGGGTATAATGAAATATATCGTTGAGATATAGAAGAAAAAATGTAGGTCCTAATATAGACCCTTGGGGAACTCCATGTTCAACATTGTGAAAATTGGAGTAGTTATTATTTAAAAAAACGGCCTGTTTTCTGTTTATTAAATACGATCGAAATAAATTAAGAGCATTTCCCCTTATGCCATATTTGTGCATTTTGTTTAAAAGTAAAGTGTGTGAGACACAATCAAAAGCCTTAGATAAGTCACACAATGTTAAGGACACGAAGTGACCTCTCTCTAGGCCATCAACTACTTCCCTTACAATTTCCTGAATTGCTTGAGTAGTGCTGCATTTTTTTCTGAAACCATATTGATTACAATGAAGTATTTTGTACTTTTCTATGTACTCTATTAAACGGTTATTCAAAATACTTTCAAAAATTTTACCAAGAATGGGAATAATAGAAATAGGGCGATAATTTTCAATTTCATCTGAAGATCCTTTTTTGAGTAGCACTTTTGAGTAGCACAGGTAACACTTTTGTTACTTTTAATACATCGGGAAAGATTCCTTCGATAAGGCAAAGATTATAGAGTATGACCAGTTTATCAATAATAATATCCAGAGTTTCTATCACTAATTGTTTGTTTAAGAAGTAAAAATCAGTGCATTTTGAGTTTTTCAAGCTGTATAATGTATTCCTAACTTCAGTATCACTAACAGGTGTTAAAAACAACGAGTGGCAAGGGGAGTATATTCCCTCCAAAAAATTCATGGCATCATTTTCATCTTATTCATATATATCATATTCATATATATATATATATATATATATATATATATATATATATATATATATAAACTTTGAGGGTATACAAGGCAACTATCGAACACGGTGATTAATTTAATCTTGCCCAAGTACTTTCAATCAATAGATCATCTTCAGGGGCATTTCGTTAATTGTGGACTATCCGACATAGTAGAATGTCATAAATGTAAAAACTGGACATAACAATACAAAATACACTACACTAAGACAAACAAACACTTTAAAATTTATATGGCGAAGCTACATATTGTGAAGAAGCCGGAGACAGAGACTTCTTCACAATATGTAGCTTCGCCATATAAATTTTAAAGTGTTTGTTTGTCTTAGTGTAGTGTATTTTGTATTGTTATGTCCAGTTTTTACATTTATGACATTCTACTATGTCGGATAGTCCACAATTGACGAAATGCCCCTGAAGATGATGTATTGATTGAAAGTACTTGGGCAAGATTAAATTAATCACCGTGTTCGATAGTTGCCTTGTATACCCTCAAAGTTTAATTATTCGAACATTCAACCTTATATTGATATATATATATATATATATATATATATATATATATATATATATATATATATATATATATATATATGTATATATTATTCCGGCGACATTCATAGGGCTTTGATCGGTAACTTCATTTATACTACTTTTTAAAAATTTTATTAATATCACTTTTAATGCTACCTAAAGTTAAAATCAAAGCTTAATATCCATTAAATAGTTGGAAGTTTTTTTTTTTTTTTTTATTTAAACAAATATACCCGCATCAACCACTAAGGGTTATTAGCAGGGGGACATACACAAACAGTAAGATACATATTGTTACATAAAAAAAAAAAATATTTTTTTACAATTTCGTATATAGTTTAGTCATTTTAAGAAAACTTAATAAAGCCTGTAAATTTGACGTTAGTACACTTTTTAAATTGTCACTAAGGGCACACGCGATTCTTTCGTTCTGGTACACTGGACACTCAACAATAATATGTTTCACTGATAACTGAGTGTTGCACTTGGTACACATCGGAGCAGGCTCCTGATTGAAGATATGCTTGTGGGTAAGAAAAGTATGTCCTATCCGGAGTCGGTTGATAATGACTTGGTCTTTTCTATTATTTGGTAAGATGAGTTTGGTTCCTACTTGACTTAGACATTCTTTAAGTTTGTTGGCAGTATGATCCCAAGTAGTTTGCCACGCTCTGTACATGTGGGCTTTGATATTAACTTTGTGATCAGTCCAAGGCATTTGATTTATGATAGGAATACTTTGGTCAGTGGTTGCATTGCTTGCCAGAGAGTCCACTTCCTCATTACCACTTATTCCCATATGGGAAGGTACCCAGATGAAGGAAATATCTTTTTGTTGACTCTGTAAATTAGATAACTCTTCTTTGATCTTGAGAAGTATGGCGTGAGTTGTATATAGCTGTTTTATTCCAAGTAATGCGCTCATTGAATCGGTGATGATAACAAATTTGCTTTCATTGATAGAACCACATTTTTTCATAGCCTGGTGAATTGCCGTGAGTTCTCCGGTATATATACAACAATTTGTTGGGATTCGTATGGTAGACTTAACGTTTTCGTAGATGTAGGCTGCAGCATGTCCTTCATCACATTTGGAAGCATCAGTGAATATTTGATGGGTTGTTGGGTATTTGGATATTATATTTTTATAAGCTTGCTGTATAAGGAAAGGATGTGTGGAATGTTTCGGGAGTTCTTTTAGAGACGTGTCAATTTTTGGAGATTTGATCATCCAAGGAGGAACATTTACATGAATAGGCATAGTAAAACTGAACTGTTCTAAATTAAGACCAATATGTTTTATACGTTCAGGAAATGGTAGTTTTTTTATTGCAATGTTTCTGTAAAGATCGGACGATATATTTTTTTTGCTAAGTATTGTTGAGTAGGTTACGTTGCTGTTGTTTGCTGAAATTCTGGCAACGTAATTTAGTGATAGGAGTTTTCTTCGTTGGCTTAAGGGCAGTTCATTAGCCAGAGCTTGTAAGCTACTTACTGGACTAGTTCTTGTTGCACCTAAAACTATTCTCAAGCACATATTTTGAATGTAGTCAAGTTTTTTTAGAGATGTTTTGTTAGCAGTATCGTAGCATAAACAGCCGTAGTCTAGTTTACTTCGTATTAATGATCTATATAGCGTAAGTAAGGTTGTTGTATCTGCCCCCCAAGAGGTATTTGACAGCATTTTTAGTAGATTAATTCTGGATTGGCAAGAACGTTGCAGATTGGTGATGTGGGTTTCCCAGTTTAAGTTACGTTCAAAAGAAAGTCCTAAGAAATTTATTTCTTCTGCTTGTTTTAGGACAACTCCATTTAGTGTTAATTGAACATTAGGATAATTTTTTCTTTTGCTAAAAATTAAATAACGTGTCTTTTCACTAGAGAATATAAAACCCGTGTTTTGCGACCAGCTTTCAATTGTGTGTAAGGTAGTTTGCAGTATATGTGTTCCCAGAATTACATTGTTTGTTCTTAGATAAATGACTAAGTCATCTGCATATAAGCTAGTAAATACAGGTAGTTTTATTTGATGTATAATACTATTTATTGCAACTAGAAAGAGAGTAGGACTTAGAGTAGATCCTTGTGGGGTGCCGTTTTGAAGTACTCGTCTCGAAGATGTAAATCCATTGGTTCTAACTCGAAAAGTTCGTGCTTTTAGAAAATTTTTAATAAAGAACAACATGTGCCCTTGAACATCCCATTCTTGAAGTGTTTTCAGTATAAGATGTCTCCATGTTGTGTCAAACGCTTTTCTTATGTCAAAAAATACGGCAATAAGTTTTTGGTTGTGCAGAAAGGATTCATGTATACTTGATTCAAGTGTTATTAGATTGTCTGTTGTGGATCTACCCGTACGAAATCCACTTTGTCTGATACTTATCAGGTTATTGTTTTCGAGGTACCATTTAAGACGATAATTAAGGATTTTTTCTAAAAGTTTGCAGGTACAACACGTAAGTGATATTGGACGATAGGAATTTGGATCGTCTTTTGGTTTATTATATTTAAGGACTGGAATTATAGTTGCTTGCGACCATAGATCAGGAAAGTCATGGTGAATAAAAATATTATTAAAAATATCAACTAACATTAGCTTTGCATTCAGAGGAAGATTTCGTAAGAAAAGAGGATGGATATCATCAGGACCTGGACTAGAATTTTTAGCACTTAAACAAAATTCTAATTCTTGAAGACTTACTGGTTTGTTTATTGGATTGCCGCTTTCTGTGATTTGTATATTTGAAGACTCCGTTAGTTTTTTGTGCTCTAAAAAGGATTGGCTGTAATTGGAATCACCAGAATTAAGTTCGTATATATCTGCTAGAATTTCTGGAATATCTTCTTTGTTTGAATGCATTTGGTTATTGTATGATAAAGTATCTATACCTCGAAAGTATTTTGTCCCTTTTATTCTGCGGACTTTGTTCCATATGTTGCCTAAGGGAGTGGAAGGATTTATTGAAGAAACGTACTTTTTCCAACTTTCTCGTTTTGCTTTTTTGATTAATTGTCTGCTTTGAGCTCTGAGATTTTTAAACATTAAAAGGTTTTCGACAGTTTTATGTTTCTTGTAAACGTTAAAAGCGTGTTTAGACAAAGTGAGTGCTTGTGCAATTTCGTTATTCCACCATGGAACTGGCTGCCTTTGACTCGATTTTGTTTTTCCCACTGCGATTGTTGCTGCAGAAATAATAATGTTATTAAATATTTCAAGATTTTGGTTTGCGTTATTGGTTAAATTAGATTTTTTTGTTTGTTCTTCAATCAGTGTTCGATATAAATTCCAATCAGCTGACTTTATTTTCCATGTCTGGTGAATTGGAAAAGTTGATTTAACATTAGTGTTTGTGGTTATTGTGATAGGGAAATGATCACTATCATATAAATACCCCAATGTGTCCCAGTACAATAAAGGAGCTAGCGACGGACTGCATAAAGAGAGATCTATGGCAGAAAATGTACCATTGTATGAATTGAACCTAGTAGATTTGCCAGTGTTTAGTAAAACTAAATTTAAATTATCAATTAGATTATTCAGGAGATTACCGCATTTGTCGGTTTTGCTACTTCCCCAAGTACTGTTGTGACAGTTAAAATCGCCTAATATTATTTTTGGGTGTGGAATTTGGTTTATAACATTGCTCAGTTCAGTTATGTCTAAATCAGTAGGATGAGGTAAGTATACATTGCAAATATTGATTTTCATTTTGTGGGTGACTGACACTGCAACTATTTCGAGATTTGTTTGCAGTTGTATTTCAGTTGACTCTATATCATTCCTTACAAAAATTGCTGTTCCACCGCTTGAGTGATCTGCAACTCGGTTTCTTAGAAAAGGAACATAGTTTTTTAATGTAACATTTTGGTGCTTGAAATGGGTCTCTTCTAGGCATATGACTAAGGGAAGATATTCGTGTATAAGAAGCTTAATGGATTCTATATGTGAAAAATAACCGTTGGGGTTCCACTGTAATATGAATGTGCTGGCCATTAACTCTTTATGTGTTAACAAGTTATTGTTGGGAACTTGATTCGTAGTCAGTTTCGTCAGTAGAAGAAGGACTGTTGAGAAGCAGCTTCTTCTTCAATCTGGTGATATTGTTTTTTAAAGTTTTATTTTGTATTTGAGAATATATAAAGTTTAAAATTTCTTTTATTTCTTGGCTTTCATTTGAATAATTTTTAACAATATGTTCAGGATGTTTTGAGTAAAGGGAATTTGCCAGAAAATCACATATTTCATGAAAAGTTAGTGTAAAGGAAGGGTTTCTATTTTCAATTTTTTCTTTAATTTGATTTAGAATAATTGGAATATCTACTTGGGTTTTGGGCTTTTTCTTAGGTTTTTGAGTATCGGGAGGAGGTAAGTCATTTTCAAGGATTTCAGGAGAGGAGATTTGTCTTTTAGTAGCAGGAGTAATTTCAGTGGTTTTTCTATCGCTTTCAATTACTAAGGAATTATCTTGGAATATTTTTGGCTGATTCAAAATTTGTATTTCATTGTTTGTTTGTGAGGAAGTGGTTTGGTCCTTGGTAGCTGATGCATGATTTTGTATGGTATTGGGTTCTGGTTCCATTAATGTTTCGGTATCTTCTTGGTATTGGTTTCGTGGTTGATCTTGTAGCTGATTATATTCTTCATGGGTAGAGTTATGTATATTTACGTGGTGGTCGGTGTCCATTTGATTAATTGATTTACTAGATGATGATAAGGAAGGACAGTCAGAATCGTGATGTCCGACAATCTTGCATTTGGAGCAGTTTAAACCATCTATGGAAATGTATAGTCGATATGATGTATTGTCGAATGAGATTAAAAATGAGTCAGGAATTGATGCATTTTCTAAAGGAGTTATGAACATTTGCCTCCTAAAGCTGAGCACGTGGCTGTATTCTGGATCTTGTATGCCTACTCGTAGAAACGTCATGTTGGAGGCGGATTTTATACCCATCGTTTTTAAGTGCTCTTCAATTATGCTATTAGGTATAGTAGGGCATACATTAGATATGATGAGTCTCTGGGCAGGGGTTATAAGTCTTCTTACTTCAATCTGGTTACCATCAATATTTATATATTTGTAGGAGCTAAGAAATTGATCAACTACAGATTTAGAGGAGAGGTAGATGCAGATGCGGTTGTTTGCTATTTTGGATGCCCAAACCACATTTTTGGGCTGTACTATTGATCCAACAGCTTTTACATATTCGAAAACTTTTATTCCTTGTATGGTTGAAAGTATAATACCTTGGTCTTTTGAAGGATATTTGAAACTGTTTAATGCATTGGAGTAAGATATATTTGACGTAGTGGGTATATTTCGTGAAGTAGTAGCTGATTCCGGTTCATCCATCTTCCCGCTGAGAATTTTCGTACATTGGCACAGAGGATCTAAAGCCGGACCTGGCCGCTTGATAAAATTGGACAGCAGCCTTGCCTAATTATTACTTGTTAAAAGCAGGAACTAGCAAAAAGTTGTTGTCGATAATCGATAAGTTGAATTGAAATCGATAAAATATTTTGCCTTTTAAACTTCTGATTTTAAGGTTATTAATAATGCAGTTTTGTACTCACAGAATTCTACGATTTTCAGTGCACTGTCACATTTAACTTTAAGTTGCAAACAGTATTAAAATTAAATTATATTTTTAATTTTAACTACTAGTAATTAACAAATTTGTCAGAACCGATATTAAGCTGTATGATACGCTAGATATCGGGGCCGGACACAAGTTGGAAGTTATCTATGATTTTCTTGGTTCTTACTTACTTATTAACATTAAATATCATTGAATTTACTTTAGACCACATGGTCATTAGCTGTGCTAATTTTTTATAAGTTCATATATGTTGTTAGTTACTTAACTGTTTATACAAGATCAGCTTATTATGTCCATTTACTTAGTTTCATTCACATGTTTGTTAATAACATTGACTGCTACATATCTTTTTAAGGTAACAATTAACATCGTTTCCATGATTGTGTGGTTCTCATATTGTAATTCTATTCTTCAAAATAGATAAAGTAGCCTATCAACTTTGTCTTTTATTTCTCCACCTAGAGACCGATATAAGAACCCACCACTCGTCTGAGTGATCCTTATATATATACATATATATATATATATATATATATATATATATATATATATATATATATATATATATATATATATATATATGTATTGTGTCTGATAATTGTGACCAAATTCTGTTTAAATCTTTTAAATCTTAATAAAAATTTGCCGTAGGATTTAGTTTACAAATATAAAATCCGTATTTGCTTATGTTATGCGTTTTTTAACATTAACTAAAGATGCTGTAGTCCATTTGGGTTTAGTATTTCACATAAAATAAAAAATATCTCTGCAAAATTGACAGTTTTGTGATATATATGCCTTTTTAGGTACGAATCCGATACTGTTCTAACATAGTGAACCGCCGAATCGAGGAGCTAGTGACAACGGAACAACGAGCCGAGAAATTGCGACATTAAAGATAACATCGTGCTAAATAGCCGCGGGCCAGAATCCCGGCCGCCGGGATAATAGCATTGGCGCGCTTCTAAATTAACTCCCTTCGACTGCACTAAGCGGTTTGTCTGTCTGTTCATTTCGATGACACGTACAGGAATACACAACTGCAGAGTAGAAATAATATTATTATCCTAGAGACTGTCTGACTTGATGCAAAACGCTATACTTCCCTTCGGAAAAAAGTCTTAGTTACGCATTGAATTAAATATGTATGCAATGATTAGCCAGTGAATAGATTTTAATTCCAATTAACTTAGATTAACATGTTGTGTCCCATATATTTTAAATATTATTTAAGATATTGACATTTCTACATAAACCACTTTTTTCATTTGTACAAGGCAAAAATAGCTTTGCCTATAGTTCCGAAATTACTAGCTACAGCTGGAAATACAAAATGTTGTTAAAGAATTTAACTTGCGTGTTAAAAAAATATTGTAACTAAGTAATTGTAATTCTAAGTATATTAACCCTAGAACCACACGGGGATGATTGGTACATTTCTAGTACCGTGACGTCGGATACATCATTCTAATTTTACCGCTATTTTATATCGAAAACTTACTTTAATATACAAAACAGACAATTGTAAACTAAATAACCAAACTTATAATAGATTTTAGTAAAAAATACGTTTATTTTATATATAAAAAGATTTATAAAATACAATAGAAGTAAATAAATAATTTCAGTTCCCTTGCACAAAGTATCTTTCTTATTTCTTTGAAGTTTGTTTATGCTTTCTCTATTCAAACTTTGACTTCTTCGGAGTAATCGTTTGTGTGATTAATTATCGTTCCAAGATAATTGTAGTTTTCAACTTTTAGTTCTAAAGTTTTACTTTCTGCGTGTCTTCTGTTTATAATATAGATTTGCTATAATTCGAAACTCATTGTATTGTAATTGGTTTGCTTTGAAGACGTCCATTAGCTCTGTGTGGCCGACTTTATCGAAAGTCTTGTTAGAATCTATGAAATCTATGTTATATCAGCTTAATCCAGGTGATACTAAACATCGTTGCTATCAAAAAGTATCTAGTCAACTATGGTCTTTTGATATTGTGGCAATATATAGCCCTCCAAGGCATAATATTACCACAGTAGAATATGAAGACTTTTTCAAACATCTATCAAACAAATTCTTAATTGGAGGTGACTGAAATGCCAAGCATACAGACTGAGGGTTGAAACTATGTACGACAAAGGGAAAAAATCTCAGACAAGCCATAGTTAATACAAACAGCTATTGCTTATCTACAGGGCAACCCACCTACTGACCATCGGATCCAAACAAAATCTCAGATCTACTCGACTTCTTTATCCTCCATAACATGGCCTTAAATTATTTTGACATACAAGTATCCTGGGATCTGTCCACCGACCATACTCCCATAATTGTCACACTGTGTACGCAAATTATAAAACGTCCGAATATCCCAAGTTGACAACATTAAAGACCAACTAGAATGTATTCTTTCTTACATAAATAAAAATTTAAGATTATAAGATTAAAGCAACCAGACGATATCGATAATGCTGTGCTTTTTCTCACCTAAACTATACATGCAGCCGCTCAAATAGCTACACCTCCTAAGAATGACAAAGAACCACCAATAACACTAATATACCCGTATATATAAAACGTCTTGTTGCACAAAAAAGCAAAGCCAGGCGCATATGGCAAAGAAGTCGCAATCCTATAGATAAAAATGAATAGAATAGATTAACACGGCAACTTAAAACTGCTCTACAAGACGCGAGGAATTTAAACTATTCATCACGGCCTGTCAAAAGAAGACCACAGTATCTGGAAAGCAACGAAATTGTTCAAGAGGCCTACACAGCGCATACCACCTCTAAGAAAAGCCGATGGAAGCAGGGAAAAAATTTAACAAGAGAAGGCATCAATCTTTGCTGCACATCTGTCACACGTTTTTGGTGCACCTGAACTTAATAACGTTAACCCTACAGCAGGCGCGCCGACTACCATTTCATAACCGGGCGCGCTGTGTATTTTGTACACAAAACACATTTTAGTTGATTTTACCAAATTTAGTGCGTTTTAACAAAATGACAACCACGATTTACAAAAATAGTTTATTGTTACATAAAATAATAAACATAAAACATATACCTACGGGTTACTTCACTCCATTTCTTCTGATTGCTGCCGTTTTCTAGAGCTTTGCACTTCTGTACTAGTAGGTTCTTCACATGATTTATATTTCATTAGAAAACCTTGAATATCCTGAGGAAGATATCGCATTGTCACTCTTTCTGAAAGATGTACTATCATTAAACTCAAGCTTAAATTCTTTAGAAAAATTAGGCGACATATTTTGGGATTTCTTTTATTAGCACAAAACAACACCTGCGCGTTGATACGCGCCATATCCATTAGAGAAAAAAATATAATTAGTGGTCATCTTCTGGTTATTCTTTTTACAGAATATGGTGCACACATTTGGTCAATAGTATCCACACCGCCTTTTGTGGCATTATAATGTAGAATAATTTCTGGTTTTTTAGTTTTGGCGTCTACGGTGGCAGTGTCATGCGTCGTGGATAAAAGTATGACCGATTTACTTTTTTTTGGAACAAATGAAACCAAAGTGACATTTTTCTGGAATCCAAAGAGTGACGTTCCAACTTCTTTTTGTTTTTGGGTAAAAATTCAATAGATATTTTCCTTTTGTTTTATTTTTTTCAAAGTGCCAATTGTAGTTATTTTATTTTCCAAAAGGGAAATAGCTAAAGGATAACTGGTATACCAATTATCGGTTGTCAAATTGCAATTTTAACCTTTTATATAATCAATAAACCTATCTACAATATCACTGTGAAAGTTTGATACAGCATAAGGCCCCTCAGGTTACCGTCCACAATAAACCTCCAAATTGCCAACAAAGTAAGTTTGTGCATCGCCCAAAATGAACAGCTTGATACCGTATTTTGCTGGTTTATTTGGTAAATACTGGATGAAACTATAACGTCCTCTGAATCCCTCTAGTTTTTTGTCTATGGTAACAAATTCACCAAGATTATAGGAATTTTTACAGTTAGTAACAAATGCGTCCAATATTTTTCTAATTGGTGCAAGTTTGTCATATATTTTCCATTCATGTCTTATGGTTTTGTCATCAAAGCACATTGAACGTAACAAAAATAAAAATCTTTTGTAACTCATTACAGCTCTAAGAATTTCTATACCTGTTCCATCAGATGTCCAAAGTTCAAGTGCGTTAGTATGGTTAGCCTTTTTAGTGCCTAGGAGGTAAAGCACTCCCAGTAACGCCATTATTTCACTTTTTGAAGTATGTTTCATATCTCGTTCTCTTTTATATTGAACAGATTCTTTTTTACTATCAATGTACAAATTAGTAAATTGTACGATGTTCTCTAATATATCAGAATCTATAATTTTTTCAAAAGCTGAAAGTTCTGAGGTCACTTTTGAAGCCACTGCCTTTGGTCCTGGAAGTATTTTGATAATATTTTTCTTTTTAATTTTTGATTGCGATGATAGCGGAGTCTTACGCCATGCAGTTTTTTTATCTTTACCTTGAAAATATTCGGAAGCAGTCGTACTTACTGCAGTATTATCCTCGAAGTTACTGGCTCTGTCGTAGTTATTCTGTTCTTGTTCAGATTTAGAATTATGGTCATCATGGTGTATTATTTCTTCATCTGTCTCAGATTCATCGGAATATTATATTTCACTAGTTTCTGTTTCTGGGTTTTCATTAAGAATTTTATATAACTCAGCCTCAGTTAAAAACTTCTTTTTAGCTCTGCAAAAATAAAAAAAGTAACACACAAATAATATAACATCGCAACTAAATTCTTACATGATATTCTTTCAGCGTAGCCGTTATATTCCTTCTCAATTATGTTACAATATCCTGTTCAACCTAAAATAAAGTAAAACTAAAGTTATTTTGACTTTAATTTCGAATTACAACTTTTTATAAAGTAAAATAATTAATGCCAACTAGTTGGCAATCTACCTCCCAAGAAATTAACCAGAGGCAGCTTCAGAATTAAACAGATCGAAAGATCTACAAAAAGTAGAAGAAGAAGAAGAAGAAGAAAATAATTAATGGATAAAATATTTACAGTAGAAGGCGTGCCGTGTATTATGTACACAAAACCGTCACACTCTCGTATTTCTAGGAATTCTCGCAAAACTCAGCTGCAACAAAAAATATTACTCAACTATTCGAACGACAGATCTCTACTGGACGAATAGACGCGACGATATCGCCAGATTGACGACATTTATATTTTTAGACGACTTTTTCTATTGGACGTGTACAAAATACACGGGCGCGTCCGCTCGAGGGTTAATCACGAAGAACAAGTTAAAAACTTCTAATGCACTCCATGCCCAATGATGCTACCAATCAAATGCTTTACTCCTAATAATGTGAAAGAACAAATTTCTAGATGCCATAACTACAAAGCACCAGGCTTGATTATATATCAAAGATTGATATAAGGTTGAATGCTCGAATAAATGAACTTTGATGAAATAAAAGGCAGATATCGAACACAGTTTTAATAATTTAATCTTGTCCAAGTACTTTCGCTCCCTAGAGCATTTTCAGGGGCGTTTCGTCAATTGTGACCTATCCAACAAGAATAAAATTTTATGGATATAAAATTGTACATCACACTACACTACACAAGGAGCGTAGGGTGATGTCCTTTGAAAATCTACCAAGTACTTCTACAATATATTTTGTTTTGTTCAATTTTATAGGAATTTATTATAATTTATAATATAATATTAGTAAAAGAAATAATATTTTTCATCACTTCCTATCTAGTTACTTTATCCCTAAGTACCGATCAGGAATATGATAGTTTTAGGTAAAAGTCATTAAGCACATTTAGTTTAATAATTTTAAAATTATTGAGTTCTAATTATTTCTTTTAAGTCAGGATAGTAAAGTAACACCTAACCTTCATAAAGATTATCACTGTTATCTAGAGTAATCATAAATAAAATTATAAAGCAAACAACGAACAAAATTTTGAATATCTCTCTTGTAGGTACTTATTTTGTAGTTAGTGAGTTTTACCTCTATATAGACGATGTATAAATATTATTTTCTTTAAATTGAATACATATGTTTTAAAGTGGTGTCTGATTTTCTTGTAGTATTATAAATAGTTTGTTAATACGAGACGACACGTATAGATTTCTCATTCGACCAAAACCATCTAAACCAAAACCATCACAACCGGCAACAACAAGAACTTTCTCTGAAAATACACATATCCATCTACAGTAGTTTGCAAGTTCGTACACGATGTTATTAGGAACCAATCAATCCTAATAAAGATACGCCAGTCGGAAAGGCGTGGGGTCGGGGGTACGGGATATTATAAGTTGGGCATCCATTAGAAGGGCTTCCGGCGAGCTTCTGCGTCTTACCTCACTTCCGGAACTTGGCCTCCGGAGCCTCGAATAATTCAGGACCAACTTGCCACTTTAAGCCTTAATGAATAGGTAATTAGTTAATATTGTGCGGGCTTCCCGTTGTCCACGCGCGTGTATACATAGTAGCATGGACTGTCTTGGGACCCATTAGCCACCGGCTGTGGGGCTCTGTCCCCCGAACTTACGCTATTGTTTGCCAAGGAAAGGATTTCAATTGAATTAACTCTAATCAGAGAAGATTATTATGGATCGATGTAGGACCGCGTCTTCTACTTGTTCTGGACTAAGACAAAAGCTTCCAAACTAGTATTTACCCCTTAAACTATATTCAATATTGCGGTAAACTTCGGTAACTAATATTCGTTGCAAACAATTACTGGATATATGAATATTAATCTTTATTTATTGATGTATTTACCCAGCTCAGAACTTCTTATTTTAAAAATGGCGAGTGCGCCGAAACAAATTGTATACCTTAATGAAAACGACATCAATGAGACGACATAAATGAATTCCATTATTTCAGAAACAGCATAATTCCATTTTTAAAAAATGTTGAGAAATTAGATAAATTATTTCATGAAATATTTTTAAGAATCCTATTGTGCTTTTGTAATAAAATCATGGGATTAATGTGTTTTAATCAGTTTGCATAAAAAAGTGGTGAATTTTAGCTTTATATTTTTATATAATTTCTATCCTTGTGTGATCGGTACACACCGGAGGGACCGCAGACGTTCGGATACAATTAGCGTCTCTTAGCAAAGACAATGACGTCGACTTTGCTAAGTATCAAGACAATTACTCTACACACACACACACACACACACACACACACACACACACACACACACACACACACACACACACACACACACACACACACACACACACACACACACACACACACACACTACACCTCAAATTGTAAGATTGGCGAATGGATTTAGTGTCCGCAGTCATTTAAACACAAACAAACAACAACAATATTTTTATAAACATACACATTTTTCAAGGATGTAAAAATAAGAAAACATGTTTTATATAAACATTTGTTCCTGTATATAAACCTCATCTGGTTGTATTGTTTCATTTGAATCTCCCTGGCATGTTGGCAAATTAAAAATTTCTCCGTAAAAGTCCTAGGCTTCTTCATTATCTGGTAGATACTTTTCCAGGTTTCTCAAGTCTCGTTAAATCTTCTTGATAATAATAGGAATATGTCCTTCGGTGTATGCTTTTCTTGTAGGGAAACTAATAATATCCTTGTTGCTATTTCGTAGCCGAAAAGAATGATCTATCAAGCCATCTATGTACTCTTTTGTAATAACAATTCCATCGTGATCACTCGAATGAATAAAGTGTCGAAAGTTGGATATTTTTAAATCAATTTTATCTCGTGGAATATTTCTGCCCAAAGATTCATTGGAGAGCATTGTCTTTTTAAAATACGTGGGCCACCATCCTTTAAAGTTCAATATGTTATCAGAATTCGGCAAAACTACAGTACATCGGTTTAAACTTTTGTTAGATGTTACGATAAGCTTTTTTTAAACCTATTCTCTATCCTTCCATTGTTGGATATAGGTCTCCCCCAGTTCTCTCCATCTTTCCCTATCTTGAGCTGTTCTCTACCATGTGGGACCTCCTTGTTTCCTGATGTCATCTTTCCACCTCATCTGTGGTCTGCCTCTTGATCTCTTTGCATTGTATGGACGCCACTTTTTGATGGCATTGTTCCATCGTCCGTCTTGGAGACGTTCATTGTGTTCAGCCCATTTCCATTTCAGTTTTGCTGCTTGTTCTATCGCGTCTACTGTCTTTGTTCTGGTTCTGATCCACTGGTTACGTTTTCTATCTCTAAGTGATACACCCAACATTTGTCTCTCTATCGCTCTTTGTGCCTTCCTTATCCTATCCAAATTGGCCTGTGTAAATGTCCATGTCTGTGCTCCGTAGGTGAGCACCGGTATTATGCAGGAGTTATATACCTTGCTTCGTAAGTATAGAGGGATTGTTTGATTTTTTAAAACGTAAGAAAGTTTGCCGAACGCTGCCCATCCCATTCTTACTAGTCTCGATATTTCGGCTGTTTGATTTTCTCTGTTAGCTCTGATTGCTTGTACTAGATAGGTATACTCATTTACCTGTTCTATTTTTTCTGTTTTTATTTTTATTGCCTCCTGGTCTTCCGTGTTTGTCATTACTTTTGTTTTGTTGAAGTTAATTTTTAGGCCTTTTTGCAGTGATTTTTTATGAAGTTCATTCAGCATTAATTCCAGTTCTTGTCGTTCCGAGAAGATCAGGAGTATATCATCCGCATATCTAAGGTGATTTAGGTATTTTCCGTTAATACATATTCCTCTGTTTTCCCAATCTGTTGATTTTATTATGTCTTCGAGGGTCAAGGTAAACAGTTTAGGTGAAATTATATCGCCTTGTCGGACTCCTCGTTTAACTTTTATATTATCCGTTATTAATTTGTCGTCCAGAATTACGGTCATGGTTGCGTTTTTGTAAATATCATGTATCAATTGTCGGTATCTTGAATATATTCTACTATTGACCAGAGCTTCTTCAACCGCCCAGTGTTCAATGCTATCGAAAGCCTTTTCATAATCTACGAATGCTAAGTACAGCGGTAGGTTGTATTCATTGGTTTTCTCAATTAAGATTTTAAGCGCATGTAGATGGTCGATTGTGCTGTATCCTTTCCTGAATCCGGCTTGTTGCACTGGTTGGTAGTTATTAAGTTTATAGGTTAGTCGGTTGTTTATTATTCTTGTGAAGGTTTTATATAGTTGTAACAAAAGAAAAATAGGACGGTAGTTGTTTAGGTCTGTTTGGTCTCCTTTCTTATGTAATAAGATTGTGTTGGCATTTCTCCATTGTTTAGGTATTTTACCTTCAAACAGACATTTGTTGAACAGTATTTTTAGCATTTTTTTTATTGTGTCTCAACCTTCTTTTAGCAGTTCCGCCAGTATTTTGTCCTCACCGGCCGCTTTATTTCTTTTCATGTCGTTTATGGATTTTTCGATTGCATCTTCAGTTATTTCTGGTACCTCTGAGCCAACATTTTGTATTTTCCTCGAGGGATTCTGTTTAGATGATAGTGGTGGGTCATTTTTAGAACTGTATAGTTCTGTGTAACATCTTTCTGTGATTTTTAATATTTCTCCTAGACCTCTTTCTTCATTGTTCTCAGCTTTAAGCATGATTAGATCGTGTCGGTCATAGCTTTCGTGGAGGAGGAGCTCTGAACTGAGTAGGGATTCTTCTGTACTTCACAAAAGACAGACTGAGCGGGGATCTCCTCAACCTCGACACGGCACGTCCCATATGGCTGATAGGGAAAGTTCCTGCAGATATGCAGGACAGGTACGAATAAGGCATTGCCAAATAAGTACCCGCGGATCAACTGAGGATATGACATTAGGCAGCAGTAATGTCATTACTGCTGCTTATTTCACATACTCGATCAAACGCTTTCTCGTAATCAACCAGACATGCATATACGTCTTAGTTGACGTCTTTGCATCTCTGTAATAAGACTGAGAACAAAGCCTCTCTAGTATCAACAGTATTTGTAAACCCGAAATGGTTGGGGAAAATTGGACTTTCATACAGCTTGTAGATTCTTTTATGAATTATCTTTAGGAACAATTTTAAGAGATGACTCATGAGGCTTATCGTATGGTAATCTTTGTATTTTTTGGCTCCTGCTTAACCTTACTTAAGTATAATTCTTTTAGACCAACATATGAAGCACGAAGTAACTAATCCTTTGCCAACAGCATTATTTTATTTGGATTTTACCAATTGATTATTTGCTTGTATTGTTTTATTACTTTAATATTTTTTGTTACAGATTCTTTGGCTCAAGAGCTTGAAATGGAAAGAAAATCAAGACAGCAACAGGTGGAGCGAGAGGTAAAGTCACCCTTGCAGGATAGATCCGGATATTACAAAAACTCGGTTATGTTTACAAGTAGTGCTACATAAGACCATAATTAAGTCATGTATATATTTAAACTAAATCTGTACAGTTCTATAGTTACTAAGAAAAGTTACATATAAATAGGATCGCATATAAACATATGATAAGTATAATATATAGGTATATAAACAGCAAATTTGCAAAAAAAATCAAAACTAATAACAGTTTTCTAAAACTAATGTACACATTGATTTGGAATTAAATTTTTTGGTTCTTTATTTTTAATTTATTTTGTTAGTGGAAGAAAAATATGTTCAAAGAAATAAAACTATGATATATACTTATAACAAATCGGAGAACTGTAGTCCAGTTAGTTTGCATTAAATATGTAGTTAAAAATCATTTAAATATAATTCACATATATTTGTTAATTCACATTATTATTAATATTAATAGTCTTTGTTAATTCACATATATTTTTTAATAAATTTTAATAATGTTGTACATTAACAACGCAGGACTCCCAGGGGTTGCCAACCTAAGAGAAGGTGTTTCAATGGGTCGTTGATAGCAACTGGGTTGGCAACTCCTGGCAGTCTTGCGTTGTCATAATGTAAACTACATCATTTAAATTTATTAACGAAAAATTATGTATTAGTTAACAAAATCAGCATTATTAAAAGGGTTTTTAGTCACATATTTGGTGGCTCCACTTATGTATACCTGGGAACTGCCCTGATGATGAAATTATTGGTCCAAAAACGTTCTGAGATGTAATCAGAAAGGACATTTCTAGCATAGCACAAGTATACCTCTTTTTTAAAGGATTTTGTAAATAAAAAATTTTACTTTTCATGGTATACGTCCAACTACAGGTATTTCATTTTCCTTGTGGATTTTAAATTTATATATTGTTGAACAACAGAGATATAGGTCTATTAAATAAAAATAAATGTTACCTTAGGAATAGTAATTTTTATACAAAAACTAATACTTTCTTACTAAGGATAAGATATTACTTATTTATATTTGAATAAAAGTAAGTTTTATCTGATAAGGTAGTACTGGAAAAACATTCTGAAATTTAAGTATATGATTTGACCTATTGAACAAGCAAGGTTCAGACCTAACCGCACCTGCACAGATCAGATCCTGAAAACTAATCCCTGCCATCCTGTATCAAAAGGTAACTAAACTCATTGATAGCATACTCACCGACAGACCTCTTCAAGTCAAAATAAGCAAGTTAGAAGCTTAACAATGGACTGCTACAGGGATCTGTTTTGGCACGCTTACTGACTAGTTTATACATCGCGAACCTACCTGGGACAATGTCGCAGAAATTTGGCTACACTGACGACTGGGCCATTACAGCAACACCTAATAACATAGATATTACAGAAACAATACCAACGGATGAACTTGTCGTTATGGGCGAATACTTTCGCAAATGGAGGCTATGGCCCAATGCATCGAAAACCAAAGTGTGTTGTTTCCGTCTGAATAATGCTTTAGACCAGTGGTCGCCAACCTCTTCAATGTGTTGAGCTACTTTGTTAATTTTGGAATAAACAGCGAGCTACCCACACGGAAGCTACGTAACGCAACGTAAATGAAATAATCCACAGTTAATCTATCACTTTATGTATTTATTTTACTGTTTAACTAGTAAAACATAATACATAGGTACTAATAATAAACTAATAACAAAATAACTAATATTACTGGTACGTACTTGTTCATAGCTACATTCCTACCTATCAAACGAAGGTATTTGAAAAATAAACACAAACTTTTATCCAGCCACAACGGCATGTCACGTGTAATTTAAAAATAGTTAATAATAAGAACAAAAAAGTAACGCACTGTCATAAACATAAACATTGAAAAATAAAAAAGCACGCTCAATGAGAAGGCTGACACTCAGACTCATCGATTATTTTTTTATTGTTAGCAGTATAATTTGATGCAGCCATTCCAATATTGGATTTGAAAAAGAAGATTCGCACAAATAGGTTGAACTGAATAATACTTTCACTATCAAGGCAACACGGCATAGAACTGAATATTTTTCTTTACTTACAATAGGCCAGATACATTCAGTACTTGAGACTAACGTTTTTAAGGCTAAATCATTTTGAAACTCAATGACTTCCATTTCTGTTGCAGCGATGTCTTCGCCAAAGTTCTGCATAACACAAGCTGCAAACTGCTGGATATCAATTTCCATAAAGCGTGAAACAACAAACTGTGCTACTAAAGCCATTTCATTAAAATCCTTAAAACGATTTTTGAAGTTACTCTTCAGGATAGAAATTATTTCTACATGATATTTGTTGTCATAGGGTTCTAATGGATTTTGAGATATTTTTTCTGAAAGAATAGGAAAATGCTTGGAGTCGCTGTTAATTAGGTTTTGTTCCCAAAACTCCAGCTTTTTGATAAATGCTTTTATATCAGAAATCATTTCCGCTAGTTCTATGTCTCTCGGCGCCATCGGTTGTCAAGCCTACCATTTTCGATATTGGTAATGATAATGAACTTTAAAAGATCTTCTTTAATCGTAAAATCACTAAAAACCATCCTGACGAACACGGCTATCTGAGCAGTGTCAACGACATCTGTTGATTCATCCAGTTGAAGTGAAAAATAAACACAGTTATCTAAGTCAGTTCTTAACTGTAAAAAAATATCATTGCTTATTACTTCTACACGTCTCATCACTGTATTAGCAAAAGTTGCATAGATTTTATAGCTGAAACTATCTCGTCTTTATTTCTAAAGTTGGAAAATAACGAATCAGCAGCTTCTAAAAACGCCTGCTTTATCATTTCTCCGTCTTCATAAGGTTTCTTTTTTTGTGCAATTATCTGGGACACACGGTGCGATGCTTCAGTTGCAGCCTTATTTTTGTCAACTGTTCTTAAAAATATTGATTGTTGTCCAATTTACTGTTTTTTTAACTGTTTTAGTTTGTCCTTTCTGGCGGCAAAATGTAGTGGAAATGATTTTTCAAAATTAAAATGCACAGTTTTATGATGTCTCTCAATATTTCCTTTTTTAGCAACGGAGACATAAAGATATTTTTATCTTTAACTTGTGTAAAAAAGTATTGTTCTTCCCATTTCGAATGAAAGTGGTATGTCTTTACCTTCTTACAACTGCTTGCCATAATATTCTTTTTGTTGTTCTCTACTAACCCAACCGCTGGACGTTGGTTACGCGTTCAGTTTTAAACAAAGCGCAATGTCGCCGCGCCGTGCGTATTTATCCCGTTCAAAGCAATTACCGGTAACTCGCGATCGACAGGTTGGCGACCACTGCTTTAGGCAACTAAAAACTCTCCATTCACTTTGAAAACAAACTGCTCACTCATAACTCAACACCAAAATACCTTGGAGTGACTCTGAATACAAAATTAAATTTTAAAGAACACCTACAAAGAACTGCAGCAAAACTAAAAACGCGAAATAATATAGACCAAAAACTATATTGCTCCACATGGGGTCCTCAGCCTCCGTACTCATAGTATCCGTTCTCGGACTTGTATACTCGGCGGCTGAATATACTTTCCCGGTATAGCTCAATAGAAAATAATATAAGGTTGAATGCTCGAATAAATGAATTTTGGTGATATACAAGGCAAATATCGAACACAGTATTAATTAAATCTTGCCCAAGTACATTCGATCACAAGATCATCCTCAGAGATAAGCCAAGAAACGTTTAAAAAAAAGGAAATTAATTCTCTTTGATAAAAAACTCGAAGTTTATGGTTAATAAAAGTTTTTTATGTGATTAACGTTTATAGTTTATAACTTCGTCAGTTGTGGCCTATCCGACAAGAGCAGAATGTCATAAATGTAAAATGGGACATAACAATACATTGTCTTTCTGTAGTATATTGTTATGTCCCATTTTACATTTATTACATTCTGCTCTTGTCGGATAGGCCACAACTGACGAAGTAAGTCTATAAACGTTAACCACATAAAAAACTTTTATTAACCATAAACTTCGAGTTTTTTATCGAAGTGAATTAATTTCCTTTGTTTTAAAAAACGTTTCTTGGCTTATTTCAGATGCCCCTGAGAATGATCTTGTGATCGAAAGTACTTGGGCAAGATTTAATTAATACTATGTTCTATATCTGCCTTGTATATCACCAAAGTTCAATAGAAAATAGACGAAGATTATTGACACATAATTACACCAAACAATGTGAATTATCTCAGGTACAACTAGACCCACACCGAACAATTAGCTTCCCATTCTGAGTCACATTCCACCGCCGAAACTGCGAAGAAATCATTCTCTGTTCAGAAAATATCGAAAAATCGAGGCTAACCATCAACTACCCATCCACTATGATAAGCTTGATACCGAAATAGCTAGACTGAGCTTCAGATATCCTCGATTGCTTAGATCCATTCCTTACTTTAAGAACATTTTAACCTCACCAACACTTGGAGAAAACAATGGGAAAACGACTCTTCATAGGAAGCACACCAAATGGCCTGTATAGATCAGAAACCGCGAAGCTTTGAACTGACCTGCAATACATGGACAACGCTAAACAGAATAAGAACAAACAGCGGTAGATGTGCTGACAGCTTATATAGATGGCAAAAAAACCCTTACTCCTAAGTTTGACTGTAGTGCGCAATGATACACCGTCCGTCACATTGTTAAGAAATGCACCTGAAGCGATTCCCTGGAGTTTTTGAGATATTACACTCACTTCCTGAATGTAACTGAAAATGTTTTATATTATAATAATAATACATTAGATGTTCGTTTGTAATACTCCATGCAACGGTTTATATTGATTTTTAATATATAAATTTTTTGATAATGTATGAATCCTAATTTTCTACGTATGATTTATGTCAATTATTACTTTTAAGGAATCATTTAAAAGGCTGGTATTCAATTCCACTCAATCTGTCTGCTGCTTTAACTCCAACGGTTGGGTTCTGACCATAGACACATAATACAAGATAGACTGACCGTTGCAATAATACCAGTCCGTTCCCCCAGTGTGATAGAGAAAACTGAAGCAAAGCAGTCCCTGCGTCTCTTTCTAATTTGACAGGTTTATTGACAACGTGACCTAAATGACCAATCAGAAGATCACGTGGTCAAGAAACTCAGCCCATTAGACAGAGATAAAAGGACTGCTTTGCAATAGTCAGTCCATCTTTTATTATATGTCTGTGGTTCTATTATGGGACTATGACCATTGTGAAATCTCGCTTGTTTAACGGGTTAGTAACTGTTAAATTTATTTAATAGTCTGTTCGTCATAATCTTGGTAAGCAGTTTGTATGGATGTGGTAACAGCCTTATGGTCTGTAATTTTCGAGTTTGTGTTTGTCTCCTTTTTTCTGTAGTAAAAGTATCTGCGTATTTTGCCAAGAGGTTGAAATAGCACTCACTTGTTCATTAAGATTTAAACTACCTCCAAAGTAGTTTAACCTCCAGCTGTAATCATCTCTTTTGTTATTCCGTCATCTACAGGAGGTTTTTCATTTTTCATCTGTTTTAAGGCATGTTTAACTTCCTCGTTAGTAATTTCTGGCAGTGTTACAGAGCCTTAATTTAGTATTGTTTGTTCCGTATCATCTCTTTCGGATTTTGCGATGCTGGATGAATATAATTCTATGAAGTGTATACTATTATGATCGCATATTAGCAAGGTATTACCAAAAATTACATTTAGCTTAAAAATTATTAAGATTCAACACAAATTGTCTTGTCGCAGTGTAGCTGTTAGCAGAAATGCAAAAGTGTGACGCTGTTTTTTAATACTCATTGACTTTCTTTATATTGTTTACTTTATCGCAAAATGGACAAAATACGTGTACAACATTTGAGATATTAGGATATTTTCAGTTAATGTTATTACTCCAAACGTGATGCAGTTCTCCTTTTTGTCTGAGAAGTTTTTGTATTTTGTTGCCATAAAATTCAAGCACAAAATATTCGATTTTTACAAGCTAAATAAAATATATTAATATAATTACTTTAACATAAAAATTTTGTAAAATGATTGTACATATATCCGTAGAAAACCAAGTAAAAACATATATTAAGCAGTCAAATCATGCACATAGTCCCAATTGTTGAGATTTTTTTATTGTACCTATACGTTTTTGACAATCAACAATTTTAATTAAACAAACTGTAAGAAACCAGTTAGTTATTTTCAATATTTTAGTATAGTACAGCAATAGTCTTATTTTTCTGAAACGCTATATACAGTATTTAACCGAACTAGACTTACTTGAAAACAAGGGATGGTAGTCAATTTTCTTTGACAGAAAAATGTAGCTCAGTAGCGGATATTCTTTAGACGTACTTACATACTTAATACATACATACTTATATATAAATTAACAAATACATAGATAAATTGACAAATTAAACTTATTTAATAAATTGTAAAAAACTGTCTTTGACAATTCTTTGGTGAACAAATCAGCTAGCTGATTTCTTGAATTGACACAGCTTACACAGATATTCTTGTTTTCACACTCATCTCGAACAAAATCAACCTTAATATTAATATATTTTGTTCTGCTATCAAATGGTTGTACCTGTGTTTACTTAAGGGCAGATCGACTATTAACAAAGCTATTGACAGGTGATACGATCTATTCCAATCTCTTTTAAAAAAAAATTAAGCCATAAAGCTTCTCTAACATCAAAAGTCAAGGACACATATTCAGCCTCTGTCATTGATTGTGCCACAATGTTTTGTTTTGGGCTTTTCCCGATAATGGCGCCATTTCCTAGCATTATTACATATACATTAGTAGATTTTTTTGTATCTATACAGCCAACATAGTCTGCATCAGTGTATACCTTGATTTGTGTAGTATCTCTGTGCATAATTTTATAATGAGCAGTATATTTCAGATACCTTAAAATTTGTTTAACTGCTTTCCAATGTTCATCTTGGAGCATCGTAAGCTTTTATTTAATTTACGTACTAAGTTATGTCACTTCTCTCTTTCAAAATCAATTGGTGGCTTTATATACACACACTCTGGTAAGTCACCATACAGAAATGCAGTCTGTACATCAAAATTAGCAAATATAAAGTATTTTTCCGCTGCTAACGATAACAAAATTTATACTGAGTCATATCGCAAAACCGGTGCGAAAGTGTCTTCATAGTACCTTCATTCAATGTTCTTGCATAAAACCGGGTGCAACCAGACGTGCTTTATAGCAAACAAGATTACCGTCTGAGTCAATCTTAACACGATAAACCCACTTATTGCCCTTCACTTTTGCACCATTGGGCAATTTTACCAAGCCACATGTCTTCTTAAACTCAAGGGCATCTGTTTCTTTTCCCATCGCATGTTGTCACTTACTAGAGTTCTCACAATTTAGTGTACCTTTATAAGTTATAGCTTCAAGTATTTCAGTAGTAGGTTCAGTAGTTTTCTAAACCCTAATAGTATAGCTTAGACAGTGTATTTCTGTTGCGTAACTGTCTGTCAATAATATCAAAATATTTGACATGATAGAACAAATTATAATCAAAATCCTCATTACCATGATTTGTTGCTTGACAACTTTCTATTGAAAATATATACATCAGTGTTTACAACTTTAATCCATATTTCTTGTAATACATTTTTGTTGATGTGCATAGTCCTCGCACTTTCAACGTTTGTCTTTAACTGCCTCTCAATGCGACTATTTTGTTGAGGTGTATATGGAGCTGAACATTCATGTAATATACCATTTTTCCTGATAAAATCCTGAAAGTCACTATTGATATATTCTCTTTTACCTTGGTCACTCCTTAAAATCTCAATCTTATTGCTAGTTTGACTTTCGATCAGTATTTTAAACTGACTTGTGCTTTAGAAAATAAACAGTTTACTAACCACTACAATCATTTTTAAATTAAACAAAATATTTTGATCCACTTGGAGAGGCAGTGTTTACTGGTCCATATACATCCGTGTAAATCATTTCACCTGGTTTGTCTGATCTGCTTCTTGTAAGACACACACATGCTCATACTGGCATGTCTCACAGTTACTTTTGCTTTGGCCAATAACTAAATATTCTGTTTTCTTCATACTTGCTTGCAACCCCCATTTTACATATTCTGTGTATAGACGCTTTATCATAAATTCTAGATCATAAGAATCTTAAGGTAGGATGACTTGGTCATCCGCAAAGTTCAGAGAGAACAGTACGTCATTTCCTATGGGGATTCCCATTCCCTGGCAGTAGTTTTTCCAATTTTGAAGGGCTGCCTCAAAATATAAATTAAACAGTAAGGGTGACTGCATACTGCATCCTTTTCTTAGTCCTTTAGTTACTTTTATTGGATCTGATAGTCTATTTCCGATTTTTAGGTAGGTAGTGTTATCCCTGTATACTTCTGTGATTATTCCTAAAAGGTATGGACTAATGCCGAGTTGTTGTAAAGCTTGCCACAATTTAAGTCTTGGAACTGTATCATACGCCTTTTTTAGGTCAATTAAGGCTAATCGGCATCATCAATCGGTCTTCGCTAATTAGATGTCCTACATCATCTTGTAGCAGTTAGGATAAATTAGAAACAAAGAAATAATATCATATGGAAAGAAACCAAGTTAAAGTAATGTGACATGCTGTTCATGAGATATTGGTGGTCCAATACGAAGACAAGTTACAAAAATATCTTTGCGAATTTAACATACCTTTCAGTAAATTGAATGACAGTATTATCAGAAAAGACAATGTGCATGGTTGTGTCGAGGGACGTTATTAGAGGTAAAAAGAATAAGTGATGTAGGTCAAATAATTTGGCTTCACTCTATTATGCCACGGAAAAATGTATATACATTCACAGAGATATATATCTTTTCTATTCCAATAACTTAAAGATGTCTTTCACTACAGCTTAAAATATTTTTGAATATATGGTGTCACTCTCTCCTAATTGAAAGTATGTAGATCGAATGTTTCCTAAAATAATCTACGATTAATAGTTTTAAATCATAGTCAAAATGTAACAATTTTTTAAGTTTAGTTTTATTTACTTATTAGAAAGCAGTTTTAGTTATCTTGGTGTATTGTTTTTACTTATTATGCCTATTTTCCACTTATTTAAACTGATTAATTATTTACTTAACATATTTTTAACTTATTATTACACATATTTTCAAAATCTATCAAAATCTCACAAAATTAGATAAAATTAAATTATTTTATTAATTATATAAATAATTTTATTTAATTATGATATTTGACAAGTCAAATATCATAATAAAACTACAAAAACAAATCAAAAATGGTTATCTAAAAATAAGACTATTGCCCCTTATATCTGATTTGTGTTATAAATATAATACGCGAGCAGCGAACTCCCAAAAAGATGACCATGACCTATAACTCATTTGTAATCAGGAAAATTTGATACCAGAATGTTTGTATTAAAAATCTGCACAACTTTTTTTAATAAATTTCTTTTTGTGGTGGGGAGTACCTAAATAAACAAGAAACAAGCAAAAATTTTGATTTTACTTCTTTGCTGATATCTCGACTCGCACTATGAGGAATTTTTGAAAAAATTGAATTTGAAAAACTGAACGTAATAAAACGTACTACTTAAAGAAGTTTTCTGAAAAGTTTTAGATTTTAAAATTTAATGATCAAAAAGTTATGGCAATTTTTATCCAACGCGCAAGTAAAGCGAATCTTTTTTATGTATAGTACCATTAAAACGAGCAAGAAAACTGATTTCATTTTCATGAGAAAGTTATAACACTTTGATAGTCGACTAAATATGTTTGTACATAGTTACAATAGTTTGACAATTTTTCGTCAATAATATATTTGATGCGATTGTTCACATGGAGAATGATCAGAGAACAAAAAAGAGAGATGAACGAACTCATAAAAACGAAACACATTCAGAAGGAAACATAAGTACTTATTTTGATTTCTACTTACTAAAGATGAAGATAATGAACCACCAACACCAGAGGTGACGACAAACCAAGAAATAAATATTGAGGAGAAAGAGGTAAAAGAAGCATTAAGGAAATTAAAAAATAGAAAATCACCGGGATAGGACAGAATACCAAACTAACTTAAGTACGGAGGATCAGATCTAACCAAACAACTGTAAAACTAATTCAAAAAATAATAGAACAAAACAGAATTCCTCAAGAATGTAGATCAAGCATCCGATTACCTCTTTTCTAAAAGGAATCCAAATCGGACCCAAACAATTACAGAGGAATTAATTTATTAACCACAACACTAAAATTAACAATTAAACTGAATGAAATTATAACTCTAGCAAAAGAACAACAAGGTTTTAGGTCGGGAAGATTATGCACCGACGCTATATATTTATAATGAGGCAAGTGCAAGAGAAATCATTACAATACAACAAACCTATATATCTATGCTTCGTGGACCTTGAGAAGGCATTCGACTAGGTCAAATTAAAGGACGTTATCCATTTAGTGTACGCAAAAGAGATACCTCTAGGAATAATGAAAACAGTCGAAAATATCAACCAAAACAACACAATAAAAGTAAAAGTAGAAGAAGAACTAACTGGCCCTATTGAAGCTGGCAATGGGATAAGACAGTAAGATTCCCTAAGTCCTTTATTGTTGAACTTGATTATGGATGACATATTTATAAAAGTAAGAACTGAAAAAGAAAAACAACTTAAAATAATTTACTATGCACACGACGCAATACTTCTCTCTCCAAGTGAAGACGATTTACAACGTATACTTCACCAATTTAATATAACCACCAGAAAATTTAACATGTTAATTAACAGAGAAAAGTCCAAATGCATGGTAACAACAGCAAATTTACTAAGGTATAAATTGGAGCTGGAAGTTCAGATAATAGAACAAGTGATGGAGTTTAAATATCTAGATATCCCATTATCTAGCTACGGAAAGCTTGAAACTGAAGTGGAAGATCAAGTGAATACAGCAAACAGAGCCGCAGGCTGAATAAAACTATGGAGAAATAAAAATATCGGGAAAGAATTGAAATGCAGAATTTACAAAACAGTCATTAGACCAATAATGATGTATGTGGCAAAAACACAACCTTACATAGAGAGAACAGACAAAAAGAGTAGAATAAAACGATCATATAAGCCGAATGACAACAAATAGAATAGTAAAGACGGCAAGGAGCTGTTCACCAATAGGAAGACGATCAGTAAGAAGACGACGAAAACGATGGAATGACAACTTACTGAGAAAACGTTGAAAAACTGACAGAGTCATGTCTTCATAAAAAGAAGAGCAAGAAAAAGATGGCATTGTTAGTACTAAAATTGTATTATTAACTATCTTCGGAAAATAACACAGTTGAAGTAATTTTTGAAATCATCATCATCATCAATCAGCCAATCGCGTCCACTGCTGCACATAGGCCTCCCTCAGTTCTTTCCAGTGTTCTCTACACTGGGCCGCTTGTAGCCAGTTTCCCGCTACACGTTTAATGTCATCGGTCCATCTAGTCGGTGGTCGTCCTCGGCTTCTTTTATAATTTCTGGGCAACTATTTCTAATTTGAAATAGTTGCTTGATTAATAATAAATAATAGTTTTTCTTTATTGGTGCTTATATGTTGTTTTCATATCAATGTTATATCCTGAATATGAAATGCTTAAATTCTTTTCATGCCATATACTGTAACTAGAGAACAACTAAAAACTCTGATAACTTCTTCTATCGGCAAATTTTTAAGGTTCAAAAAAAATTTTTGGAAATCATCATAACTGATTTTTTATACCTAAATTTATTTTTTCTTTACATTAAAAAAAACTGGATTTAGTACTACATTCCCTTAAGCGTGTACGACAGAAGTTAGTCAGTGATACCTGAACTAAGTTTATTTGCCAAATAGTAGGTTGGTATATAATGTATTACACGTAATATGTACTATTAAAACTTTTTGATCATTTAATTTGAAAATCTTGAATATTTAAAAAAACCTTTTTAAATACTAGATTTTATTATAGAATTGATTAAAATAGGAGATGTATAAATTTTTGACACAAATTTTTAATTAGAAAAAAATATTTGAAGAGTAGTATATGATTTTTTTAAAAATTCGCCATTTTGTTTATAAATAAAATCAAGAGTTCAATACAGTATATTCCATAAAATTTTTCGTTTTTTCTTGTTTACATGTTCCCCCTTTTAAATAAAAAACTTTTATTTAGAAAAAATGTGCAGATTTTCATAAGGAATATTTTGGCACTTTTGCTCAGTTGCCAGCGAGGTGTAGGTTTTACTTCAGTCGCCAGGGACGAAAATGACACTGAACCTCTAAAAATTATAGGAATAAGCTGAATTTTGCCGAAAATGTCAATTTTAGGATGCCCAAAAAGATGGAAAAGAGTTTATTACCCTCGGGCTTCCCCCTAAAATACACATCGTAGGGGGGTAAAAATACAAAAGAAATCGGTTTATCAAGAATCTGTACGCCGTAGAAAGAAATGTTTTACCGTTCTCTTAGAAACAACGCTTGAAGCGATCAGCGATTTTGACTGTCAGTTACGCCCGCGAAATCAATATAAAATGAAATTTCAATACTATTTTGAACTCCAATAGAATGATCGACATTTTCTTTTATATCTTCCTTTATTACTAATTTATTAGTTTTTTTTTTCTGGTTACAGATTCTGTCTGAAATGCTGCACTTTCTAAATTTAATGTTTCATTTCCCATTTCGGGTTGCTTAGTCTTAGTGGAGAGAACTCGTTTGAAATTTCTATATTTTGCTGCCCCATAAAATATTCCTGCTATCAAAAGGCCGAATCGAAGTAATTTCAAAAATGGAGAATATTTAACGTGATCTGATGTGGACATAGTCTAAAAAAGTAAAATTTATTTTTGAAGAATATTGAAGGATGACAGTCTTCACAATATAACAAAAGTTAAAATTACTACTTCAATTAAATTTGTTTCAGCTCGACAGTGAAAAATTCGATATCTTTTGATCCAAGTGTCCTATCGGCAAAAATAAAGATGCGTTTTAAAGGCAACGGGTGCAGCTTTTGTGTATAATTTTTGTATTTTGCCGCAAATAAATTCAGTTTGTATAAAGGTGTTAAATAAATAAACGTGACGCGAGTTTTGCCATTTTTATGATTCTAATGAGATTGATATAATTTATCCCTATGATTGACGGGCCACTATGGAGTTTTGATTACTGAAGCCTAATCTTCAAATCTTTTTCTTTTATATTGGTCTCTAAAAATGTATATTTTACTACGACTGGACAATGAAAATAATAAATGTTATTAATATCACGAGACTCATAAAAAACGACAAAAATCAAGGCAAAAAATTCATACGAAAGCTGCACCCTTCACCGTTAAAAAAAATTTAATTTTTGTCAATGGGACACTCTGATCAAAAGATATCGAATTCTTACCATCGAGTTGATACAAATTTTATTTAACTTTGATTTCGCGTGTGAATGACATTCAAAATCACCGGTCACTTCAAGCGTTGTTTTTGAGAGAACGGTTAATTCTACAGAAAAAATACTTATTAACATTTTTGTTAAAAATTATCTCAGCTATATCTTTTATTTAAAGTATTTTTTTCTACGATGTACAGATTCTTGGTAAATCGATTTCTTGTTCATTTTTACCTCCGTACGATGTGTGTTTTAAGGAGAAGCCTGAGGTTAAAAATGGTAAACTGTTTTACATCTTTTTGGCATCCCAAAATTAATATTTTCGCCAAAATTCAACTTGTTCGTATGATTTTTTAGGGGTCAAATCTCTGATCACTGGACTATTATCGAAAACTAAAGCACCATTTGGAGGTTCGCGGCTCGTCTATATTATTGTAGTTTTTTCGTAGTCACTTTAAGTGCAATATAAAAAATATTTACAACTCCTTGTACAATTTAATACAACTTATATCATTAAAACTAGAGTACTAAGCACATAATATTTTCTAACCAGCTTGTATAAAACTTGCGGCATTCATTATAATCGAATACTTTTTAAATTTCATGTTAGATTATTAATTTGTATAACTAAGCAGTGTGTATGTATTTATTGTATATATTTATGTATGTGTGTGCCTTGTAGTAATTAAAAATATAAAATATGTTTTTGTGTTTTATTCTCCTGTTCGTAAGTCATGTTTATCCGCTTATGGGGAACTGAACAACTAAAATAGTCCAGGAAGACATCATGAACTCATGAAGAAAGAGATGTCTCAAGATTTGTTCCGTAGGAAAATATACACTCAAGAAATGTTATTCGTTGTCTATATCTAAGTTTTCTAGTAATCATTGCAACTAAGAATTTAATACGTATAAACGCTTTATAAAATCGTTGCTGCACGAAATGTTATAATCCCTAACAACCTGTATGTTGGAACAAGCAATTATTTTGCTAATATAAAGCCAATTTACCAAAATTCTTTTATCTAATTTTTTTTAATGTAAATATGTAATCAACAACATTTTTTATGATGTATGGAATTATTTTTGCGGCTTAATTATATACTTTATCTCTTCTTCTTCATGTGCTGTGCTCGATTATCGAGCGTTGGCTATAAAATTGGCTATAGTAATTTTGTTGACGGCAGCCCGGAAAAAAGATGCAGAGGATCTGTTAAACCAATCTTTCAGGTTTCTAAGCCATGACGGTCTTCTTCAACCTGGCCCTCTTCTTCCGTCTACCTTGCCTTGCATTATTAAATGGAGTATATTATATCTCTCTGGGTGGCGCATAACATGCTTTTCTACTGTAAAATACCTCATCCTTTCTTTTGTATACGTCATTTTGTATGGTAAGCTGGCGTATTTTATTTTTATAAGATACCCATTACAAAAACTACATGTATCGGTTCTGGGATATCCAAAGGCTATGTTAAATTTTGTATTAAAGACTGTTTGTATTTAGTACAAAGAATCCTACTGACTGCGCCGAATAATAATATACATTTTATAACACTACGGAATCCAGTAAAAATGTCGATCGATCGATCGATCAAGGAAAGAATGAAATTCGAGCTAGTGAGCGAAGAGCATGATTTTGTGACTAGGTGTCACCAAATCATGTGAGGTGAGGTTAGGGCCAGATCACGTAATTAGTTCGCACCATGTAACAATCGCTTTCATCAGATCTGTTCCACTATGCGGTACTATAAAATACCGTTTATTTTTTTATTGACATTGATTTCAGGAATAAAACTCTAAGACAAGGTTATATATATATATATATATATATATATATATATATATATATATTATTGTGATATTCTAAGTGTTAGTGCGCCAAGCAATTAATTAAAATTATTTAAATGATATGATTATGACTTTATCACACTTTTTCATTCTCTTATCTCAGGGTTATATTCGTGCTATAATATCTATGCATTACATGTGAAAGGTAAGGTTCAAAGAATACCGGAATAATAAAAAAAACACATACATGATATAACACTATATATTGAAATAAAAATAATGAAATAAAATTCACACTCAAATGTTTTCAATAAACAAAATCTCATAATATAATGATTTTCAAAATTTTGTTCTACGTACGTGAACCTTCAAAATTAATGTTACAAACAATATTAGTTAAAATCTTAAAATTTCAATTATTATTCTAAATCTCCTAATCAAATATTTATATCTTTCTTAAGTAAGTGTAAAAATTGTGTTATCAATAAAAGAAAAACTGCAAAAAATAAAACTATCTCTCTCTGATGATGAATGGTCCAAATCCTTGTTCCTTGCAGCCTATACTATCTACTCTTAGCAGCTCCCTAGGTAATCAGCAATCTTACAACAAATTGTTGCAAGTTTATCGTCCTTATTATCTCACAAAATCCCTCAATTTCCAATACTTACCACATCACCCACTAAAAATAATCACATTATGCCATATTTAAAAAATACCACATTTAAACACAACAATACTAAAAACCTTACATCACACTAATTCATACCATTTACTTTTTAATAACATTAATAAATAAATACAAACAAAAAAAACCATTCACCTCAACATACCTCACAACCCACACTCAAACACACCACAACAATCAACATCAACCAAACCACATTTCCACAACCTCTACCACTTCCAACTCCATTACAAAAAATTAAACACAACAACATAAATAAATAATTCATTAAAAAATAATCTTCATAATAAAAACCAAACACAAACAAAAAATATCCATATACCCTATTTCAATATATAACCTGCCTCCTAATTCTCAACCACGAAATCAAAAATATAAGACCAATACCTCACCACACACATATACCCTAAGTATGTCCCCTGACCTGCCCTTCCAACCCCAATTGCTCTACTGTTCAAGACCATGTGTGTCAGTTCACATAATCTCCCCCAAGAGACATTATACTAATCCATTACTTACATCAACAACTTCCCCACCTACAACCTACTCCCCAATCCAATCAAACAAACCATTCTAACACAACACACCCCACATTTATTCCCCACCCCCTCAACACTACCCCCCCCACAACATAAAAAATTCAAAAACACCTTAAAATCTTCACAACGCCTGATCTACAGATACGATATAAATTTAAATTATTATGAGACCCCTAATATTATATAAAACCCCAATAAAGACCCTCCCTACTGACACCCTCTCCTGCATCTATCAAGCCTATAATCAACTACACGTCGTCAAACAACTTAAATCACCTACAGAATGAAGTGTCTCGCAGTACGAGTTCAACATATAGACTAGCGCACTCAGGACCTTGTGTCATACACATGAACCTGCTCAACTCATACCTCACACACCTCGCTGCTCTCATATCACGCACAATGTCTACTCTACTCCCCATCCCCCCAATAACTCTCGCACCCAGACAACACTAATCATCAATGAAGTGTACACGACCTGTTATAATTAATCTTTATTTCCACCAAATCGAAAAACCTCGCCTCAACCTTACTGGTACGGCAGACTCAACTGCTCTCGTGTATATCACTTGAGATTTGTCTAGTGTTGCATAATGTACCTAACAGAAGATACCTCTCATTTGTCTCGAGATATACATGAGGCACATCGGTACAGTGAGTGAACTTGATTGTATATGAGAATTTTCTCGTGGAAGTGAAATCTATACTAGTAAGAACAAGGCTCTACACTTACGCTATTCGCCAGAATAACTAGTCTCTATTGAGCTAGAACAAAACCTGATCGGCTCTCCATAGTCTACACTTGTGCGTACTTTACGGGTAGTATCATAATTACGCTAGAGACACAACTTTCTATATAGTGTCGGTTTAGTCTCTAATCTCTCCCCTATCCTCTACCACACTCCCCATCTCTGTCACTCAGACATGCTATGACTTGTCTTGTAAGCAGTGTATGTGTTAACCTAGACTAAAACCTTGTGTCCTTCCTCATAATAGCTACGTATTATCTACTTTCCGATATCTTACATACAATCTTAATATTGACGCCTCTGATGACAGTTTCTTGCTGACTATACAAGACAAGTGTATATACCCCCGCCTACAACAAGTCCAAGCCAGTCTATGTCCTCCCATACATAGAAATAATCAGACCACGCCTGTTAACCACAGACTAACTAATCCCTATGTAAGTATTGTGCCTCTATCCTTCCAACAGACTAAATCATCCACCTCCCCCAATCCCCAACCCCCACAACCCAACATACACACTCTTGTCTAGTGCTCTCTTTTTGTGTGATCACTCACTCTGATGTGAACAGTTGGAAATTTAAGACAGTGATGCAAAATATATCTCACCACGACCACAAACATCTCAATGTTATAGACATACATCATCTGAACTCCACACTCGTATGTACTAGCCTGTACCCGCTTGCGCGTCTCAACTCTATATTTTCGAGAAAAAGCTACAGACACACTCACTACTCATACTATAAAAACACTTGCTTTGTACCGCCACTGTCTTATTCATGTAGAGAATACCACTTGAGTAAACTAATAGAGATATTTCTCTACTTCCCCTAACCTCGAGCCATGTAAAGCCTCAGCTCAAAAATACCATGACCCTACGCCCACGTGGTACCACTTCAGTATGTTATCGACTCGTGATCAGATCACTACACTCTATTGTAATCACCCTCACACCAGAGTAACAACTCGACTATATTGTTGTACCTCCGTGTTCGATGACTCTTATGAGAGCTAAATAGAGAGAGAGAGTATAACGCGCAAGACATAACGTTCGTTGATTTCTGTCGCTTTTGTCCCCTATAACTCCCATGTGTGAGATCTCAAGAGATAATTGATTCTGTGTATATCAATTGTCTATAATTCATATGTGAAGTCACGTCTCTTTGCGGCTTTTTTAACATGTACTACCTAGCCTTTGTATTGTGTCTTATAGTCTTACTCTCTCTCCACAGAGGGAAAGATAAACTGCCAATACAGTTTGCAGGAGGATGAGGCCTCGCATGCGCGTCATAGTAATAAGGATGAAAGTCTGTACTATCCTCTACCATGGCACTCGTGATAGAATGCTCAACAGAAATAATGAGTAATGTTTATAATTGTGTTGTTGATGAATAGATGATACGTGAAAAGTGTGAGATAAGATCTAAAAAAATGCATGTAATGTGTTCTAGTACCCAGTAGATCCAACACCGATCCCACCATACCCTAAACATGACAGTTTCGTTGACCCTTGATGATCGCTTATGAATTTAATATTCTGATAATCACGTGTCTCGCCACTGTCTTTCATTCTTGATTATGTCTCATTTATAGAGAGAGATATACTATACTGTTTCGAACTTGGCCTGATGTTATCCATGCTGTCTTGTGTATGCTCATGCATACCTGCTCACACATCCACTCGTAAATAAACAACCTCCAGAGTGTCAAAATTATCTGCCTAAAATAGAATATGCGATGTAGATACGCCTGAAGATGTCGCCAAACCCCTACTACCCTACGCTTGAATCTATAGTAGTCTAGCTAAATTCAAGAGTGCTCTGTGGCTCGATCGATTGACATAAAGTAACCGCCTTTCTGTTGTACTCGAAGTGATCGCGCTCTCTCGTGTGCAGTGTGTGAATTCAAGCTTCTCAGACTCGCTCTCACTGTCGAATGATGAGAGTAATATTTTACACATTCCTAATCTTGTTTCCTCACGTTGTGTTATCTTTTGTGGCCTATTGTATCTCCGTGTGATATATTGTTTGTAATGCTGAACCCGTCCTCCCTCTGCGCGCGTTTGTCTCGTGTATGAGATGCTTAGGTTGCACGTTTCTTATAACTCTGTGCTAGTGTCATCGAATCGCAGTAGTATCTTGTGGTAGTGCCGCTTGTGTTACTCTCCTGTACTCCACTTGCTTTCTACGAGGTTCATCCGCGCGCTTTCGCAGTCTCATTATTCTGTATCCGCTATCACTAGTTCTCTGAGAACGAGAATGTTATTACTCAACGTCGCATCAACCGAGCCGTGCTTAGTTGTGATGAATGTTGCAATGAAAGTCGTTCACACAGATAGCCTCGTAATGATTAAACGAGATCGAGACCATGTTGATTTATCTATTAGACTCTCAAGATGTTCTCTTGCCCACCTATGAGAAGTCTAAGATTGAACTGATCATGATTGAGATGCTAGATTACTTCAGGTTTTAGTTTTCTTGATTGTACTCCGAATGAAATATAAGTAAGAGGACGAATCAAATCCACATTTTTGCCATGTGTGGTGTCCCGCCCTTACTTTGTTCGCAGTATGCTTGCTCACAGAGAACCCCCCACGGCCCAGCCTCCCACGCGCGGTTCCACACAACCCCCAACCCCCCCCCACCCCCGCGGCCCGCCACCGGTGGGGACCACCGGTTCGCCCGCTCAGCCCCCCTCGCCCTCCCCTCGCGCCCTTGCCCAAGACTCCTTTTTTTCTTCCCCAAGGAGACCTGTTCGGCTGGTTGATTGGACGTGTTAGGTTAATTCTGGTTTCTTATAGATTAGTGGTGTTGAATTAGTGGAGGTGTTCCCTGAAGTGCAGGTTCAGGAGAAACATCTCTATCCAAGCTATCATTGTTTAAATTATCAGCAGGAAAAAAGTCATCTTCTGTGAACTTATCAGAATTTAACGGAAAAATTCCGCACGTTCTGAAACCAGAAACGGCCTTATCAATATTTTCCACCTGATCATATGCTAACTTAAAAATCTCGGCGACATCATATGGAGTAATTTTATCTTCAAACTCTGAGTTGCTGATCTTAGATTTTAGAAAGGAATTGCAATGGCGACCATACGCATATTTTAATGCAGAAAAAAATGACACATCAGGAGGTTGTAATTTGTGGGATGTGTGGGGTGGAATACTAACCATTATAATCCCATTCTCTTTGCAGTAATTATAAATATCCAGTGAAATATGGCTCGAGTGATTATCTAATACTAACAGCACGGGATTATCTGGACTAGACAGGACTTTTTTTTGGAAATGCTTCAGCCATAATAAAAACATAGACGTATTAATCCATCCATCCATTATCCGTGCAGTTGTAAATCGCACCGCTTGGTCCATTTTTCTGAAGCTGTGGGCTCATCCTCTTCCTGGGAAATATAAATAATGGAGGTATGTAGTTACCGAAGGCACTGAACGCCATTATTACCGTGATACTCTTCTCTCGTTCCCACGAAGAAATGATTCCAAACTGCTTTACTCCTTTCGGTCCAAGTCTTTTACATGATTCTTTAGGAACCGTAGATATACCGGTTTCACCAACATTGTAAATGCGATTTGGCAGAAATTTATATTTTTCTTGCACTGTTCCAAATTTTTAAAAAAGCGGTCTACTTCTATTTTATTGAAGGCTGTTATTTTATTAATGCTTGTAGCTTCTGGCTTTCTCAAGGAAATTTGAGGATTTCGTTATATAAATCCTAGATACCAGTCTTTTCCAGCCATTTGTTTATTCTTATTAAAATTGTGTTTAATTTCATTGCGTTCTGCATAAGCAAATGGCATGGTTCTCAGCTCTATGCAAGTGATACCAAAAAATAAATTGGTCAGCTTGAGAACATGATCTAGTATCTCCTTTTCATGATGTGCCGAAAACAATGGGGCTCTACCAAGAGACTCTGATTTGACTTCCTTTAATAAATTTTTAACCTTAAGTTCTCTCCTCAATGTAGCTTCTGGTATTGAAAATGCCCTTGCCACTTCCCGAATTTTACGACTATCTCTACAAATTGCATTCAATGCTGCATTAAGAGCTGCTGCAGAAAATGATCCTCTCTGTGTTTTTCGTATATATTTTCCCATTTCTAAAAAAGAAAAAGATGCCTCAAAATGCAAAATAGACACTAAATAATAAATATTCTATACTCCATTGTTATTTAAGGTAATGAACTGAAAAGGTAAAGATGACGCAGTCTGCAACAGCTTGTTCAGCATAACCTACAAAAAATGGTTATCAAAATTATCCATCATCAAATATTTAACAGATAAATCGCTGACTGAAAATAAATCACCTACTCCCATGAATATGAAGAAAATCCAATGGAACCATTTTTAAACAACTTACCATTAATATTCGCAGTGTCAAAAATAACAAGAAATCAACGTGTATCGCGTTACTCTGCCTCACAGATACTAAACAGTAAGAAAGCTGACCGATGAAGTTTTAAAGTAATAGTAGTTTCTAAAGGAGGGCGCCACGGGTATAAAAACTGAATTTAGTGAAGTACTTGATAAAATACAGAGGTGCGTCATCTTAGACGCTGCGTCATCTTCCCCGTCCTTCCCCTAGACAATTATAATCAATAAAAATAATGTTGTTTAATAATAGTATTTCAAAATAATAATATTTTTTTATACCTGAATAAGAATACGAAGAATACGGAATGCGGAATAACTAAAAGGACATTTCTTTAAATAATCTGTTTTGGTATTAAAAAATTCGTCCATGCTAGAAAGTAGGAGTGATCTATTTCCACAAGGTCAAATGACGATGGTTTTGCACGAGCACTTCTAACAATTTCAACCCAATCTGAAGGAATCTCAGCTCGTTGTTTGGACTTTATTAAGCCCATAATATTGTCCGCTTCCATGAAGGAATGCTCACGAATAGCGAAAGTAACTTTAACATAATCAAGTCTACGTGTATTGTGGACACTATAATGCAAAAAAAGAAACATGGTGAAATTTTGATTTTGCGAGTCGCAAAATATTTCAAGCTTGTATACTTGTATATCGAGAAAATTCCATATAAAGTCATTCAGCATTGAGCATACATCGTCGCTTCCCTTTTTGCCAAGTGTTTCCAGGTAAATATAAAACACACTTTTTGCTGTAGATAGAACGTGGACATTAAAGGCATAGACGTTCAGCTGGCTCTAGTAAACATCGTTTGTAGTTATGTTTGGGACACAGATTTTTCCAAAATCGATACAAATAGCTTCGTGAGTCACAGAGGTTCGACTTTTTTTCTTCACAGCCCTTTTTCTACTGTAAAATACCTCATCCTTTCTTTTGTATACGTCATTTTGTATGGTAAGCTGGCGTATTTTATTTTTATAAGATACCCATTACAAAAACTACATGTATCGGTTCTGGGATATCCAAAGGCTATGTTAAATTTTGTATTAAAGACTGTTTGTATTTAGTACAAAGAATCCTACTGACTGCGCCGAATAATAATATACATTTTATAACACTACGGAATCCAGTAAAAATGTCGTTCGATCGATCGATCAAGGAAAGAATGAAATTCGAGCTAGTGAGCGAAGAGCATGATTTTGTGACTAGGTGTCACCAAATCATGTGAGGTGAGGTTAGGGCCAGATCACGTAATTAGTTCGCACCATGTAACAATCGCTTTCATCAGATCTGTTCCACTATGCGGTACTATAAAATACCGTTTATTTTTTTATTGACATTGATTTCAGGAATAAAACTCTAAGACAAGGTTATATATATATATATATATATATATATATTATATATATATATATATATTATTGTGATATTCTAAGTGTTAGTGCGCCAAGCAATTAATTAAAATTATTTAAATGATATGATTATGACTTTATCACACTTTTTCATTCTCTTATCTCAGGGTTATATTCGTGCTATAATATCTATGCATTACATGTGAAAGGTAAGGTTCAAAGAATACCGGAATAATAAAAAAAACACATACATGATATAACACTATATATTGAAATAAAAATAATGAAATAAAATTCACACTCAAATGTTTTCAATAAACAAAATCTCATAATATAATGATTTTCAAAATTTTGTTCTACGTACGTGAACCTTCAAAATTAATGTTACAAACAATATTAGTTAAAATCTTAAAATTTCAATTATTATTCTAAATCTCCTAATCAAATATTTATATCTTTCTTAAGTAAGTGTAAAAATTGTGTTATCAATAAAAGAAAAACTGCAAAAAATAAAACTATCTCTCTCTGATGATGAATGGTCCAAATCCTTGTTCCTTGCAGCCTATACTATCTACTCTTAGCAGCTCCCTAGGTAATCAGCAATCTTACAACAAATTGTTGCAAGTTTATCGTCCTTAATGATCTCCTTCAAATGCACGAATCGTTCAAATTATGCTAGCCTCTTCTCCTCTCGATAAACTGAATCTCTCGTTGGCCTGAGTGAAAAATGACTCTTGGAATATCTTCTCTTTACGATAAACTGAATCTCTCGTTGGCCTGAACAGTGACTCTTGGAATATAAGTAGAAAGTATGACTTACAATCTTTTACTGGATCAGCTTCTGTCAGATACACTAACTACACGAAAACTCACAAACTTTCACTGCTACTGCTTCCTACCTCTGGGAAACTACCCGAGAACAACGGCCCTTCGCCTTGTACCCTTGAAAACCAACTGACTATCTTTTCTTTTCTTCAAAAACTCCCTAAATTTTCATTCTCAAACCAACCATCCCACCTTTTTCAATCTCATCCAATCAAAACGCGTCATACATCTCCCATTTCTTCATTTCGATAACACAAACAAATTATTACCTACAATTAAAAAATTTCCTAAAACTTATTTACAAAATAATCTTTTTCTACCAATTCTTATGAACTAACAAAAACATATCTTTCTAAAATCTATTCTATTGTCCTAATTACTGCACAAATTTATTTGGAAAACCCGCTTCCATTGTCTAGGATTTCACTTAAGCTTCTGCAGGTCACTCAAATATATTTTAACAAAGAAATTAATTTATGCATATCTTACATTTTGTTCAATACAGGTAATCCAAAATTAAAAGACTTTCATTCTTTGAAATGTTTGTAGTTTATTGTTTTGACTTATTTGAATTATTTTAATTTTTTTGAACTTTGAAATGTTTTAAGCAAACCAATATTTTTCTCGATTTAACATATCATAACAATATATATATATATATATATATATATATATATATATATATATATATATATATATATATATATATATATATATATATATGTATGTATATGAATATCCTATACAATTTTTGAAAGATTAAAAACGTTCCTACCAGAAAAGAAACCTTACTTAAAATGAATAAGATTTACCTTTTGATGACTACATTTTTCATAACAAAAAATTTAAATTAAAACAATCCATAAAACAGTTAAAACAAAAAGTATTTAAACCGATCGGCCCCTCGAGGAATCACTCGCATTCTTCGGGTCAAAAATGTCAGTAGAAATACAATTTAATTTCCTATATAGAAATATTGAAAATCACTCGCAATCATATTTTCGTTTTGTACGAGTACATATCCGTCCCCTCTGGAATTCCTAATCTCGACTGCCAAAATTTCATTATATTCCTCGGATTTCAGCTGGACATGGTTTGTCTGATGATGTTGTTCCAATTCGTTAAATTCCAATCAAAAAATTTCTACTACCGTTTTAAAATCAGATTGGGAACTTTACCGCAAGACGGACAAAATTATATTTTATATTTGTCGGTTCCAGTGAGTGACATAATCGAGATTACCAGATTGTTGCAAGTTTTATTATTTTTTATTATTGCAGAGAATAATTATTATTTATTATAATTATTATTTATTATTGCAACATGATATGCGCATACTCTGCGGGGACTTTAATGATAAAATAGGCAAAGAGCCTAGCCTATACCCCACAATATGTAAACACAGCCTACACAATATATCCAACGACAATGGCTTAAGACTCACAAAAACTGCAGCAGCTAATAATATGCTAATAAAGTCAACCATGTCCGCATAAAAACATCCATAAGCAAACCTGGGTCTCATACGACCATATTACGCGCAACCAAATTGACCGTATCATTGTAGATGCCCGCCATGATAACAAAATTATACACGTAAGAAGCCTGAGAGAAATAGAATCAGATCATTACTTAGTCAGAGCAAAAGTCAAATCCAGAATATCTAGCCACAAATACAATAAAACAATAAACCCACAATAGAACCTGGACGAAATACACAATGCAGAGAAACAACAAAACTGTAGAGAACAACTTGAACAAACCTTGAACTCTTAAAGAGAATACAATGATTTAGAACAGCTATGGGACGCGACTGCCGAAATAAAAACCAAGACAGCCGACAAGATCTTAAGAAGAAGTAGGCAGAAGAGGGCAAAAACATGGTATGACGAGGAATGTCGAAAACAGCTGAAAAAAAGACAAACAGTAAGGAAGACTTGGATACAACTGCAAACAGACCAAAGTAAAAAGGAATATGATGACTCCCGAAAAGAAATAAGAAAAATAATACGCACAAGGAAAAGAAACTATGAACAACAACAATATGAGAGAATTCTATAAAACAATTTCCTCTGAGAAAAAAGGACATACAACCAATTCCATCCATACACTGAGAGACAATCAAGGCCGTATGGTAATCGACGGTAAAGAAGTAATTGAAGAATGGAAAAAGTATTTTAGGGACCTTCTAAATATCATACAGGAAGAACGGCACAAAGAAGATATCTATATCACAGCGGACATGTCCGTCAAAAATCCCTCCTTTGAAGAACCTCAAAAGGCCATAAATAAGCTAAAAAATCACAAAGCGTCGGGTACGGACGAGATACCAGCAGAACTTCTGAAATATGGGGAAGACGCACTACATCGCCAAATCCACCATCTAATAACGCACATTTGGTTAGAAGAATGAATACCAACACGATGGAAGGAAAACATAATAGTGCCCATCCACAAAAAAGGGGACAAAACAAAATGCGCGAATTATAGAGGAATCTTACTTCTAAACATGGCATATAAAACCCTCTCAAACATCATTCTTAGTAGACTAATCCCTTATGCTGAGAATGTCCTAGGCGAATATCAAGCCGGGTTTAGGGCAAACAGATCAACAATATATCAACTATTCACGCTGAGATAACTTCTAGAAAAGGGATAGAGTATAACAGACCCATACACAATATTTTCATAGACTTTCGACAAGCATATGATAGCGTAGAAAGAAGCCAAGTATGGAATGCCATGGCGGAGTTCTCAATACCAAAGAAACTCATTCGGATGACCAAAGTCTGTATGGAGGGTAGAATATCTAAAGTACGTGTAAATAATAAACTGTCTGGCAGCTTTGGAATCAACAGTGGACTTAAACCATCGAGCAAAAAGACAATAGAGGGAATGTAAAGGTAGTGGGGGCAAACATATTGTTAGACAGGAAGTGTGATCTTTAGAGGCCACATTAAACAAGGAAAGAGAGTCTCTCTCCTTGTTTGACATCAAATTTAGTTGGGTTATGTTATTGTTTGTCCCAAATGTCACATGAAATCTTATTTATATTGAAGTTTTTTAACAATTGTGGCGCATTTTAGACTCTTATCATTAATAATTAATTAAAACTTTTTCGTCTAAGACACATTCTAAAAAATATTATATAGCTACTGTTGATAAGTGTTGGAAAATTTAAATTCCGCGCGTTCGCATTTCCGGATATGTCCGCCATCAGAGGCCACTTTTTTGGTCTCCTTTTCATAAGGATTAGATTCCCTCTTTTGTCTTATTGCTCGATGACTTAAACAGGGTGATGCGTTATCTCGACTACTTTTTAACCTTGTATTAGAGAAAGCCATGAGGTCGGCCGAAATGAAAGCAGAATTGCTATTGGTTCAAGGTCCCAAGCTGTTACTCGCATATGCAGATGACATAGATCTCGTTGGAGACTTCATCCTATCCACGAAAGACATTTTTAATAAGGTGAAAGGAGCAACAAGTGAAGTAGGACTGAAGATTAATGAAGAGAAGACCAAAAGGATTCTTCTCCATTCTGACCTGTTTCGTGCTTTTTTTTCCAGTTTTTAATTTTTAATGTTGTTTCTAATGTTGTTAATCATTTTCTATTTGTTCTACGTATCTCAGCTTCGGTCTTCCTCTTGTTCTTTTTCCTACTGGCACTTGTTTGAATATTTTGTTTGGTATTTCGCCTTCTTCCGTTCTTTCCACGTGTCCAATCCAACGTAGCCTTCCTATTTTAATGAATGTTATGATATCCGGATCCTGGTATATGTTGTATAGTTCAAAGTTATACCTTCTCCGCCAAATCCCGTTTTCTTTTGTGCCCTTATATATGTGTCGTAAGATTTTTCTTTCAAAGTTGGCTAATAACATTTCCTCCCTTTTAGAGAGTGTCCAGGTTTCTGAACCGTATGTGAGTACCGGTCTTATTAAGGTTTTGTATATTTGGCATTTTGTTTTTCTGGAGACGTTATCTGTTCTTAGTTGCCTAATTAAGCCATGGTAACATTTATTGGCAATAATATTCTCCTCTTCACTTCCTCTGCAACGTTGTTATCAGACGTAACTAGGGATCCTAAGTATGTAAAGTTTTTTACCGCCTCAATGTTGTATTCTCCTATTGTTAAATTTGGCAGCTGCCTTATTTGTGCGTTTTTATTTGCAGGCATATATTTTGTTTTTGTCTGATTGAGTTTAAGACCACTATTTTTTGCAGCTCGTTCTATTTAAGTGAATGCCTTTATCATTTCTCTTCTTGATCTTGCGATTATGTCAACATCATCTGCAAATGCTAGTACTTGCACGCTTTTATTAATTACTGTTCCTCGGGTATTAACTGTTGTGTCTCTTATTATTTTTTCAAGTATGATGTTGAATAATATGCATGATAGAGCGTCTCCCTGGCGTAGTCCCTTCTTCACATCTATTGTTTCCGTTAATTCGTTTTGTATCCGGATTTTACTTTCTACTTTTAGTGTTTCTTTTATCAATTCTATTAGTTGTGTTGGTATATTAAATTCTTTCATTGCTTTTGTTAGGAATTCTCGGTTTATATTGTCATATGCGCTTTCGAAGTCTATGAAGAGATGATGTGTGTCGATGTTATATTCACTTGTTTTTTCAAGGATCTGTCGCAGAACAAATATGTCGTCTATTGTTGACTTCTGTCTACAGAAGCCACATTGGTATTTGCCAACTATTTTTTTTAACCTTGTATTAGAGAAAGCCATGAGGTCGGCCGAAATGAAAACAGAATTGCTATTGGTTCAAGGTCCCAAGCTGTTACTCGCATATGCAGATGACATAGATCTCGTTGGAGACTTCATCCTATCCACGAAAGACATTTTCAATAAGGTGAAAGGAGCTACAAGTGAAGTAGGACTGAAGATTAATGAAGAGAAGACCAAATATATGTGTATAAATAGAACGACACGAAGAGACAGAATAGGACAAAATATGACAGTCAACACCGTTAATTTCGAAAAAGTACATTGATTTTAAGTATCTGGGGGCCTTAATCACAGCTGACAATGGTGTTACTAAAGAAATAAAAGACAGAATCCAGTCTTCAAACCGCTGTCTATTTGCACTGGATAAGCTCATAAAATCAAAATATAAGCTCACAAAAAGTTCAAAGATCAAAATCTATAAATTTATCGTCAGACCTGTAATAACATACGGATGCGAATCGTCGACCATGACCAAAGCAAACGAAGAAAAGCTCAGACGCTTTAAACAAAAAATAGTTAGAAAAATTTTCGGAAAAAAGATCCCAAGACCGAACAAAGTGCAAAAAATTTGTACAGTCAGCCAAGACCCACCCAGAGTTGTAGTGCTGGAGGTGATGATGATGATGATTGCAGAGAATACTACACTTACAGTAAAAGAAAATCGACTTACTCGATGAATTGTAGTTTATGCTTAGTAATTTTATGTGGTGTTACTTTAAATTAAACCAACTAATGCAAAAAATATTGACTATTTCGACAATATAAGCGATATAATCGATAATCGCGATATACAATATAAGCGAACAATTACCAAAAAAATGTTATTGGAATTAAAGTAATCACAAGTAATACCATTTTAATAAAATTTGAGTATCCCTACGAATAATTCTGTTCTCTCAAAACGTATTTCGAAAATATATACTTCATAAGTTAGACCTCTTTTCTTATAGTATTTAGGGGCTATATTACACATTTTAGTGGAATATCATCATCTATGCGCAATTACTGCTTGCAACTGTCAACAGAAATTAACTGAATTCCTCTTAAATCATCAGTTTAATTCCATGAACAGACGCTAGGAGTGTTAACATATTCATTCAGACAGAAAGTATAACGCTGGAAGTGACTTCCCTTCCGGTAAAGTTATTTATGTGCTGCAATAAATGGTTAACCCTCTTGTTTCTTACAAGGAAGTCGGTTGTCTTTTCGACGGAATTATGCTTTCTTTGTCTAACACACCCATGCTTTTAAACCTCATAAAATAAACAATAGGCAAATAGGTAATAAATTTTCACATAGTTCTAAAAAGAATTAAAGTATCGAAATAAATTCATTTTGTAGTTGTTGATATATTAAATTGTAAATGAAAAACATGCAGGTACGCTGTATAAAATACTTTTTAAAATGTTGTGAATATCTTAACTTATCATCAGACAAAAAATTGGTTAATAGTATTTGCAAGCATTTGGCACAAACCTAATGAGAATTAGATAATAATAATCAATTTCCTATTTATATATTGATCTATTTATTTTTTCATAACGTAACAAGTTGTGATTACCAGACACTAGTACAAAGAGTCGACTACAATGTGTCCACAGATGGAGTACCGTAAACTGGGGCAAGTTTTAGGAGTTATTAAAGGAATTGCGAGGAATAGTGTATAAAATTGCTACTAGTATTATGTTTTTTAGAAAGAAAGTATATAATGTAATAACTATATGGTATTTTTTATTCTAAAAATATTAAATTAGGTACTTATTTGTTTTTTTAATAAAAAGTGGAGCAAAGTTACTTATACTGGGGTACCTATGATCAGGGAGCCGATCAATGGGGCTCTGCTCCAACTAGTTACCTAGACTCTGAATCTTGTATTGTATTTCCTACAAATCTGAAGTTTTATTTCTACTATAAGTCTACATAAGTTTGCATGTAAAATATTTATACCAAGTCTTTTGTCAAGACTTGGTAATAATTCACTCCACGTCCAGCTCTACATTCGATAAGTGCCTAGGGTGTGTCGTATACTACACACGAATACCCTAGTGCAGAGCATACAGTGGAGTAGACAATATCAGAGGTCTACTCTTGCTAAGACGACAGTCCCATTCACAAATAAAACATGAAAACTTAGTAAAATCCTTTTGTTGACCAACTAGCATGAAAACAACTTTTAAATATCCACAGATCATCCAATTGTTAGCGAAATAACTGATTTTCTAAAGAATTGTGTCAAAATTTTCATATCTCTTTTATATGGACTAAATGAACAATAGGCAGAGAAGCGTAAGTGTTCCTATTATGTAAGAGTGTAGCTTTTAAACTTGTTTTTGAAGAGCCTATAAAAAGCCTCCCATCATCCTTATTGTACTCAACAAAAAACTCATTCATTAGACCACCAATATCATGACAGTAGACCAAATCCCTTTTCTGCCTAAAACACTAAGCAAACTGTTGATCTCTGTACATGCACTTCTAAGGAGATGTACCAGGCGACAACAAATTATTTTCTTTTAATATTGAGCCAAGTAGTTCTGATTTTTACTTTGTTAAACCCAAATCTCTTACTAAGTCATCTAACTGAGCTTCTGTAAACAACTGTAGTTGTAAATTTTCTGAAGGACATTTTGATATGAATCTGGACATGAATCAGAATCTGATTTAATAGTATTTAAAATGTCATCAATATGTAGAGGAGGCTCAGGGAAGGCAGTTCAGATCCATGCTCTACTGGACGGATAGCAGATAAGATGTTAGGATAAACAATCACTTTCTTATTTTTGGAATTATATCCAGAAATATCAACAGTACAAAAGTAACAATTATTTCAATGATTTTTTTGCTCCCTTTTTTATTTTTCTTTGGCCACTTCCTTAAATTCTCAACACAAACATTACATATATTGTGAGGAGCCCAACCTTTCTCTTGGTCACCGATTTTGACTCCAAAATATGCTAAATAGACCTTTTTACAAAGTCAGTCAGTTATATTTCTCTGATGATTAAAAAAAAAATAATATATAACAAACAATATGTAACAAAATGTATTTGCACAACCCCAACTAGCCATACTTAAAAGCGTATGAATCAAATACTGAACAGCAAGGATATGTTTATTAGAATAAAAGAACTTCTTCCATTCATTTGCTTTACCTTAGCTACCGGAGCTATCAGACCAAGATCTGTGTATTTATACTGAATATTCAAGAGCCGTACCTGAGGTACATCTAGGCTTGAGCTCATAGCTCCTGAACCTGCAACAATAGTTAAAGAAGAAAACAAACAAATTAATATCAAATGTTTAAAAGTTCTTTCACATAAGTTCTAATGTTCTATTGTTCTAGTCCTATAATACTGCACCAAACTGTACTAAGCACATGCAATCCAAGCTAGCAAATTAAATATTGTAATGTACATTAACAAACTACACTTGTGTCCTTTTTGGCGCTAAAAACTTTTGCACTGCAAGTAATGTCTTTGAGTTTAAATTTTTGAACAACACATGAATAAATGTTAGATCACCTTGTAATTCACTTCTTTTTTTTTTTTTTTTTTTAATGTCTTTGGCTTGAAACCTTTAGCCACGTAATTAAATATAAATATTAGTATTCATTCATACAGGATTGTACAAGGAGGACACTTTTCACGCTCAGGGATTCATCAGAGCGGCTTTATTGTAACAAACAAGACATAAACCACGGTTAGGTAGGTGGGCAACATATATGGTAAACATACAAAGGAAATGTTCAAGCATACGATCAATTTTACACTCATACCTTTAATTTAATTTTTACAAGAAATATCATAATTATTTTAAAGATTTTTATATTGTCTTCACTTAATAGGAGATTTACGTTTAGTGGTGTACTTAATCCCTCTTTTATCAATTCTTCTATCAGCCACGTGCTTGTATTACGATGTAGTGGGCAGTTAAAGAATATGTGATTTAAATCAGCTATACTAGTTCCACACTCACATCGGTCTGTTGGGAGAACTCCTATTTTGTGTAGATGTTTCGGGAAACATCCATGATCTACTTTTAATCTTAAGACAGTTGCCACTGTGTTTCTGCTTAGTGTAACATCTTTGTAAAATTGTTTTACATCTACTGTGGGTTGTAATTTGTATAAATTAGTGCCCCTGCTTTCTCCAAACTGAATCCATTGTCTGTCCCATTTAAATTTAATTTGTTGTTTGATATAGGCAAGTAGATCACATGTGTTAAATTCTTTTATCACCATATGTGGGTGCTGTAATGGATTTTTAGCTATAGAATCAGCAATAGTATTGCCAACAATATCTGAGTGTCCCTTGACCCATAGAAATTTAGTACCATATGGATCTGATAGTTTTAGTAACTGTTGAAAAATTTCTAATATGAATATGTTGCTATTGATTGTGAATTTAAAGTTTTGTAAGGAGTGCAATACTGACAGTGAATCACTGCATATGACAATTTTGTTCCACTGGTTTTCACAGCACAATTCAAGGGCTTTGTATATAGCACACGCTTCAGCAGAAAAAATGCTGGATTGATTATTTAAAATAAATGATTTTTTAATCTTCATTTTTGGTACAAAGTAAGCACTGGTTGTACATGTTGGTGATTTTGACCCGTCTGTATAGATCACAATATGATCTGAATATCCACTTAAGATTTCTTTAAGAGTAGTGTAGCAAAATTCGTTTTGGTATTTTGGGATAATAATATTTGTAGCTAGAACACTTGTTAGATGTGGTATATCCAACGATTCCCAGATAAAATTACAAGGGGAATTTATTAACTTCAGTTCGTTGCAAGTTATAATTGCTCTTGCAAGTGGTGGAGAGTTTTTTTTAACGAAGTATGTAGATGTTAAATCCGCTGTATTTAATTCATTAATTATTTTTGCATTATAAGTGCCACGATAATGTTGGTTTAGGAAATATTTGCTTGCTAGATATTCTCTGCGTAATGAGAGTGGATTTTCAGATGCTAGAGCTAGGGTGGCTTCATTTGGAGTGCTTTTCATCAATCCTAACACAATCCTTAGAGCTTTAAATTGAATTCTATCAAGTTTACGTAAATTGGTGATACTAGCTGACCCATATACCACACAACAGTAATCTATTATAGATCTTATATAGGCTCGATAAAAATTCAATGCAATGTTTTGATCTGCACCCCACGATCTCTTACACACCATTTTAAGAAAATTAATACCTTTTTCGCAGCGACCAATTGTATAATTAATATGTTGAGTCCAAAGCAGTTTCCTGTCAAGTATGACACCAAGATATCTAAATTCCGAAACAATTGGAATATCATTGCCATGTAAGGTTACAGCGTGATGTTTAATAGGGTGTTTTCTTGAAAAAAATACTATGGCACATTTTTGGTAGGAAATATTAAATCCATTTAACCAAGTCCAATTATCCAAGTTGTACATAATATGTTTGAGTTCAGTAGTGCTTTCACTGTACGTTTTCTTATGTGAATAGATGACAATATCATCAGCATATTGTAAGCAAACAATATTGGGAGACCATAAATTGTGCAAATCGTATGTGTACAAATTAAAAAGAAGTGGACTTAAAACAGCTCCTTGTGGAATACCTTTTGATGTGATCTTGGGTCCAATAATATTGGGACCTACTCTTATCGATACACTTCTCTCTTTGTATAGGTTTGATAGTAAATGTGCTATCGATTTTGGAATGCCAAGAAACACAAGTTTATCACAGAGTATATTTAAATCAATATTGTCATATGCACTTTTTATGTCAATAAACAATGCACCTGTTGTCATAGAATTAGAAAAACCAATTTGAACATCTGTAGTCAGACGAACTACTGCATCCGTGGTTCCATAGCCTTGTTTATATCCATATTGTGTTGCTGGTAGAATATTATGCCGCCTTAACCAAATTTCCATTCTCAATTTGAGAATTCTTTCAAATGTTTTAAAAATACATGACAATAATGTTATTGGTCTATATGATTCCGGATTATCTTTGTCTTTTCCCGGTTTTAGAATTAATATAACAAAGCAATCGTTAAATTTGTAAGGAGGTATTCCAGTTTGCAAAATACAGTTATAAATATGTAGTAGTAGTCTTTTAGCCAGTACACCCATTTTTTGTAACATAATGTAAGAAATCTGATCTGGACCTGGAGCTGTGTTTTTGGATATCTTGATAGCATATTCCAGTTCAGATGATGTTATTTCTTTTAATAAGTAATGTTCTTCTGGATTTAAAGCCATGTAAGGTGTATGTTTGTCAACAAATGGTGGACATAACTTCTGAAGAATATCTTCTGCAACTGCGGAAGGAGCATGTTTGATGTTTGCGTTTTTGTTGTTTAACTTGTTAGCCATCTTCCATATTTGAGTTGATGGGCAACTAGAGTTAAGACTGGAGCAAAATTTAATCCACGTTGTTTTGGCTTTGTGTTTAAACATTTTTTTAGTTGTAGCTTCTATCTTTTTATATTCAAGAAAATTATTCAGTGTAGATGCGGTTTTGTATTTTTTAAGAGCATTCTTCTTAAGCTGTAGCTGTGTATTACATTCATCATCCCACCAAATTGATTTTTGTCTATGTTTAGGACTGAAAGGTACGTTTTGGGGGATAGAAGCTTCACTGCTTGTATTAATTGCTCTATTCAGAATAAATGCCATTTCATTACAGTTTTCAGAGTATACAACATTCTTCAGTTCCATTTCAAGAGTGCTATGAAACAATTCCCAGTTGGCCTTCTATAATTTCCATTTCCTTGTTGGATACACAACAGAAGAGGGTACATCAATATTCAACTTGATGAAAATAATATAATGATCAGATCCAAGAGTTCTATCCAATGTTTGCCAATGTGCTAGTGTAATTAGTCCAGGAGTTATTAGCGTTAAGTCTACAGCTGATTTTGTAGAGTTTGGAGGGGTAATTCTAGTCGCCGAACCATCATTTAGAAATATTAAATCCATATCAGTTAATGCATCAATTATTCTATTGCCATCAGTATCATTTTTTGGAGAACCCCATACCGCATGATGGGCGTTGAAGTCACCTCCTAGTACCGTCTCTCCTTCGAGTGAGGAACACCAATTAAAAAGCTGTTCCCATTCTCGGGTGCTTATATTCTTGTCAGGTTTATATAATGAGATTATGTTAATTATTCTGCCATTAAAATCAATTTTTACACCACACATTTCCAATGTTCCAACATGTATAATATCCAATATCTTATACTTATTTATCCGTAGGCCTAAAAATATAGCTACACCTCCAAATCTACGATCTTGACGATCTTTTCTAATAATTTGGTATCCCTTATAAACAATGTTGTGTTTTGTCTTATAACATGTTTCAGATAAAATTGCAATATCAATAGCATTCGAATACAGAAATTGTTTGAAAGATTGCGCATTAGATACAGTAGAACGACTATTCCATTGAATTATATTTAAATTATTTAAACTGTTATGATCCATTGGATGTGGATAAATTTTCCAATAGATTTGAAATATGTTTTTTAATTAAATTTTGATCATTGTCTATATAATCTTTGCAATTTAAAACATCAGAGAGAAAGCTAAATATTATATTAGTAATACCTTCAACTATTTTTTCTTTATGTCTCATGAACTCATCCCTGTAAGGATTTGGTAATATTGACGAACTGGCTGTACTTTTCTCAACTCTTTCATTATCAATATGATCGCTCTCATTCAGTTTTCTTTTTTTAAAAGATTCAGAACTGTTACTTGACGTGGAATTTCTTCTAACAACTCTCGGTTTAGAGATACTAAACACTGAAGGTACATTAACATTTTTGGAAGGTAGCGGAGGAAAACTACTAGAATCATTAGCTAGTAACGAAAATCTATTATTAGTTAATATGTTTGAATAATAATTTGGATTGCTTTGAACTTTTTCAGCTTCCTGAAACGAGATATTTTTTGTTGCCATAATTTCCTTAATTTTACGTTGTTTAATATATTCTGAGCATTCTCTTGATAATGCCGAATGTTTCTGACCACAGTATAAACATTTAGTTCCCACAGAGCAGTCCTTATTATTATGATTTTCACCACAGTTTTTACAACGCTCTTTCCCATTACATTGTTGTGTCATATGTCCGTATCTTAAGCATTTCTGACACTGTATAACAGGATATATGTACGGTTCCACTGGAAAAATACAACTATTAATTATGACTTCTTTTGGTAAAGAAGCTCCGATAAATGTTATACATACAAATTGTCTAGGTACTAGTTTCGTTTCATTTGTTTCTGTAGTGACTCTACGGTTTAGTCGTTTTATTTCTTTAATATTACTATTTGGATTCTCACTTTTAAGTTTTTCCAGTAAATATGTTTCGGTAAACCCTGTATCAATTGAACGTATTAAACCTCGACGTTCCACAAAAAACCGTGGGATATAAGCAATTAAATTGTTGGCTTCTAAAAAGTCACCACTTACAATGTTATTAGCAGAAGAAGCATTATTTAAAATTACCTTAATTTTATTTCTACCAATAGATTTAATTTCAGTAATGTTGTTTTTAAAATTATTCGTATGTAAATAATGTCCAACTCTTATCGGATGTAATTTACCGATATTTTTATCGATAGACTCTACATAAACAATGAATGGGCCAGTGTCACACAACCGGTATCGAATGTTTTTATCATAATGTTTTCTGATAAGATTCGGATCATTATCATTTTTATAATCGTTTGTTATTGGAAACGACTCACCAGATAATGATACAGTTGTTCCACCAGGATCATCAATCTCATTTCTAACTACTTCCATTTCACAAAAAAAACTTTGTTTTTAACACTATACTTATCGTAAATACATCTACTCTCGTTAAAAGCTTAGACGGAACTGTAATTCACTTCTAAATAACTAGGACTCGTTTTGATATCTAGTACATTCCAACAAAACAAGTTGTAAGGTGCCTAAATGACCACTTTTTAAACAACACATAGATGCAATTATACCCCTCCCCAGGTTGGGAAACATTGTAAACCAGGCCACTTTATATGGAACCGTGACACTTGTCCAATATGTAATTCCTTTTATCTGTCCTATTTGTTGAAACCGATTTTTCCAACTGATCCATAGGTTTTCCTTATTTTTAGTTTAAAAATCTTTAAAGGAAGCCTTTACTTTGGTTCCTCAGTAACAGGTAACTTTTTTCCAAGTTTATCAAGATGATCAACTCTATCATTTCCCAAGATCCCGGTGTAACTTGGAATCCATGCGAATTTAATTTCTTTATTTTGTTCATGAAGTTGCTAAGTTTTTGTTTTAATTGAAGAGTTTGTATGTCTGCTGCAGCGTTATAACTTGGTCTTGTAATTTTTCCAGAGCACTATTTGAATCACTACAAAAAAGGCTTGTTTCAAAATCATGTTGAATTGAATCTAATGCCTTTTTTATCGCAAATAATTCTGCTAAATAAATTAAATTAGCAGAAGGTAATCTTGCTGTTAATTCGGTGCTTTTATTAAGGTATATACCAATGCCCATATTACTTTGTTCATCTTTGGATACATCTGTGAAGATAAGTTTGTATTCAGACCAGTTATCAAGGTACCATGACACAAACTTGGTTTGGTTACCTTCTTTTCCTAGGTTAAGAGTTTCATAAACCATAGGGAAAATTTGAGAATCAATCGGGAAGGAGTGACAAGGAAATAAGGAATTATGTGCCACCTCATGAATCTTATGTAGCGTATTCTGGAAGGCAGGCAGTATTGGTTGGAACTATTTTCTTCTCCAGAAACTAAAGTAATTTAGAAATACTTTATAAAATTGCTCAATTGAAGAATATATTGGGTTGTCATATACTACTACATTTAATATAAATTTAGATGCTAGCCAAATCCTTCGAATAAAGGAACTATACAACTGTTAATGAAGAGGAAGAAGAACAACGAGTGTTGTACAATTTATTAACAGTGCTATCAACCAAGTAACATTGGATTTATCTGCTCGTTAAACAAAATAAAAACTTAATTAAGAAATTTTAAATTTTATATCGTGAAAGAATGGTGATACAGCATTTTTAATATGATTTTCGAACTCAGCACACTAAAATATAAAAGATAGAGGTAATTTTATCAAAAAAGTTTTTTCATCGTTGTCCTGTCGTTAGGCTAGAATGACAGGGTTCCAACTAACCACAACCTAGTTTTGAGAAAACAGTCCCCAAAGTTTAATCTTGACACTACACAAGTGTTTTTGATATATTGTTTGATTTTTGTGTATACACTTCTTAGTTATATACATAAAAAGGTTTTAACTGGTAAAAAAGAAAAAAATGCTCCTTGGTAAGAAATTTACAATTTTTTTTGATTATAGTTGGAACCTTGTCACTTTTTAAACTTGACATTTTATGTATGACAAGGTTCTATGTGGTAGGTGGAACCTTCTCATACCAAAGTAAATGATTTATTTAGTCTGATCCATAGGTATAGTTAGTGAGATTCTGAAATAATTACACTGGTATAAATTTCAATTACTATGATTTTATTTTAAAGAAAGGTACAGTAAGTGTTTTTGACCTATGTCAACATTTTCACAGTTTTAATGTGGTATAGAACGCTTTGTCTTGCAAGGGCATAAACTTTAACATTGACTTGATGTCCTTTATTTTTTCCGCTGAGAGTGTTGCCTTCGAGTTCACTAGATGTTTGGGTTTTATCAATTTCCAGATTGGTGTGTTTGCTTCGGCTACTGTTTGCTTGCTTTTTTGTGTCACTCTTCCTTTCTTGGACGCCGATACAGCAAACCTCAAGATTACGGTCACTAAGTTCTCTTCCAAAAAAGAGGTTTTGAATGAGATCAAATGCAGGCATTGTGTGAATTCTAAAACTGAAACTTGAAAGAATGGAACCAACTGAAAGTTTAATACTTTAGAGGATGAACCAAAGTCAAGAAAATCGCTGTCTCTCATCTGAAGTACTCGGATTGGGTGCTGACGGTTCAAACCTTTTAAGATGCGTATTAATCCAAGAGGAGAGTAGAACTCGTTCTGAGACATGCCCTTTTCAATAAGACTATGAGCATTGTCCACTTCTTGTATGCAAGAATGACCTGGTACAGAGTACTTCATAGTTATCTTCTTTATAGTGGGGTTATTGTGCATGAAATTCAGAATTGCGCAAGACATAAACGAGTTCCTATTTTGTGGAACACATGAGTCACTCCACAAGATTAGTTCAGTTATTTCATGCTCAAGTGCCACTTGATTCAAAATTTTGTACACAGCACTAGCCAAATCATTGCCGGTGCGTCCTCCAATGACCTCAGTCCATAAAGCGCAGTAAATAGTCTTACTAACAGACAAGTGTGCAGTCATATTGTATGTATTCAGTTTTCTTTTGTAAAAGAAAGAACTAATTTCAGCCCTGGGGCAGCCAATGACATTCTGCAGATCGAAGCAGAGTACTGGAACTAGTTTATTTTCCCTGTCTTGTTTGCGATTTTCACGCATAGCGTCCTTTTCCTTAACGTGCGCTTCATATTTCAATTTCATTTCATTGGTGGCAATATTTTGTGAGGAAGCAATCCTATACTCCTCACAAAGATCACAGCGATCAGATTTCCGTACGTGAAAGTCTAGGTTAAATTCTGTCACAAAAATATGTCGATACATACTTAGCTTAACAGGCACAACATTTTCCTCCCTACACTTTTCTGTGTAAAGTTTGTACATTTTAGCTAAATTGAGGTTTGAATCCAGATATTTTCTTTGTGTTGTGGCCCTACAGTAATGAGACTCAACATTGGGAAACGATTTTATGTGATTTATCACAGTTTCTTTTATTTTTTCATTGAGGCGTCTTGAACTTTGGGCACTTTTGCCCCTACCATCCGGCTTGGGTGTATTGCTAACCTCATCTTTGTTTTTATGAACCGTATAGACAGGTTTTTGTGAGATGCTTAGGGTTCCTAAGTAAAATTTTTTGCAGACTTTTACCTTTTGGTTACCAACATTAAAGAAGTACCTAAAAGTGAATTTTTTGTATGATTCTCTGTTTCTATCTTTAGGTCTTTCTGTCTGATATTTTGTGGTTGTACTCAAGATATATTGATGTTTTCCATTTTGATTCATGCCATAAAGCGCCTTAAACAAAGCTTGTCTTTCAATTTCACTAATAGATACCCCACATTTAAATTTACAGTTATTTAAACAGTCCTTCAAACTTTTAACTTCTTTAGCGGGCACTGCAACTCCTCTACGACTCACATAAGATTCCCCTTTTTGATGGCTGATAGAACGTTTCTGGCTTTTCCAAGAAGAAACATCCCTTTTTCTTCTCTTAACAGGAGGAGGTTTAGTGTTTGTTATTTGATCAATAATAATTTCTTCCCCAACCGGATTTATAGGCAAATGGACCTCATCATTTGAAGTAGTTTGGTGAGTGCCAGCGGTTAAAGTTGATGGGAGATCTATGGGCATCAACGCTGGTTTTAATTTAGTTGCAGTTGTTGAAATATCTGCAGAAACACGCTTGTTGGCTTTATTTCTGGGTCGCCTGCAAAATACCATTAGAATTAGCTTCTAAAATAGTAGGACTATGACTATATACTAGTTTAAAAACCTCAAATGAATCATTTGAAATACCATAAGTCTATTTACTCTCCAAATGAAAGTTTAAAAATTGATTATGTGCAATAGAACTTTTGAAAAGTGGACTATTTAAAAAAACTAAACTAAAGCGATAAAACTTAAATGTTTTGAAAAATGTGGATTTAAATAATAAATTATGGAATTTTTAACGTTATTTGTAGTTTGATTTCATACAAATGACTAGATTCCACGAAGTAAAGGTTTCAACAATAAAAAATATAGGTTAGCTTACCTGTCAGTAATTTCTTCATTTTCATCGCTTACATTTTCTGATGATGGGAAGTAAGAATCACCAGAGTCCTCTAATTCGGCATCTTCACTTAATACTTCAGTAATAAGTCGTCCCAACTCATTTAGTTCCGTCATTGTTATAAACAATAACATACATAACCTCAATACTAGACAGTGAACATGAACAGCTGTTGCAGTTGGAACATTGTCAAACGAATACATGCAAATTTTAATTATTTGTTGAGTGACAAGGTTTCATGTGTCACCTGAAACCATGTCATTCTAGTTTTGTTTTGTTTATGTTCACAGATGGAACCTTGGCATTGTAATTAGTCAGAATTGCGTTGTTAGCCAGCGCTGTTGTCAGATCAAAAGATAGGGAAGGTCAGTTGGAATTTTTTCACACTAATAACTCCAAATATGCGATTTTGTTAGTTGGAACCCTGTCATTCTAACCTAACGCTGTGTTATCAAAGTTACTATTTATTATTTATTTTCATTTGCAAAAGATCTTTCTAAAAGTAATATGCAAACCAACCACTACATTATAATAGAAAGGCAACAAAGTCTGAACGCTAACTTCTTCGTGAGAATACATCGATAGCCTTTTCGGTCAATTTCACATATCCAGAGCGTTTTAGGATATTGAAAAATGAGAGCCCCTTGGGACCGATACATCGTCCATCGTCGGCCGACAGAAAAGATAGCAGTAATACAAAAGGCACAGTGACGGACTAAATACGAAATATTAATTTTTTATTTACGTTGTTTCATACTTAAAACAAAAAATGTTTACTTAATTATTTATTTTACTGAAGATGCAACGAATTAGAGACATTTGGATCTTTGCGCAAATACTGTCCTCCGTAACTATTACTATTACTAAACATATTTGCTAAATGAATAAGTAAACAATTATTTCCTAATTTAAAACACCCATTTTTGATTGTTAGAAACAACGCACCCTACCATAGTGAAATCATGAATAAACAACCTTCCGCTAAATGACTAAAATCAGATAATATTGGTTGTACCAACAGGATAATGATCAAAATTGCACTAGAAATCAGATCGACTTTATTCTAACCAATCCAATATTTATAAATTCTGGAGCAGATGTCTCCTCAGGCCATAACCTTCTCGTCTCAAAAATGAAACTGAGGGTAAAAAAGATAATAAAATCCAAAAGTTCTAAGGTGAATACTCAGTTACTCTAGATAAATGAAATCCGTGCTGAGGCTTCAACTCGTATCAATCAAGAAATGAAAAAATTAACATCGGATATGAAAAATACTGAGAACGTGAACATTATCTGAAGCAAAATCAAAGATTATGATATGTTAGAAAAATACAGAAAGAAACTCTACAAAAGAAAACAGAAAGCCGAAAACCTTGGAAAACACAAGAAATACTGGAAATCATAAAACAAAAAAAGAAATATAGAAACAAAAACCCTAATAAGTACAGAGAAAACCATAAATTAATAAGGAAGAAAATAAAAGAGGCTAAGGAAAATTGGATGGTGGGAACATGAATCGAAGTGGAAGAACTAGACAAAAGACAAAAGAACGATACCAACACAAATTGATAACGAGGAAGCTCCATTAATATTAAAATCTGAAGTCCAATATGCTATAAACAACTCAAAATCTGGCAGAGCCCCTGAACTAGGTGAAGTTCATATCAAGCTGATTAGACTTATAGACGAAGACAATTTAAGTGCAATAACTATACTCTTTTACAACATAATACAAATCTGGAGCAGATAAAAATAGCTTCAGAACAATAATAATACAAATCTGGTGAGATACCTACAGAATGGCTGCTATAGACCTTTGTTCCGCTACCAAAACCAAGAACCCCAAACACAGTAATGACTATGGATTAATCAGTTTAATGTCACACTCACAAATCACCTACCTCTAGATGCTTCACGACAATACTTATTAAGATATAAAATTCAGCACTCCAAGAGATTTATAAAAGTGTTAGGTACTTACTTTATGTTAAATTTGATTCCGCGCACAATATTGAAATACTTCTGAGATGTAGATTAGAAAAAGAATACAAAATCAATCAGCTATTTATTCTCGGAAATTGCATTTTGGTACAAGCTATGACTCCATGTAGAAGCAAACTTATCTTCATATTCGTTTTGTTTTAACAAAGGTAGTGCAATTGTGGAATTCATCATATCTAAATCATAATTTTTTATAACACTAAGCCACAGGTTAATGCCGACAATAACCCAGAGATATTAAACCAAGTTTAATTTGATTTCTTTGTAATAATAACCATCAAATCAAACAATTTAGACAAATAATAACCATCTGAAATCTGATTATATAGGCGCTAATCAATTACTGACAATTGGCGATTGACAATTATAATTTTTAGTTTGGTTATAAACCTAAACTGTACAGTATGGACTATATGTAGAGTATCCCCCTCCTCCTAAGTGCCTTCTCTATTGAGGTTGGCGATCAATATGGCAAATTTCTCTCTGTTCTGGGCTTGATGGATTAAGTCATTTCCTGTTGTGTGAGTCCAATCTCTGATGTTTCGGAGCCAGGATTTCTTCTTTCTTCCTATACCCCTTTTACCCTCGATTTTGCCTTCTAATATTACCTGGAGCTGCTCAAATTCCTTATGGCGCATTATGTGTCCTAGACATGACGTCTTTCTAATTTTGATTGTATTAACCAGATGAGGTCGTGTGTTCATTATTTCCAGTACCTCTTCATTTGTAGTTTTGCTGGTCCAGCTTATTCTTAGCATTCGGCGGTACCTCCACATTTCGAATGAATTCAGTTTGTTGACGTCATACTGTTTTAATGTCTAGGTCTCACAGCCATATAGTAGTAGAGACCACACATAACACTTTAGTGTTCTTAACCTTATTGTGATTGATAGCTTGGGGTTACAGAGCATTTTACGCATGTTCATGAAGCCAGATCTTGCTATTTCAATACGTCTTCTAATTTCTTTTGAGTGGTCTAGCTAACTGTTTAGCTCTCTGCCCAGGTATATGAAGCTTTGGGAGCTCTGAAGGGTGATACCATTGATTTGTATGTTGGGTGTAATTTGTTGATGGGGGTTCTTGTAGAATACCATGATTTTGGTTTTGGAAAGATTAATATCCAAACCTAGTCTGTGACTTTCTTCTGATAGTATGTTCATCAATATTTTTAGTTGGTCTTCTGTTTCTGCTAATACTACGGTGTTATCGGCATATCTTACATTGTTAATGATGATTCCATTGACTCTGGCACCTTCAGGGCGATCTTCAAGAGAAGCTCTGATGATATTTTCGGCATAGACATTAAATAGAAGAGGGGACAGAATGCAGCCTTGACGCACTCCTCGTTCTATGTTTACATAATTGGTATTTCCGTTGTCTGTTCGAACACATCCTGTATGGTTCCAGTATGTATTGCTTATTATAGCTGTATGTAGAGTATAACGACATCAAAAGATTTGTATCTGTATTACAAATGACATTTAGTTTAGTTTGACCTTGAGCTACCTACGTGAAACGTCTAGTTATTAGTGGTCTGTGGTCACACTTATTAAAAACATTTTTAAAGATTGTACATGCAAGGATATTCAGAAAGTGCGAAGCGGATATGAGTAATAGACAGCTTGGCTTTCGTAACGGCTTCGGAGCAGTGGAAGCTCTGTATACTTTCACAACTCTTGCCCAAAAATGTCGATACCATCGAGTTAGAATCTATGGAGAAGCTATGAGCATATTAACGTAAGTATTAAAAACGGCGTAGGTAGGAGTGGCTAACGATAATACCAATATGGCGGTGACATCAGGGCCAGACTAAATAATATTAAAACTACTATACAAATATGACTAGTTATTCAGAAGATTTAATCATAATCTAAAAAAGTGTAATACATTTAATAAACTATGGTTTATTTATCTCGCGGTTAACACTAAAAACATGATATATTATACATAGAGATAAATTAATACAGTCAAATACTATTAATTTACTCTCTGAAGTATGGGCCATTGCTTTGTTTACATATTTTTATACTAACCTGTGGAACGATATTCCTGAAGATTTTTTTATTAACATTAGTTCTGCTACTGCAACTACATTGAGAACAAGAAACCATTATTATGCACTATCACAATATTACAGTTTCTATAAAAGTATTATAAAACTGAAAATATTCGAAAAACAACAAATGTAAACAAACATATACGATCTGTCAAAAGTTTCAAAACAATATTAACAATATGGCCGAAGTGAGGTCGTTTTAAGTCACGTGATGCCCTCTCCATAGATTCTAACTCGATGATCGAAACCAACAAAAACATCTTTTCGTTGCGTTTATAGACTATGAAAAATTTTTCGACAAGGTTAAACATAACATTCTCATGGAATGTCTAAAGAGAAAAGGACTCGATAAAAATGACATTAACATAGTCAGAAATCTCTATGGGAACCAACGGGCTGTGGTAGAAAACTGTACAAAAGAAATCAAGATAAATGGTAAAAGTATAAATAACATCCGTTATGCTGACGATACAGTCATTATAGCTGAAAGTGAGACAGAGCTGCAGACGTTACTAAACACAATTTGTTATACTGAGGAACAGTTTGGTTTAACAATAAACATAAAGAAAACAAAAACTATGGTTATCAGTAAAACGGGGTTAAGTCATTACAAGGATCCAGATCAAAAAGGATATTGAGTAAGTACAAAATGAAATATGTACTTAGAAGTCTGGATTATGGAAAATCTGAATCCGAAATTTTAAACTGTTTGTCCTTGTGTAGTGTAGTGTAATGTACAAATTTATGTTTATGACATTCTCAACAGTTTGTTGGATAGGTCAAAATTGACGAAATGTAGCTGAAGATGCTCTAGGAAGTGAAAGTACTTGGATAAGATTTAATAAATAAACTGTGCTCGATATGTCTTTTCATTTGTTCAATGTTCATATATTATTTTAATATGTATTTATTTCTTTAACTTGTTTTAATATTTGACAAAATCTTTGTATATGGGTTAGTCCTACCCTGCGTAAGTATTGGTACTGGTCAAACCTCCCATTCAAACCTCGTGAGGATAGATCATAATACGTCAGTCTTTGTCATGATTATATTTCTATTCTGATACGGTTTTTTCCGTAATAACTCACTATGCACGCGGGAAGGTAAAGCGTATTTATTTGAAACTGAAACCCCTATTTATACACTAGTAGAGCATTGCATTGCAGTCTCTTGGTATGTCTGCTGTAGTCATATTTATGGCGTAAGGGTTGATTACAAAAAAAATTAAAAATACGAATTATAAAATGGTCAAAGTATATTATGGAACTTTCACCGAGATTATGAAGTTAGGACGTCAGTTTTTATGGGTTTAGTAAGTGAAAATGGTTGTTTTGTTAAACCTAGTTCACAAGGAAAAACGCAAAAAAGTTCTTCAGTCAAAAACACATAAAAGGAATGTGGATAAACTTGCTAGATAACTGCTTCATAATAAAATTTATGATTTTAGACTTATGCGACAATTGTTTGATTTTTTATGCAGTTTCACTAGTTTTTCGCATTTTAACGTTGGGTAGGGCTACAAAAAAATTTATTAAAAGAAGTTGTATTGCTAGAGAATTATACCAAAAGCACTGCCAGAAGCAAGTAATATATTTTCATGCCTACCTTTATCAGTCAAAAGATAAAAGTAAACAAGACCTTCTGATATTGGCTTGTTGTAAAGGACAGAAACCAAAAAGAGAGAAATCTAATCATGCTGCAGTGTCGATAAAATATACGTTTGAGTGAGAGTAAGATAAGTAGAGCATGTGCCAACCCATTTCTAAGAATCACAAATTTAAGCAAGGACCGCATATAAAGAATTGTAAGAAATTTTGTTATCAATGGGGACCTACCAAGGGAACGTAGAGGTAGTAATAGAGTAGGTCCAAAAAATTAAGAAAAAAGAAACTGCATCCAACAACTTATAAAATCCATAACATGTACAGAGTCTCATTACTGTAGAAGCAAGACAAGTGTGCATTCCCTTATTCTGCCTGATCGTATGTTCGGCCTTATAGAAAAAGACATTAAAAAAATGCCTGTTATCGTGGAAATTAGTGGCTACTACAATTTAATCAGAAAGCATTGCACCGTACGGAAAATTGGTATGGATTTGGTTTGATTGGAGGACACAAACAAAACGAGTTATTAAGCTGCTTAGTTCATGGCACTTTGAATTTAATAAGGCAAATATGTTATTATATATTGTGCTTTACAAAAAAGGCAACAATGCTCTAGTCAAGGTTACCGATTACCGAAAAGACGTTGGAAAGGCTAAAACCGTTTGTAAGAAAAATTTTTCTCTTTATTTAATGGCTCCTAAGAAATTACCACTGGGAAAAGAATTAAAGGGGAATAAAGGGACTGTTAATAGTCTCCTCTCCAAACACCGTGGAGAAAATTGGAGAAGCCTTCCTGAACTAAATTTTTACAAAGACCACTTGAAGACAGATTCTTCCTAACCAGAAGAAACTATTGATGGTTAGAAAAATTAACAAAATGCAGAAAATTACTGTTTTTTCGTTTGAGCATGACTGATTGAGACTGCTTTAATTTTTTTTATTTAATCATTTTCTTTATATGACTAAAAATCTTTATTTTCATGTTTTGACTAAAAAGTTTTATTTTCATGAATTAATCCCTTATGATTTTTATTGAACTAAATATGGTTTGTTATTTTTTTATATATTTATTTGTAAAACTGGTTGTTTTCAATAAACCTTATTTTTTGTTCTAAAAATTTGTAAATATTTTAGGCTGAAAACTTCCAATTTCTGTTGGTAAAAACTCTAAACAACAATAATTAGATTCTTTACGTTAGAAGCTAAACACTACTTGGCCTTTAATCGTTTTTTTTTTTTTTCGATTTCCCAAAAAATGACTTTCGAGCAAAGACCAAGTTTTGCAAGTAGTGGCCACATATCATCTCCATAAATAACTAACTAACAAATTACAATAAAAAAATAGAATTAACAATAATAATTATTTCATTTAAAACAGTATTTTGTTAGTTTTATGAAGTCTTATATCAAATTTTTTCGATTTCTTTCCGTGTACCAGGACTACTTTTCGTTGAAAAGAGCAAGAACGTTTGAAGGGGAGAACTCGTTGGAGATTAGGGAATGAAAACATATCGAGTGAGATAATCGCAAGTTTACGGTTAAAATGACTCGTTTCTCCCGATAATGATGATGACTGTTCAAGAAGAAGGCTACAGTTAGTGAACTTCGGCAACACTCTTCATTTCTAATAACGGCTTTCATATGTGATAATTCTTCCTAATAACTTTTTCTGGCAATAAAGCAGTGAGCAGATAGACGGCCAAAGGGAAACTTTTGGTTTTTATGGACAGACGCGAAAGAAATGTGTCGGCAATATAAAATAAAGCGAAATATTTTTACCTATCATATAATAATTTTACCTGTGTCTATTTATTGTTGTAATTCGTGGAGTATTGACAAAATAACAGAATTATAATGAATTGTAATCAGAGTTGAAAAACTAGAGCGTTATTTTTAAAGTCTGATTTAGTTTCGAAGTTATGGGATAACAAGGATAAAGTGGCCTTTCGGTTATCAATTTTTTTAGTTTCTCTTTAACACTTTAGCCGGGAGCAATTTAATGTCGTCTATACATTGGCAAACTTTTCTACGATTAAAGAATTTCCAGCCTACTTTGTAAAAGTACCTACGAAAATGTTAGTTAAAAGACCACCCTTGTAAATAAACAATTAATTTTTCTATTTTATTAAATTTGCAAATCTACAATCTGCTATTACAAGCTATTAGTAAATGTGAGTAAGGCAAATACATGAGAGGAGAAATTATCCACTACTAACACTCCCAATACTAACACTAACAAATTAAATCAATGTAGGATTATAATTTGAAATTAAAATGGAAATTAAAATTAAAATTAAAATTGAAATTAGTGAATAAAGTCTATTGGCCACTGTCTCTTCAATCTTCGTCTGACTTCTGGTTGGAGGTATAGTTGTTGGAGTTGTCTTGCTTTCTCGTTGGGGTGGGCTGGCAGATGTTTTAAATAATTTCTTGTTAGTCTGCTGATTTCATCTTCAACGAACGGTATACCAGAGTAATGATGCAGTGTTTTGATACTAACGTACCACGGCGCGTTGAAAATCATTCTGAGTATTTTGGATTGGATTCTCTGAATGATTTTGGTATTAAAAGGCTTTGCATAGTCCCATAGTTACACTCCATATGTACATATAGGCTTTATTATGCACTTATATAAGAGAAGTTGATTATCTGTAGATAACTGTGATTTTCGACCATTAGCCAATTCATTTGACGTATTTTCATGTTGATTTGAATTTTTTTGCCAAGATGTGTGCTTTTTAAGTGAGCTTTTGCAATGCAATTTAATTAGACTAAGTATCGTTAACTTTGATTTTCCATCTATTTATCCAGTCTGGTAGTAGGTTCAGGTGTATTTGAAGGTTTACTGAAGCTACTTGGGGGGTCATCATCGATGGACAATATGGCGATGTCATCTGCGAACATGGTTACTGTGGTCGTATTTGTTGTTGGGATATGAGCAGTGTATATGAATTACAGAAGGGGACCCAGGATACTTCCTTGAGGGTCACCGGATTTTATGGGATAGTAATGAGAGGTTTCTGTAAGAAATCTGACTTAAAAGTGACAGTCTGTGAGGTACGATTTTAAAAGTAGATAGTGAGAAGTGGGAAAGGATGACTTAAGTTAATACAGGAGGCCGTCATGCCAAATACGGTTGATGGCTTGTTCTATGTCCAGAAAGGCAGCAGTGCAAATTTTTTTCTCTTTGAGACATACACTAATGTTTTTAACAATCCTATGATATTGTTGTAGAGTTGAATGGGCTTCGCGGAAACCAAACTGGTGTGTTGGGATCACTAAAAATTAATTTTGATATCTTCTGAGATTCTTCGGAACAGAAGTCTTTCTAAGATTTTTGACATTATTGAAAGTAAGCTGATTGGTCTATATGATGTAGTAATATTTGATGGTTTATGTGGTTTACGAATCATAATTATGGGTGCGAACTTCCAATTAATCGGGTAGTAAGCTAATCTTATGATACTATTATATATCATTGTTAGTATTAGGACAATTGCGTTTCTCGGTAATTTTTTAGCATCGGTAGCTCGGTAGCATCATTGGGCATGGAGTGTCTAAGAAGTTTTTAACTTGTTCTTAGTTATTATTGTTATTAAGTTCAGATGAACCAAAAACGTGTGGGATATGTGCAGCAAAGATTGATGCCTTTTCTTGTTCAGTTTTTCCCAGCTTCCATCGGTTTTTCTTAGAGGTGGTATGTGCTGTGTAGTCCTCTTGAATGATTTCGTTGCTTTCCAGATGCTGTGGTCTTCTTTTGACAGGCTGTTGATGAATAGTTCAAATGTATCATTCCTCGCGTCTTGTAGAGTAGATTTAAGTTGCCGTGTTAATCTATTGAAGAGCTTGAAGAACTTTACCCAGACGACAACATCATAAAAGAAATAAAGTCCAGAAGACTCCAATGGGCAGGACACCTCAGAAGACATTCTGACGAACGAACAGTAAGACTGGTGTGGCAGGAAGTCCCAACTGGAAGGAGACCACGCGGACGCCCTCGTCTCCGGTGGCGAGATAATATAGCAGGAGACCTAAGCACTATGGGCGTGGAGAATTGGATGGAGGTTGCTCAAGACAGAAAACAGTGGAGGCATGTTGTCGAGTCGGCTAAAACCCACGAAGGGTTGTAACGCCACGGAGTAAGTAAGTAAGTTAATCTATTGTATTCATTTGTATCTATATGATTGCGACTTCTTTGCCACATGCGCCTGGCTCTTCTTTTTTGTGTAACAAGACGTTTTATATATTCGGGTATTTAGTCCTTTGTCATTCTGAGGGGGTGTAGCTATTTCAGCGGCTGGATGTATAGTTTGGGTGAGAAGAAGCACAGCATTATCGATATCGTCTGGTTGCTTTAATCTTATATTTAAATTTAAATTTTCATTTATGTGTAAGACTTGAATGCATTCCAGTTGTTCTTTGATGTTGTCAACTTAGGGATATTCACCCGTTTTATAATTTGCGTAGATAGACAGTTCTAGAAGTATGGTCGGTGGACAGATCCCAAGGATGCTTGTATGTCAACATAATTTAAGGTCATGCTATGGAGGATAAAGGAGTCGAGTAGAACTGGGATTTTGTTTGGTGTTGCTGGCCAGTAGGTGTACTGCTCTGTAGATAAGTAAGAGCTGTTTGTGTTAGCTATGGCTTATATGAGATTTTTTTCATTTATCGTGCATAGTCTCGACCCCCAGTCTGTATGCTTGGCATTCCAGTCACCTCGAATTTAGAATTTGTTTGATAAATGTTTGAAGAAGTCTTTATATTCTGCTGTAATGATATTATGCCTTGGAGGGCTGTACATTGCAAAATAAACAATTTACAATCAAAATTATAGAGCAAACAACAATGGCAGTACGAGAATAACAAGACGTCGACAAAGATTTGAAAATTTGAACGATTTTTTACACAAAGATTACATTAAATACACTGTTGTAGCGATAACAGTGTGGTTTATTGAAGAAAACATTTTCTTCTTCTTTTTACCTCTATCTGCTGGCAATTATTTCAGTACATATATTAACCTTCACTTAATAACATAGTATATAATAATTATTTTCACATTCGATAGCATTATATTTCCCAGACCGAATGAATAAATTAAAAGCTAATACCAAAGTACCAACAAACAGCCATAAATATACGCGATGATTAGTCAAATGAATTCGAAAAAGTTTTCGTAAATTAAAGGTTCGTTACAGTATAATTATAATTCGCCATCAATACTTGTCTAAATTAGTATTACAGTGGTGTCGATTTAAAAACTGTTATGGTAAATATCTAAATAACATAGCTACAACGCTGGTGTATGTGACGTATGAATTGTTAAAAATTTACTTTTGGAAAATCTACAAAAATCTTAAAATTAAATCTGTTACTTCCGTTTTGACTTTCAAATCAGAGGTCTTTGTCAAAATATAATTTTTGATAGTCTCCGTCTAAAAATATGTGTCCAATTTTAATCTTTGCATAAAAATTTAAAAAGTTTATGTTAAAGTTAAATATCGACTAGCATAATAGAAAAAATAATAGCATAATAAAAAATAAAAATGAAAATAAAACGTATATTGCCCTAATAAAAATGTACATGTACATGTCAAAAACTTAATAAATTTTAACCTTCTTTTTTCTTTTTTCGACGAACCGTCTACTTGTTGGAATCACATCCTCTTCAAGGTCTGATTTTCGCTGTTTTTGGACTGCCGAATATATTTTTCTCATTGACTCAAGATTGACATACTTGGATGCAGTGAAGTTAGATGGCCCAATTTAGGTGAGTGCGAAATAGAAAACCATACAATATAGGGTGAAGTACGGTATATTCATGATAATTATAGGTTATTTAATTAATGTGGTTAAAGGTTTTAATTTTATACCGTAAAAATATTACCAAAAAGGAGACATCATTCAGTAACAACTGCAAGTTACTATTTTGTGTAAAATACTATAAAGTTTAATAATTTATGTGTTTTTTTAAATTTTGTTCAGGTAAGGTAATTTCGTGACATGGATATTCAATTTCGTGATAGAGGTAAGGTAAATTCCTGACAATCCAATTTGTGTGCATAAAATTTTTTTAATAATAAAAATTCATTTATTAGGTAAAATTAGGTAATTTCTTAACAAATAAAAACAAAATTAAAATTCTTTACAAGAAAAGTAAATCCATATTTTGAAAAAATAAAACAAAACTAAATTAATTAAAAACAAAAACAGGTGGTAGACAAATAACTTAATCTTCTTCAGAATCATTAATGGTGTCTTCATTGTTTCCACACATGTCGTACATAAAAACATCCTCTTCGGCATCAGACGATTGGCACATAACATGGTATGGAATTAGGCAGTAGGAACACTGGACCCACTTGGCACCATTTTTTCTTTTGACATCTAGTGAATAACTATTACCACACATTCCGCAATCCCAGTCATTATCTTCAGAAACCGCTTTTTGATTGGTTGGGGCTAGAACACAGGATGATGACAATGGTGTGAAAATTGGTTCTATGGGGCTTCTCTGCATTATCTTTTATATAAACATTTAAGCTTTTGGCCCAATGAGCCTTTAATGACTTATAAACACCTACATCAAGTGGCTGTAACAGATGGCTAGTGTGGGCTGGAAATGTAAATAAATAAACACCATTGTGAGACGCAAGAGATATAACTTCCGGATTGATGTGTGATGCATGGGAATCCATTAATAAAATTACTGGTTGGGCAGAGGGAATTGAGGCAATAAAAAATTGAAATCACTCCAAAAAGATCTCACTGTTGATCGATCCTTCTGGAGAAAGTTTTACTTGTGTATTTGGTAGGTAATCTTTCTTTAAATTATCGTTCCATCGAACCCCTTTGAAAATTATCAACGGTGCAATCCATGTTCCATCATGGCACAAATACATCCCATCATGGTTTGAGATTCGCCTCTATCTGCATATGCTCTTTTGTAGACATAACGTTTTCCAACCGAGGTAACGACTTTACTTGGTTTGACCACATAAGATAGTCCGGTTTCATCGCAATTCCAGAGATGATCGGAATTATTCTGAACTCCAAGTCTAACCATTAATGTTTCTAGTTTTGTATAAAAATCCCCCAGTATTTCATTATTTGACATTGAAGCCCTGTATGCAGCCAAATTTTCAGGAATACGCAGTGTTAGATTGAATCGCTTTTTATACTGAGCCCACCACCATTTACTAGCAGACTCGTTTTCTTTATTGAAAAAGTGATCTCTCTCCGTCCGTTGTGCAAGTTGAAAGGCTATCTTTCTTATCATCTGCACCGTCAAACCAAAACCCAATTCTTGCATTTTTATAATGTAATTAAACAACTGAATTTCAACTTCTGCAGTAAGAGCAAACGGCCTTCCTAGTTTGGCAACTTGGTGATTGTCATCTTCATTTCTACTTAAAAAATCTTTCAGTGTACTCCAGGCTATTCCACTTTGTTTACTTGCCTTGTAGATGGATAGTTTCTCTACTCTTACAAGTCTTGAGGCTTCTAATAAATCGGAGATCTCATATTGGCGATATTTTCCTTTGCATATTTTAGACATTTTGAATTCTAAAAAAAAGACACAGGTAAGTTCGTGATACCCTGGATGTTAGAAAATCTTCATAATATTTATTATTTAATATTTATAGTTCACATATTTATTATATCTATGATAAAAATCCAAATAAAATTAGAGTAAATACACCGCGAATAATTAGTTACATTTTCCCGCGCAAACAAACGTTAAAATGCGTAAGAAAACTGCCTCACAACTTAAGCGATTTCAGAAAACTGTTGGCGAAAATTGCCTGTATAACTTAATGGGGGTACTAAGCAACTTTTAAACAACATCATACGTAATTTTTACAAACTTACCTTTGCAATATTCACCATAAATAATAAAACAACGAATGCACTTCAGATTTCAAGCTCTATCGTCAACACAAGGAATAACACTGAAAAATAAGTTTTATCCCGGTTCAACAGAGCTTCGCAATTTGACTTGCAGTGGTGGGGAAGGTTGTCGAGTCTTTCCGCCAGAGACTGCAACAAAACTGCTGCTATAAGGCAATAGGCTAGATCGTGACGAATTATTAGAAATTTATCACTAATTTACTTATATCACGAATATACCTTACTTCACCCTACTACTGTGCAGATACTACAACAAGAAACAAAAACAGAATGGCTATAATAGTAAATAAAGAAGTTAACACATGTGTACTTAGTTTTGTATCTTTCAGTATTCCCGGTTTTTTGTTCTATTGCTGTGAGTTAATTCTTTATTTTTTTTATGTGTGTTAAAACTATCATGTCTTTTCTGGTATTCTCTTATTTATGAGTGGGTTCCTTAATTTACTTGTATCAATTTTTGCATTTGTTGTTGTTCGTTTTATTATTTTCATATTGTAGCCTAATTTAGGTCACTATTTCTTCTTTATATTCTCTATTTTCTTTTCTATTTTCTCGAGTTTTTAATTACCGTTTTTAGCTGTTTTAATATAATCATCATCATCATCAGTAAAGTCTTCATCTTAAGATTATTCTTTTTCTTCTGGCTATCTGAGGATTTAATTGGTTTCTTAGTTTCTTTGTCAGAATAATCTTATATTAAATGTACGACTGCAGAAAGGGTTTTTTACTTCCATCGTTTAGAGAAATTACCCATATGATCTTTAGCTATCAACTCTAAAACTTCAAGGAATATGAATTTTATTCTTATTAAATGATGATATAAACGGATGAAATTGGCAAACAGAATAAAGTTTAATAACATTGTTTGGGATAACATTTATCAAATAGCCAGAATCATTTTTCATTAACGAATTGTAACGCCAATGGATTAAATTGAACGATTGTGATCCGGATTGTTTTATAGCCGACTCGTGTGCGTGAAAAGGATTAATCATATGCAAATCCGTTTCGATTTCGCAGATAGAACAAAGCTCAATGCGTTTCGGACATTCGGACATTCGACCGACGACGTTTAATTAATGGAAATATATATTGCTCTTGCTTGCTTTCTCTTAATATATACGCTGAGCTAGCGGTAACGATTGACTTTTGGCACACAACTCGATAATTAACCCAGTATTTAATGGAGGAACTAATTAAAGGGCATTTTACCGAAGAAAGTATATTGTATATAAATAAAGGGAGTTTTTTTAAAAGCTACCTTTCAAAATTGCGGATGTGTAAAGGAATTAAAACTGTTAGGATAATAAAAAAAATCTTAATACAATATGCTAAACTCATTATTAATATTGCCAATATTCGATAGAAAACTCATCTATATTAGGGAGTTTTTGTAACTACATAACGCAACGTATCTCCCTATACGTAAAGAACTAACGTATCAAAGAAGATGAACATTAAATTAAGGCGTACACGTAAACTCATCACCAATTACCATAAATACCCTCGTACATAGTACAAACTCATCACCGCCATAAAAGTAAGAATTTTCAAATACACTTCGAAAGATTGGTAAACTCATCACTGGCCTACCTGCACCTACTTGGCAGGTATAGACCATAAACCACTTACAATCCGCTAAGATTTGGTAATTTGACATAATGAATCTAAAATCGATGTATTAAGGTACATTCAGACCAACAGCGGCAGCCTCCAGGGTCAAAATTGCCATGATGATAGCCAACCTTCGTAGCGGAGATGGCACGTGAAGAAGAAGAAGAAGAGACCAACAGTCACGGGACGATCAGATAACAGTCCAATCACATCACGTCAAGGGGAAACCCATTCACACACACAGTCCGGGCAGATCACCGTCAGTCTACTTCAGCATTCCGGTCTATCAAGATGTCTAAGAGAAAAACACTCTACAAAATGGCATTACTTTTGGAAGAAGAAGAAAAAGTGAGGCCTCGTCGAGGGTGGGTACACAAAATATTTTTATCGAGGACAGAAGAAGGAGATTTCGCAAAATTGTATCCACAATTAGTGGACAACCACACAAAATTCGTACAGTACTTTCGCATGTCGCATTATGATTTTCTTAATTTGCTGTCTCTGATTAAAGACGACATAATGAAAATGGACACTCACTATAGAAGAGCAGTAACTCTAGCCGAAAAGCTTGCTGTAAGTTTGAGGTAAGAAAATAAAATTACGTGAATGATTCAAAATTTTGTATTGTAAAAAAATGTGTAGATAGTTTTCAAAAAAAAGTTTTATGCAAAGTTTTCTGGTGGGAAAAAAGCTTCTAAGTAGGAACCTGTAGTTTGATTAGAGCTTGCCGGAGAATACTGGGGTGACGCATTGTGAACATCTTGGTTATTAAGTTGGCTGTTATTAGTTGGCTGTAAATAGGTTGGCTTAGCATGTTGGTGAACGTTTGTAACAGACGAAGAGTGTGCCAATTGATTCAAATTAAACTCCTCCAGTTCACTGATTACACCAAAAACTCTTTGTTTAGTCAAAAGTTCATTTCCGGCATTAAATTTTTTTACCCTAGCTTTCATGGTGTCAAAGAAAAGATCAATATCATCTTTTTCTTTTTCATTTTTTTCTTCTTCCAAAAGATGTTTCATCAAAACTGCACTAGCACTTTCAACAGCTTGATGCCTTCTACGTTTAGGGTTGGATGATTTCCGCATTGATATTATGATGATCGCGATATTAGCTTCCTCCAGTAGAACTGCATGTCCCTCGTTTTCTGTTGCCACGGAAATATATCTTGTCTTGTCCTTCATATATATATATATATATATATATATATATATATATATATATATATATATATATATATATATTAGTTAAGAACGACATATTATCGTAATGCTTCCATGTTGATGGAGTCCCAACTGATTGACCAGTTACTGTTTTTGTTTTTGCGCGAATACATTTTCGGAATTGACTTCGCAATGACTCCCTCCTCAGCTTACATTTGTTAGGATCTAAAAAAAATAAAAAATAATTAGACAAATACTTATACTAACAACATATTCAAAACATAACCAACATTTCTTGATTGTAATTATGAATGAGTGAGTGATATGATAAATGAGTTATACTTGTATGTTAATGAATTTTAGTTAATTATTACAATTATTATCTTGCAGATTTCTCGCAACTGGACATTCTACAGTGGACTCTATAGTCCATGAAGTATGTGGTACTATAGATAAAAATTGCTTGCGAGTTTTTATACCAATGCCTTCTACTGAAGACTGGATGGATGACAATCGCACACGATTTCGAGACTAAATGGAATTTCTCGAACTGCATTGGAGCTATTGACGGGAAACACTGCGAGATATTTGCACCTTATAATAGTGTCTCTAACCATTTCAATTATAAAAAGACATTCTTAGTTGTACTACTCGCCCTAGTTGATGCCAACTACAAGTTCATAGCTGTAAATGTTGAGTCCTATGGAAAGAACAGTGATGGAGTAATTTTTTCTAGTTCTATATGATGCACAGTACTAGAAGAAGGATCGCTCAACATTCCGAGTAGCAAGCATTGGCCGGGTACAAATATATCCATACCGCTTGTAATTTTAGCCGATCAAACTTTTCCACTCAAAACATATATGCTAACACCGTACCCCTCAAATCAGGCACAAGAAGACCCAAGGAAACGGATTTTTAACTATCGTCATTGCAGAGCAAGATGAACGGTGGAAAACGCTTTTGGTTTATTGGCCCAACGATTCAGAATATATTAGCGTAAAATACACTCACAGCCTGGTTACATAGAAAACATAATCTCGGCTACTTCTTCTTCTTAAGGTTCCATCTTCTAACGAAGGTTGGATATCAACATGGCAATTCTTATTTTACTTACAGCAGCTCTTAATAGTTGGCTAGAGCTCAGACTAAACCATTCCCTTAGATTTCGTAGCCAGGAGGTTCGTCTTCTTCCTACATCTCTTTTACCTTTTATTTTGCCCTCTATAATCAAACGTAGTAGCCCATAACGAGGACCTCTTAATATATGACCGAAATATTCAAGTTTCCGCCTCTTAATTGTCTGTACAATTTCTTCCCTCTTATTAACCCTTAGATCCATTCTTAGGTATCTACTACACAATAGATGTTTCATTTTTACAAATTTTGCCCTTGCTATTTCTATACGGCTTTTAATCTCTTGCGTTTGTTCTGCGTTTTGACTAACCAATGTTCCTAGATATTTGTATTTATCTACCCTTTCTATCTGGATATTATTAATATGGAGTGTCTCGTTGTCTTTTGGATGTTTTGTAATGACCATGAATTTTGTTTTCTTTAAGTTCATTTTAATACCATATATGGTACACTTTTCATTCAGCCGTTCCAGTATGTTTGTTAGACTTTGCAGAGTTGAAGTGAATATGACAGTATCATCGGAATATCTTATATTATTAATAATTTCACCATTTATTATCATTCCATCGTTACACTCTCCTAAAGCTTCTTAGAAAATGGCTTCGCTATATATATTAAACAGCAGTGGTGACAATACACAGCCCTGTCTCACACCCCGAAGAATTTCTATTTCTTCCGACATTTGATTTTCAATTCTTATTTTGACTTTCTGGTTCCAGTAGAGGTTCGAGATTACTCTGATGTCGCGGCTATCGATGTTTTTCATTTTTAAAATATTAATTAGTTTATTGTGCTGTACCTTGTCAAATGCTTTTTCAAAATCAATAAAACATGTATACATGTCTTGGTTCATATCCAGATTTCTTTGCATGAGCACATTTATACCGAACAATGCTTCCCTGGTTCCCGTGCCGTTTCTAAAGCCTAACTGACTATCACTAATTTCATCATCCAGCTTTCTGTAAATTCTGTTGTGGACTATTCGTAGAAATACTTTCAAAACATGGCTCATTAATGCAATTGTACGGTGTTCTGAGCATTCTTTTGCATTTTGCTTTTTGGGAATAATTACGAATGTGGATACTAACCACTCCTTTGGTAAAATACCTGTTTGATAAATATGATCATAAAGTTCTACTAGAATGTCTATCATTTCATCATCGATCAGTTTAAGAAACTCAATCGGTATTTCATCCAGACCTGTGGCCTGTTTCCCTTTTGTCTGTTTTAATGCGTATTGAACTTCCTGTTTTAAAATTTTTGGTCCCGATTCACCAGAGTCCTCATCTATGATTTGTTGTCTGTCATCCCCGAATAGTTCTTTTATGTATTCTGTCCATCTGTTTAGTTGTTGTTTTGTATCTGTGAGAATGTTACCATTCGAGTCTTTTATAACATGTATATTATTTTGTTTTCCCGACGTCATTTCCTTCATTTTCCGATGAATATTGAAACTATCATATTTCTTTTCATATTCTTCTATTTCGTGACACTGTTCAGTTAGCCATCTTTCTTTTGCTGTTATTATGTCTTTTCTAATCCTGCTGTTTAAGGATTTGTATTTGCTAGTGTTTATGTTTTTATATTTTCTTCTTTCATTCATGAGAGTTAGTATTTCGTCTGTCATCCACATATGTCTTTTCTTTGGTATTGGTCCACGTATTTCTTCTCCCGCTTCTTTTAAAGCTTGTTGAACCTCTCTCCAATTTTCATTTACGTCTTTAGAGTTGGTGTTTTTTGACTTGATGGGTTTAAGATTATCATTGATTTTCTGTCTAACTCTTTGTTCTATCTGAGTATCTTTTAATCTTGTCACATCGAATTCTTTTCTAATCTTTTTGTTTTTTAACTTTTTTAATTTTGCTTCCATTTCGACAATAATAGGGACGTGATCCGAGTATATATCGGCACCTGGATAAGTTTTTGCTGATTTTATTGAATTTTTAAACCTATTTCTGATCAAGACAAAGTCTATTTGGTTTCTGACGATGTGTGATTCTCGGTCTGCTGGTGATTTCCACGTGTATAGTCTACGTTTAGGTAGATCAAATAAGGTATTTACTATAACCAGATCTTCATTTTGGCAAAATTCTAAGAGTCTATCTCCACGTTCATTTCTAACGCCCAATCCAAACTCACCAATCCATGGTGCCACTGCTCCTTTACCAATTTTGGCGTTAAAATCCCCTAGGATGATTGTTATCTCACATTTTTTTGTCAATTTTAGAGCGGCATTGAGTTGATTATAGAATATTTCAATTTCCTCCTCATCTTTGTCGGCTGTTGGAGCATACACCTGTACTACGTTTATTGGAACAGTCTTTGAATTATGTTTCAGAATCGCGACTCTGTCTGATATTGGAGTAAAGCTTATTACTGTTCTATTAATTTTGTAATCAACGAGAATTCCTACGCCATACAAATGTGATGGGTCATCGTTTCCTGAGTAGTATAGCATTCCGTTGTTTGTTATACATTTACCTGTTCCTTGCCATCTCACATCGCTAATTCCTAATACATTTACATTTAAACGTTCCATTTCTAAGATGGCATTGTCTAGTTTTCCAGCCATAAACAGACTTCTAACATTCCATGTCCCAACTCTAATACCTAGTCTAGTTTTGTTCGACTTGTTCATGTCTTTACAGGGATTTTGCATGTTGACGACCGGAGAGGCCCCATAGTCTTGCGATTGCCCTCTCCTGCCGGATATTGGTATCCGTATTCCATGATCAGTAACATTTTTGAGTAGGTCTTTACTAGCCATGTTGACTTACTAAGGATGTTCTTTTGAACCTTTAATGCAGTGGTTTCCCCTTGCCTTCTGCATCCTTATGCCGTTGACCGTATACTTGGCTCATCCGCCTTTAGGGTCGATTTCTCAGCCCAAGGACAAAAGAGTGCCCTACCACTTACCAACTCATCCGTCCGAAGCCGTTGGTCAGTAAGTGGGGGATTGCTTATACCGGCAATCGTTCGGTGGAATTTTCGCCATATCTGGCTACCCTCACTTAGTTTAGCCTGCAGACCAATGCAGTTGCCCGGGGTGTGGCACGTGGAGCCATAAGTGAGAGTTAGCTGTCTTATGAGGACCAGTTATCAAGAACCATCTCCCGTCTATGACGCTCGATGTGGTCGTTCCGATAAAAGGTGCTACCTCTATAACACAACTCTGCACCCCACCTCGGCTACTTGCATACTGCATAACTACATTTTAGGTCGAAATAACTCGCATTATCTTCAAAATTTGCTTTCAGATGAAGAGAGAGAGTGTGTGTACTAGAAAGTCTACTAGGATTTGGATCAAACGCGCGGTTGTCTGCTTTTGATAATAGGGAAAAATTTACAGCCTACTTTAATTCTGAAGAGGATTCTGTGCCATGGCAAAATATTCAGTAGCAAAAGGGGACCAGCATCTACCGACAGCTATGAACTTATAATTAAAAAAAATAACTTGTAATGTAAAACACTTTTTTTAATCGCTGTTTTTCATTGCTATTCAATTTAATTTAGACTACTTATATACTTAAATACGGTGCAACCTCAATATAACGTAATACTAATAATAATATTGTTTATTTACTTCCCAATATACAATATAAAACAATGTTACAATATGTTAGTTTTATATATTACAATTACAAATTCAAAGTTAAATATTTTGTACAAAAAAATAGTTGTTTGCAAATAAACAAAGATGAACTTCCCTGATGAACCAGAGGTTGTGCTCAGGGATTACACTCATTTACACTATTCAATATTTGTTCTACAGTATCATTAGGTTGATAACATATAATAGTGTTACAAAGTGTACTGTATAGTATTATTTATACGATGAATTTAATTAAAGAAGATCGCATCCAAAATTTCGGATCCAGTGTTCTTCAGAAATTTTATAAAAATGGATTTAATCATGTTATATGAGTTGATTTTTCTTATATAGGTTTTATAGATCTCGGGTAAATAGTTAAATATTCTAGAAATGAAGTAAGAGAAATTGTGTTTTCCAATTGATTTATAAGCACTAGTAATTTGGACATAATCCTGAATTTTTCTTCTAGTGCTGTAAGTATGATCTATTAATTTTAAAACATGTTTATTTTTGTATGTAAGCAAAATAATGTTAAACAAATATAACTGTCTTATACTAAAAATATCTGCTTGCTGATAAAGAAGTTCTGAAGAATATAATCGAGTTTTTTTAGCATTATTTTCAAAAACCTTCTTTGTAATATTTCGAGTTTATTTAAATAAGAAGCATAATATATGTTCCACCCCATGCTAAAATAGCATATCTAAGACGTGACTCTATCAAAGAATAGTATACTGTCTTTAAGTAAGACAAATTAAGAATATTGCTGAAATATCTAAATTTGTATAATAACATTCTTAGAGTTTTAGATACCATATCAATATGCACATCCCACTTCAAGTGATAATCAATATAAACTCCTAAATATTTTATGCATTTTTTCCTATTTATTTTAATGAACGCGTTAATCTAGCTTAGATTTAATTCCAAGAAGTTGGGTAAATTGTTTTTGTATATTGAAAATGGTATGAAATAAGTTTTATCAGTATTAGTCAGTAATTTCCTATTTAACCATTCTAGAACCTTTACAGTTTCTGCCAAAGTTTTAAGTTTTTCCCAAGAATTACTAGTGTAAAGTATGACAGTATCGTCAGCAAAACAAATAATCTTTCCATTTATTTTCATTGGTGCTAGATCATTTATATATATATATATATATATATTGAAAACAGTAAAGGTTCTAAAACAGTACCTTGCGGCACACCATACTCAAAGGTTTTTTCAGCACTTACTTTGTTATTAATGTTAACAATTTGCGATCTATTTTTTAAATAACTTTGAAATAGTAAGTACGGTATGCCCCTTATTCAAAGATGATACAAAGCACTTAACAACTGCTGATGACTAACAGTGTCAAATGCCTTAGCTAGATCCAAAAATATCGCTAAAGTAGGAGGGCCATTATCCAGCATCTTATATAAATAATCAGTAGCGGACGTTATAGCATCTGTAGTAGAATATCCCTTCTGAAAGCCAAATTGGTTTGGAGACAGCAGGTTAAACTTTGTAAGATATTGATTTACACGTTCAGCTAATGCCTTTTCAAACATTTTTGCCAGGCTGGTAATAAGTGATATAGGACGATAATTTTGCATCAATTTTGTATCACCTTTTCTAAATATAGGTATAATTACAGCTTTTTTAAAAAGATCAGGACATATACCATGTTCAAATATTTTATTTATTAAATCAGTTATCGGATCAACAACATAATTACTAATGATCTTTAACAGATCGGCGGAAATATTGTCTATGCCAGGAGACTTTTTTGGTTTTAGGGAATGAATAATACTCTGAATTTCTGATTTTGTTACAGGTTTTAGAAAAATCGTACTATGACATGTTTTTTTTTGGAGGATCAGGAGAAGATGATATATTAATATTTTTAGCAAGCGTGCTCCCTACATTAGAAAAATAATCATTAAAAATATCGCTAATATTCTGACTATCAGTGATTACCTCATTATTTTGATTTAAAATGGAATAAATTTCACTTTTTGTACTGTTATTATCCAATTTTTTAATAGTATTCCACAGACCTTTAGAACTATTTTTATATTTTGTAATTTCCGTGTGAAAATAATTTTTTTTTTGCCTCAATAATTAGCTTATTTAATTTATTTTTGTAAATTGTGTATTCTTTTTTTAATGTTAGGTCATCTGGGTTGTTCATAATTTTTCTGTAAAGTTGATTTTTTTTATTAACCGATTTTACTAAGCCGTCTGTCATCCAGATATTTCGCTTAACCTCACATTTTTTTTTTTTTTTTCTTTGGTATTTTTATTGATTAATGAAGTAAGGATGTTGGTAAAATTATTTAAGAAAGCATTAGGGTTATTCATATTAGAACAGTGATCCCAATTTTGAAAATTAAGATCTCTTTTTAAATCATCATAATTACCTATTTTTCTAAACATTCAATTTTATTTTTTTTTTTTTTCAAAAGAAAAACTTACAAATGTTGCTTTATGATCAGTCACAGAGAGATCCAGAACAGCTGGTAAAACATTATTACTAATACATAACTTACTTTTTACAAAAATGGGGTCTATACAACTTCGAGAATCGCCCTGAACTCTAGTATTTTTATTTATTATTGATAAAAAATTATGTTCACTCAATATACTTAGATATTCAGAAGAATCTGGTGCCATGTTTTTGATATTAATATTAATATCACTCAATAAAACATGATATTTACAAATATCATTTTTAGTGCTCTCTAAATATTTATCCAGGCCAATGCAAAATTGTTCTTCATCCGTCGATGGCGGTCTATAAATTAATGTTAATATTGTATTTTGAGTATATTTACCTAATATAGTTATCTCTAATACCTTACATACACTAATGTTTACAACCCTCCACGTAAATCTTAATTAATTAATAATAAAAAATCTAAATTATTTTTTATGTATACAATGACACCATCATTTTGATTTATATCTCCTTCATTATATAAAATGTTATAATTATCTATTTGAAATAAAGATATATCAGGAATAATCCAAGTTTCCGTTAGACATATACAGTCAAAATTAAGTGTCATCTGTTGTATATTTAATCGTAACTGATCTAGATTTTTATTAACGCTTCTAATATTTTGGTGTAAAATGGTAAAATTTTCATTAATTTTACCTTTATAAAAATCCGCAGTTAACTTATTAAAATCTTCAATTTAGGTTTATGAGTAATTACGGGAATGTAGTCTACATCACGAATGTATGGATCCATACTATAACAACAACTAAAAAAAATTTGATAGTGAAATACCTAAGAAAAAAGTCTTACAAGATTCTAGCACTTACTGCTTTGCTGCCGAGTATTAACTCTTTCTTTGTTACCTGAAGTAGAGTTGTATCTTGATTTTGGCTTTTTTTCTTCTTCGTGTCTAAATTCGTTTTTGTTCTTCTCCACTCCTCTTAGTACTTCTTAACGTAACTGAAGGAAAGCAGAGGTTTCTCTGCGACGGGCTGTTAAGGAACGGTCTCTTAACGTCTCTCAGTAATTTTTTCCATTTTTTTTTTAAATTACCATTAAATTAACTAAGTTCCAACAATAATTATTGTCTTAAAAAACAATCATCATGTCTGAACGTCTCTGACTGTGACGTGACTGTTGGTCTGAATTAACCTTTAAATGCAAATGTAATTTATTGGTTTTTATTTATGAATTCCTCAGAATTCTATTAATTACTATGTAAATGGCAATAAGCCACAATTAAAGGTTAAAGTACCTTTATTGACGTTTCAATTTCTACTTCGGAAATCGTTCTCAAAATACAAACATTAGTAAATTAAACAAATTTTGTTTTTGTTACTTGGTGAAAAATTCTTCTAATAATTTAATTTTATCTGACTCATTTATATTGACAATTCAGACATACATTATACATTTTAAAGTAGACGACTTTAAAATTATATTGCCAATATTAACTTAAGAATATCCGTTAGTAAAATCATAGCATGTATTTCGTCTTTAAAAAGACAAACACATGCCTTGATGACAGTAAAATTCTCCTGTTAGTGATTCCATAGTAAATTATTTAATTAAAATAAATATATTCAATTTTTGATTTAAATTAAATTACACAAACAGGAAGTATATTGTTCTGAAGCTAATTTCTTGTGGCATTGTAAATTAATTACTATTTAACTGGGAATAAGCCACAATTGAAGATAAAAATACGTTTATTGACGTTTCAATTTCCACTTCTGAAATCGTTCTTAAAATACAGTACAGTACAAACAGTAAATTGTAGAGATAACAACCTAATACCAAAGGGCTTGAAGTTACGTTCAGCATATTCAAGCAGAAGGTTGGAAAACATTCTACATCAATTTACTGTTTGTATTTTGAGAACGATTTCCGAAGTGGAAATTGAAACGTCAATAAAGGTATTTTTATCTTTAATTGTGGCTTATTCCCAGTTAAATAGTAATTAACAAGAAGTATGTTATATGATATTTATTTAATACAAAATATACTTTACAGCCATCAGAAAACTCAAAGAAACGTTTATTTGACAAACAAAAATTGCTTTTCGCCTAAATTAAATGTTCAAATTGCCACCCACCTGCCACTTGGCAGTAATTGAACCGACGACGACAATCTTCTTGAACATTTTGGATCATTGTTGGAGTTATATTACGGATTTCAAATCTACTTAATTCTAGTTTTTAGATCTTGTAAATTTTGTGGTCGATATACTTTATAGCTTGTTTACTTTTTATTATTATTATTTATGGATAATCAAATGTAGTAGCACTTATTACATCGAAATAAATTTATGTTTATGCTTTTATATTTAAAAATACCTAACTCATAGTTGCTTTTCAGTACAAAAAGATAACTCTACAAACAGCCCTACATTCCTAATGAATTCGTGTTTCCTGAAAAACTCAAGCGTTCCTAATAGAAACGAGGAAAAACGTTCTTTGCAATCATGCTTTCAACACTTTCGACTGGATTTTAATTTGATTATATTGTGTAGTAAATTTATGATTAAAGAAAATTAAATGGTGCACTAACTAATGCCATAATTGCTTCAAATTGCAAAAGAAAAAACAAAAATCGCATAACGGCCAGAAAAGAGATTGAGTTATGTTTTGCAGGAAGTTTGTAGTTTTTTGCGTTGACTGTTTCAGGGCGGGATTAATACAATTTTCATATAATTTTGAAATTAAAAAACGCAAGATATATGAAAACACAGTTAGCCCCCTAAGGTTTTAATTGTTGTTTTTTAATGCTTTTTGTGACGTTAAATTTTTGTCTTTTTTATCTTGAGTTATGTGTACTCAGATTTTTTTTGTAGTCGATATATCATCGATTCTTTCTCTTTTTGGCGTATAATTTCCATATCTGTGGCTTTATCCCTTCTCGCAAGATCACAACGTTTTAAAACTTTTAATCTTCTTAAAATTTTAAAACTAAAGACTGTAAATTCATGTTAGTCTCGAAGCATCCAGATTTTTAACATGCTAAACATTAATAGAAAATTCGAATAACAAAATTCATGTAGGGACAAGTGACAGTACACTAAGTGATTCAGTGGAAAATGTCTACATCTTAGCATGCTCTAATATGGACGTAGTTATGCAAGAAGGACTCAACTACCAAAATTTAAATTTAATATTTTTGCTTATATGACTTAAGGAAGGTTCAAACTTTGTTTAGCAAAAAAGAACCAATGGCTTCAGCATCAATATGTTGTGTTATAACAGCTTGAATCAACTACCATTTACGTAACTATCATTTTAAGATTTGCATTCAGGATCCAACCGCATAAAGTTAGTAATGTGCTTTACAAGAGGGAACCAACTCCATCTGCATTTACTAAAATAAATCAAAGAAGCCATATTACATTTTACAAAAGAGAACCAGTAGCCAGTAACTAGTATTCCAGTGTTGTTGATTTGTTGCTGTCGCAGGTTTTCCTGTACTGATATATTTGTTTTTAATTAGTGTTAATAAAAGTTAAATTAATTTAAAAACATTTACTAATAATGTCTTCACGAAGCAAAATGATGGTAAATATGTGCAACGAACCACAGGAGAATAAAGCACCGTATTTTGAGGTTAGTTTGGTATTTTTTACTCTTATCAGATTACTGGTATCTACATATGTATTTTTAGTGATTTTTTAACATTACTTTTTCATGTAACTCTTATCTACAATTTTTTTCTTAAACACAAAAGAGTTTCTTCACATTTGATGGTGATTCCATATCGCAAAACAGGAACACAGAAATATTGATAGCTAAAGTACGTTTGTGGTTTCAGGAAAATGTCCTGCTTCCTGTTTTTAATGGTGAAAATATGGATTCTGCTAGCAATGAGGATGAAAATGTAACTGATCTTGAGAATGTTCCTGGTAATAACGATGATGAAAATCAGTCATTCCAGTTAGTTATAGTAGTGAAGATGTGCTGACTTTTACATCAATATACAGTAATGATAGCAATATGATTCCGGAGAGTAATATTGATAATAATCCAATAATTTCTGAGACTGGGCCTAATACTGATGAAAATTTAATGAATTTTCCTATTACTGAAAATGACAATTTAGAACTTCCACTTCCTGAAGAAGAAATTATTATGCCATCTGCTCTTGATGCTAATGTTGCATTAACAGAAAGACAAAATGCTGTTCAAAGCACTGCATATTCTCCTGATAGTTCAGTAGAAGTTCCTTATACAGGTAGGCCCAAGAAAGGTAGGAAGAGAAAATATGGGAATATGAACAGGGAGGACAGAAAAAATCTTAATAAATCATATGTGAATACTAAAGGTGTTAAGGTGAGAAAAAATGTTATGAGCAAGTAAATCTTGAAGAAAGGAAAATTATATTTAATGAATTTTGGGAGCTAGAGGATTACAACTCGCAAAACATAATGATTGGGTCTATTGTTAATGAATCAGAAGTTACACGTCATAGAGGTGAAGATGCTACCAAAAGATAATTCAGTAGAAAATATTACTTGGCTGAAAAGAAAGTATGTAGGAACTTTTTTGTACAAAGCTTGCGAATTTCTACCAAACGTATAGATACAGCCCTTAAAAAAAGCGTTCTAACTCTTTCCTAGACAAAAGAGGCATTAAAGGGGGGCTCAATAAAATTTCTGATTGCCGAAAAAGTAATGTAGTAGAACATATAAATAAATTTCCAAAGTACAAAAGTCATTATCGACGAAACAATACCGATTCCTTGTACTTGCCAACTGATATAACGCTAATGAAAATGTATGATTTATATAAAAATGTGTACAGCAACCCAGGGTCCTTCAGCAAGTATAAACATATTTTTCTACAGGACTTTAACCTAAGACGTAAACCACTCATAAAAGATACTTGCAATTAACGTGATACACTTATTCTACAGATTAATGGTGCTGAAAATAGTACTGAAAAACAGAAACATCAGGAAACTCATGAGGAACATGTGGCACTTGCAAACTTAGCTCAAGTTCAAATGAAAGACGATTTGAAGTTTGCAAACGAGAACAAGACTATTATTCCAACTAACATCATGTTCTACAAAAGACAACTAATGTTATACAATTGCGGAATCCACAGTGGCAAGAGTGGAAAGCGCTTGTGCTATAATGTTAACAAGGATGTTACCAATTTGACACTATGGAGTGATTCGTGTGGTGGCCAGAATAGAAATATCAAGATAGTTCTTATGCTAAAAACTGTGTTAGAGGTCCACCCTAGCCTTCAAAATATTACTATGAAATTTTTAGTCTCGGGGCACAGTTTCCTGTCAAATGACAGTGAATTCGGTGACATCGAGTCTGCCCTAAAATTTCAGCAAAGACTTTACACACCTGAAGACTATATCAGTGTTATAAAGAATGCTAGAAGACGAAATATTTTAAATGTTGTAAAAATGGAATCTGTTGACTTTAAGTCTACAAGTGATATTGAAAAAACTATTGTTTACCGGAAAAAAGATACAACAAACACCAAGATAAACTGGTTAAAATTTAAACAAATCCGCATTATTAAAAATAAACGAATGTCTATTTATGTCAGTAACAACTACAGTACAGTGCAAAAACAAGGGGTTGGCAGGTCCCATTCCATGTCATCTTTGTTGAAAAGTCTCTGGCCAGAAGGAAAACCAATATCGCCTAAAAAGCTTAAGGATATCGCATCATTTCTTCATTTAATTCCGAACGATTGTAAAAACTTTTATCGTAATTTATCATCTAATGAAAAAATTGAAGACGACATTGATGGGTACAATGGGACGCTAGACTTTCAAATTGAAATTGATTAAAATATTCCATTATGTTAAAATTAAACAACAAAAATATCCTGTTTTTTTTTTTTTTCATTACACTAGTATTGTCATAATAATTATTTTAAAATTTCATTACTTTAGTTCAGTTTATTTTTTATATTTATGCTATAAAATAATATTTGATGTGTCTTTATTTTTAATTAGTTTTTCGTACTATTGTTTTCAAATAATACAAAAAAAAATATAATTTAAAGAAATTTGTGTTTTTATTTCCCTATTGTAAAATGTAATTAATTAATATGTATAAATATACATAATAACCAATCACCATTTTTTGGGAATACCAAAGCTGTTATTATATATTATATTAGTTTAAGTACCAACAATAAAAATACTATCCCCTTCAAATACAGTACAATCTTCAGTAAGGTTGTAAGTTGTACCTGTAATTTACAATAGAGAGCTTTGCAAAAACGTATCTCCTGAAAAACACACTTTTTGGAGTTGAGTCCTTCTTGCATAACTACGTCCATATATTATGACAGATATTATGGTTAGTTATATATACTAGTACATAGATTTGTATACTATGTGAGCCTTATAAATATCTCGTGTAGGGAATGCCATTTTTTAGACTACGATATTACAAACGATAGAAATTTTAATCCCCATCGAGATTTCATTCGTAAAATGATCACGTTTAAAACATGTATACAGGACGACTAAACAAGATATTTTTTACCAATACAGATATATAATAATGCACAAAAACAAATATACAATTCAAGGCAATGGGGTAAAGGAAAGCTTGAGAAAGCTTACTTACGAAAACATCTTGGACTCAGCTAAGAAAGCTCTTCGCGGAAGAAAGAAATGATAGCAAATCCATCCTAAAGGGAAAAATTACGTGGTTCTATAGAGAAGAATAATGCAAAGAAAAGAGAAAAATTTACCTTAAGTAGATATCAAACAAGAAATAACAAAAGTACTAAAAACGCTTCTCAAAAGAACTGGATTACGATTTTTATGGGTTAACTAATAAATCCGAAACATTTTAAAAAATAGGCATCGATTAACTATCTAAATAAATTATATACAGAGCACAAGGTAGAAAACTACGAAAAATTTGCCAAACTTATAATAAGCCCTCCTAAAAATTACAATCAACACTACCTAACCAAATCATACATTCCACACTAAACTGAAGAATGTAAAAACCATAAAGACGAGCAAACCAGAGTCCCAGAAATAGGTGACCAACTTCTAGAGTCTCTGACTTTTAAAAGAACCACCACGTGGAAAAAAAAACTCTCGCCTTAACTTCACACATAGCTGTCGCGCTGCCTGAAACCTACTCATAAAACTTTAAAAAGGCTCTAATATTCCGACAACTAACTCTTCATTGCCAAATTCAGAAGATATGATGAAACGCATTGCACAGCTCTCTAAAGCAGCCATTGAAAAAAGTTCATAAAAGGGAAGTACGATATCAGCTTAAACAGATCAAAACTGCACATCAGCAAAGCCTGCTAATCATGAGCCAAATAAATATTGAGGAACTTAACGCACTAACTCAACGCACTAGACTTAACGAAGTGTCGCAAAGCTGCAAGAGTTGACAAACTATTTCCTGGGTTTATAAAACACACTAGTCGAAATACTTAAAAGTAGCTTCTAGATTTCTTTAACTAGATAATGTATATATACATTCGGTTTTATAACGTCTTACGACGTTGTCCGACTCCCAACCGCCACTGTATTCGGTCTTGAGTTAGGTCTTCGTCCAGATTTCGAGCGCTAATCGCTTTCCTAACTCCCAGGTTCCAGCTCTGTGGTGGTCTTCCTCGTTTCCTCTTCTTTGGGGGTTGCCACATCATCGTTTTTTTAGGCAATCTTTCGTCCCCCATTCGGTTCACATGTCCATACCATATGAGCTGTTTTCTCTCAATATCCTCAACTATAGTGCCCTCTATACCCATTTGTTGTTTTATCACTTCATTCCGTATTCTGTCGGCTCTTGATATTCTCATCGATCTTCTGATGGCATCCATTTCCGTGGCTTCGACCTTTTTCTTATATTTCTCGGTTATTCTCCATGTCTCAGCTCCATAAAGTAGGCTAGTTTTAACCATTGTCTCATAGATGTTCCATTTTCTTGTCTTTGATATTTCTTTACTCCATAGAACTCCGCTCAAACATGCTATAGCTCTTCGTGCTTGTACAATTCGATGTTCTATTTCTCGTTCGTCTTTTCCACTACGGTCGAAGATGACGCCCAGGTATTTATATTCGTCACATGGATTTACTTTTTGATTGTCATCGATATCGAGTTGTTCAGCTTCAGCTCCAACTAGATAATGACGACACAAAATCTCCCTAAACTATTCAAATAAAGCCAAGTCATCGCATATTGCCAATCAGGTAAAGACACTTTGATAACGGGGAGTTACAGCCCTTTTAAGTGTCTGCTATGAGATTTTTGAGAGGAAAAGCTATGCTAGGCTCAAACCACTTTTCAAATAAAGTACCGTCCATATGTTGATGATAATCTAAGCGACAATCACTTACATTCTCAGCAGAGACTAATAAAGCATCTTGTAATTCTGAATTCCAAAGACAAATGCAATTAACTGATTAAATTTAAATAGGTTTATGCTTAAATTTTATTTACCAATCGCAAGCAAGCAAGCAATTTAATTGAACCCAGCCTATGAGAAATGTTTACCCCTAAGTAGTACGATCGGGTGTAACAATTCATTGGAGCAAGGTGTGTTAACTCGAGTATAAACAGGAGTCACTCCACCGTGCTCCAATGCTCTAGTCCATCCCTTTCCCCCCTATAGCATTCTGATTCGCTATAGAGGCACAACAATCAGCCAAATGCTTTTCATGTGGAGGTCCTGGGTAATAGAAACCCAACATGGTTTCCTAACCGAATGCAAAAACTCAGGACAGCACATCTCCGCTATATTCCTGTTATCTTAATGTGGCTTACCCGCGAACTAAAATTGCTTACTTGGGCCTCAAGTCTCCGCTCTGAGTTCCAGCTCATTTCAGCGACTTGGTGGTCAAGGGGTTGGGCCCTACGTGCCCGGGTTTTGGGGTTTTGTTAATTTTTTTGGTGACCGGCTCGTTAACAACTCAAAATTAAATTACGTAGCTGGCTACACCTACTGTGTATCATTTAGTAAACTACCTTTTAACTTTGGATAGAATTTAAAATTGAACCTAATGTAACGAAAGACTAAGGGTGACTATTCGTTGCAGCATTAAGGGAGTACAGTCATTTTGTGTTTTATATCGGCCCAGTCTCTTAATCTGAGGACTTCCATCTTGCAACGGATAGTACGTAACAAGTCAAGTATACTGAAATGGCGGCAACCGTTATAATAAACTCAACGTTTGGGTTGCATACGCACTTAAAATAAAAATTTCATATTCAAATCAAAGTCACCTTATAGAATCAAAGTCCTACGGTAATAGGATTGCCATTTAACTTTTCATACGATGTTTACTGCGTGGATTTATGTCTGAACAGATAACAGGTGCCATGAAAACAACACCAACTGCTGCAATGGAGTTGATTATTGACATCACGCCTCTAGATATATATGTTAAAGAGGTGGTGCTAGTGACAATGATGCGACTGTGCTCAGCTGGTGCAAACCTTGATGTAGGAATGGGACAATTGAGAACTCGTTTCTGGCGGGGAGAGCTGGATGCGCTACCACTGCTACAGGCAGGCTGCGACTCAAATGAACCAGAGTTTGTCTTTAATAAGCCTTACAAAGTATAGGGAGACAAACATGGCAAATGCCTATTGCATCTACACCGATGGCTCCAAAATGAAAGAAGGCTCGGGATGCGGGATATACTCCAGATCACTAAACCTAAGAATAAAGTGGGGTATGGGCAGGAAATGCAGGAAATGAAGTATAGCAGGAAAAACTATAATGATCTGCATAGATAGAAGACAAGCGCTACTAACCTTGAATAGAAAATGTGTCACATCAGGGTTAGTAATGAAGTGTTACGAGTCACTAACTCAAGCTTCGGATGGTAATACCATCATCCTAAGATGGGTTAAAGGACACAATAGGAATAAAGGCAACCGCATTGCTGACCAATTGTCTAGGAAGGCGGCAGCTCTAAGATTCTTAGGACCTGAGGATCTTTTTGGTTGGCCAACTACAACAATCAAGAAAATTGTTAAATGTTACTCCCATATGCAAACAGTAAAATGATGGAAAGAAGGGCAAGGATGTAAACTTGCCAGGGTAACACTAATTAACCTTGAAGAGTCAGCACCAAAGAAGTACTTGGGAATGACCAGGAAAAACTTACGCTTGACAGTTGGTTTTTTAACTGGTCATTGTCAACTAAGCAAACACCTCCACACACTGGGGCTAGCAGACACAACTCTATGTAGGAAGTGTGAACGAGAAAACGAAACTGTAGAGCATGGCCTATGTGAATGCCAGGAGTTATCGTTAATACTAGAGTACGCGTTCAGCGAGTCCTGGTCCACACCTGCCCACATAAGAGAGATGTCTCCTGGTGACTTGTTCACCTTCCTAGAAATGGCAGGATGGACAATGAGCTAAGGGCGACAGCTCCCTGGGAGGATGCACAATGGGTCAATTGTAGCCAAAGTGGTGTGAAACTTAACTCGCCCTCCCTACTCTACAGATACAGATATGTCTGAACCGGAGATAGGTTGATATAGCTTACCTCTTACAGCTAATTTAAAGTAATACTACTGTTATTTTTTAAAATAAATAAATTTTAATCCTCAGACTATATTTCTTAATATCTTCAAGATATAAAATTCAGAGTACACTTTTTTCATTAACCGTAAATATAAAAAAAAATTGATGTTGATGAAAAATACATTATATTAGTGCAATTAAATATCGTACTTAGTCATAGGGGAGAAAGCAAATTATATTTTCTTAAAATAGTTCAGCAACTCTCATGTAGTTTGCTTGTTAGAAGTATAATAGTGGCATAATTGGTATAATTTTAAACTTATCAAGGAGACGTGACTGCTTTTTACAATTTTTATACAACATAATATGGATGTATCTGAATTTTTAAATTACTTTTTAATGAGGAAGTTTTCGTGTATGAATTTATTCACTTTGAAATTAATCCATACTTTAACACGTTAAATGATTTATTGAAGTGAAGCTTCTATACTGGCGTTGTATTACTTTTTTCTTCTTTACAGTAAAATGCTGAGGCAAGTGTCACGGAATTAGCGCCACAAGATGTGACAACAAAATATAGACATTATACGAAAAGTAAAAAATTAAAAGAATATCTGTCACTAAAAGATTCGATTCGTAACGATTGTCAAAATTTAATAAAAGTCATAAATGTCATCCGATTAATAAAAACATTGAATCATCTTTTTAACTTTTTATTACATTTCTCATTTTAAAATAAGTATATCCAAATACAATTATTATTTTATGTCATGTAGCTATAAGACTACCAAAGAGAATTGTAAATGAAATACTATTATAAAAATAATACCTCAATCAACCATAAGAGCTTATCGTCTATGCTTTGCCTAGCTCAGCCAAGCACGCTTAGTCCACGGCACATTGAATAGCATAGTGAGAGATAGATTACAATACCTTTTAATTGTAGTTACAGACTGGACTTCACTGGACCGTCTCTGGAGCACGTAGTCTATGCCTGGTAAAAACATGATAGAGCATTTTTCTGTTGAAAGAGTCATGCCTGTTTCTTCTGTCTATATACTTACCTTATGCATAATATTCTCAAGAGCTTCTGTGCATGCTTCATACCTATGGCGTATATACAGATATCATTTGCATATTGTATACAATTTTCGGATGATAGACAATCCTTGGATCATATAACACATTTCTATGATCTCTAATATAGACATGTCTAGAAAAATATAGTTGCAATATATTTAGGGCAGTCGTTTCACTAAGACCAGTCCTAATCATTTTTTGCTTAAGTATATTTATATTTACAGAGTCGTAAGACCCTTTTATATCTAGGAATAAATAATCAAGATACTTGTTACCAGAAAAAGTAATTTGGATGTCATTTACTAAATGACCTACTGTATCTAAAGTATCATATCCCCTTCTAAAACCGTATTGAATATTAGGTAAGATATTGTTATACTCTATGTACCACTCCAATCTTGTTTTTATCATTATTTCAAACGTTTTAGTTATACATGACATTTAAGATATAGGGCGATAGGGAGAAGGCATATTTTTATCTTTAGTTGTAATTTCCAAAGGTGGTACAAAAATAATAAACGATATATATTGATGTACTCCAACCTAAAGCTGTTAGGTTGTATAACCAAATCATAGGAGAATTTGATAAGCATGATATTTTGCTTAGTATATTTATAAAGTTTGGACTTTTTGCAAACAATATTACTTTCATATTATGTATCATAAAAAATACTATAATTGTGTATCTCTTTTTCTGATATTTCAATATATTACAGTTTTTAACTTTTTTTATGGTTTTACTGGTGGACTACCTAAAGTAACTTTGTCCTTGAAGAAGGACATTCAATAAATCAAAAACCAAAAGGGCTATAGCCAAATTCTATATTTGAAAAGTGTTAAAAAAAATAATAGAAAAGGGCTGGCAAGTTTTAGATTCTTATTTATATTATTTCTTGTAGCGTAACTAAACGGCTTAAGTTAAAGTTAATTCCATGGAATACAATTAACAGTTCTTCAACAAAGTCAAACCAGAAGACGTTGGACTGAAAAAAAAACATGTAATATACTTAGATAACAGTATGAGAAAATGAAGATATTATGCTGGTAATGCTTACTATACGCATGCACACAACGGTTATTAAAAATTAATCAATTATTATTTCGTTAAGTTGCTACCATTTTTTAGGGACTTTAATAACCAATAAAAAAACTAATTACTATTAAACTGGGAATAAGCCACAATTAAAGATAAAAATACGTTTATTGACGTTTCAATTTCCACTTCGGAAATCGTTCTCAAAATACAAAAAGTAAATTAAACAAATTTTGTTTTTTGTTACATAGTGAAAAATTCTTCTAATAATTTAATTTTATCTGACTCATTTATATTGACAATTCAGACATACATTATGCATTTTAAAGTAGACGACTTTAAAATGATATTGTCAATATTGTTGAGTTGCGCTCCTGGGACGACTTTACTTATAAGATAGTTCATTCGATTACATGAAATCAACTTTAACTTGAGAATATCCGGCAGAAAAAAATCCTAGCATGTAATTCGTCTTTAAAAAGACAAACACATGTCATGATGACAGTAAAATTCTCCTGTTAGTGATTCCATAGTAAATTATGAGGTAAAACCAGGAAAAAACCTCATAATACTATCCCGACATTGTAAGTATTTGTTCGTGAATTTAGTTTACCTTCAACAAACATCAAAATTCTGATTTTATATGTTACGTTATTTAAAAAACATAAATGATGTATCCTCTATATGTTACTGACTTACTAATACTGGTATTTTCTTATTAATAACTTCCTCTTTCAATATTGGTAACCAGATCCTACTACATTCTGCCGAGGAATTTGCGACACAATTGGCCTCATTTAGCATAATTAGAGCCGCTTCTTTGATTTTTCTTTTTTTACTATTCGTTTCTTTTAGGACTACATTTGAATTATTCCATTGAACCCTATGTTCATTATCCCATGCGTGTTTACAGATTTGAGATCTATCAAATTCTTTATTTTTAATATAAGATTGATGTTCACTTATTCTAACATTTAATGGCCTTGATGATTCACCTAAATATAACTGATCGCATTCACAAGGTATTTTATAAATGCAATTCTTTGTCCTTTCTTGTTCATTGTTAGGTTTGGTTTTGGATAAAATAGATCTCAACGTGTTTGTTGTTTTGAATGTTGTTGAAATGTTGAATTTATTTCCTATCCTTTTAAGTTTTTCTGATAGTCCTTTTATGTACGGTATTGTTATTTTCCTTATATTATTCCTTGTGTATGCTGTAGGATCTCGTTCTAAGTTGTTCTGTTCTATTCGATCGATTGTTGAAAATTCCTTATTTATAAACGATAAAGGATAATCATTTTTTAATAAAACAGATGTTAACAAATGTTTCTCCTCCAAGAACGAATTTTCATTGGAACAAGTAATTTTGGCTCTATCGTATAAGGATTTAATTATTCCCTTTTTTACATTAATATTGTGATTTGATTTGAAATTTAAATATCTATTGGTGTGTGTTGGTTTTCTATACACCTGAGTCTCATATCCAGTATCGTTCTTAGAGATTAAAACATCCAGGAAAGGTAGCGTGTTATTATATTCCTTTTCCATGGTAAATGTTATTGTCTCTTCTTTATCGTTTATATCATTTAGGAATGTGTCCAACAACTCTGATCCATGAGGCCATATTGAGAATACATCATCTACATACCTCCACCATACTGTGGGTTTGAAATTTTGTTTAGAAATGATATTTGTTTCAAAATTTTCCATAAATATATCGGCTAAGAATGGGGATAAACTAGAGCCCATTGCTAGACAAAGTATTATCTAGTTTATCTCCATTCTTAGCCGATATATTTATGGAAAATTTTGAAACAAATATCATTTCTAAACAAAATTTCAAACCCACAGTATGGTGGAGGTATGTAGATGATGTATTCTCAATATGGCCTCATGGATCAGAGTTGTTGGACACATTCCTAAATGATATAAACGATAAAGAAGAGACAATAACATTTACCATGGAAAAGGAATATAATAACACGCTACCTTTCCTGGATGTTTTAATCTCTAAGAACGATACTGGATATGAGACTCAGGTGTATAGAAAACCAACACACACCAATAGATACTTAAATTTCAAATCAAATCACAATATTAATGTAAAAAAAGGGAATAATTAAATCCTTATACGATAGAGCCAAAATTACTTGTTCCAATGAAAATTCGTTCTTGGAGGAGAAACATTTGTTAACATCTGTTTTATTAAAAAATGATTATCCTTTATCGTTTATAAATAAGGAATTTTCAACAATCGATCGAATAGAACAGAACAACTTAGAACGAGATCCTACAGCATACACAAGGAATAATATAAGGAAAATAACAATACCGTACATAAAAGGACTATCAGAAAAACTTAAAAGGATAGGAAATAAATTCAACATTTCAACAACATTCAAAACAACAAACACTTTGAGATTTATTTTATCCAAAACCAAACCTAACAATGAACAAGAAAGGACAAAGAATTGCATTTATAAAATACCTTGTGAATGCGATCAGTTTTATTTAGGTGAATCATCAAGGCCATTAAATGTTGGAATAAGTGAACATCAATCTTATATTAAAAATAAAGAATTTGATAGATCTCAAATCTGTAAACACGCATGGGATAATGAACATAGGGTTCAATGGAATAATTCAAATGTAGTCCTAAAAGAAACGGATAGTAAAAAAAGAAAAATCAAAGAAGCGGCTCTAATTATGCTAAATGAGGCCAATTGTGTCGCAAATTCCTCGGCAGAATGTAGTAGGATCTGGTTACCAATATTGAAAGAGGAAGTTATTAATAAGAAAATACCAGTATTAGTAAGTCAGTAACATATAGAGGATACATCATTTATGTTTTTTAAATAACGTAACATATAAAATCAGAATTTTGATGTTTGTTGAAGGTAAACTAAATTCACGAACAAATACTTACAATGTCGGGATAGTATTATGAGGTTTTTTCCTGGTTTTACCTCATAATTTACTATGGAATCACTAACAGGAGAATTTTACTGTCATCATGACATGTGTTTGTCTTTATAAAGACGAATTACATGCTATGATTTTTTTCTGCCGGATATTCTCAAGTTAAAGTTGATTTCATGTAATCGAATGAACTATCTTATAAGTAAAGTCGTCCCAGGAGCGCAACTCAACAATATTGACAATATCATTTTAAAGTCGTCTACTTTAAAATGCATAATGTATGTCTGAATTGTCAATATAAATGAGTCAGATAAAATTAAATTATTAGAAGAATTTTTCACTATGTAACAAAAAACAAAATTTGTTTAATTTACTTTTTGTATTTTGAGAACGATTTCCGAAGTGGAAATTGAAACGTCAATAAACGTATTTTTATCTTTAATTGTGGCTTATTCCCAGTTTAATAGTAATTAATTTACAATGCCACAAGAAAATAGCTTCAGAACAATATCAATAAAAAATCATTTATAATTTTTCCAAAAAGTTTTTTGGTAAAAGAATTTTTGGTATCCTGGAATATCAAAAATACAGAATTAAAAGAATGAAAGAAAACAAGGATACCAGAAAAAGAAACTACCTAGAAAAAATTCAATCCTTGACCAAATTTAACCATATTTACATCTTATCAGAAAAAATATTAAAGAAGTATATACTTTCAATTAAAATTTTACGGAATACGGATTTACGGAATATCAAGTTGTTTTTCGTTTACCTGGGGTAAAGTTATTCTTCCCCCATACTCACCCCATCTAACATATCGAATTTCTTTGTAGAAGTTTCACTGAGAGATTATGAATATATACAAATAATACATATATACAACATTGTTTTGCTATTTCAAAGGCAGGGCAGATTCGTTGGAGCGGCTGACTTTTATTGAAGTTATGAAAAGCTATAAACTGAACTTATTGAATAGGAGGTTCTGGCGTTTTCAGCTTCTAAACTTGTATACGTACAAAGTGGCCCGTCTCGAAAAAATACATACTAAACAGTCGACAAACATTCCGAACTGTTTCAATCAACATTCTTTTCTTTGCTGGATATTTCGAGGGATGCCGTAGAACAGAAAGAGCAAGATGTAGTTTATGATGGTTTTTATTATAAAAGTTTTTTGCAAATTTGTAATTAATTTTTAGATACATTGTAGACTTTTTCCATATATTCACACTAGTTATATAAAAATTATGACTAAACAAAAGTAGTCACGATTTTAGTAAATAATATTCTTTTTTTGCATGACGGTATGAATTTTTGTTTATTATCTCCAAATAAATATTTTATTCTTGGTTTCTTTCATCATCATCAACCTGTATGCGTCCACTGCAGGAAATAGGTCTCCCTTAGCTCTTTTCATCTGTCTCTATCTTGTGCGGCTTGCATCCAGTTATTGCTAACACGCTTTTTGTTCTACGACGTATTTCTTCGTTTGGGATTCGGTCTCTCAGAGAAACACACAAGATCTCGCGCTTCATAGCCATCTTAGTCACGCGAATCTTATATTTTCTACCTTCTAACTACCTTTCTTGTAAGTGTTAATGTTTCCGCTCGATAAGTGAGTATAGGTAATACACATTAGTCAAAGATTTTCCTTTTGAGGCATATGGGTAGATCCGGTTTAAATAAATAGTTTAATTTACAATTTACCAAACTTTGCCCAGGCTAATCCTATGCAGCCTTGGAGCTCACATATCTGGTTAACCGAATTTCATGTCCCAAGTACTTATACGATGTAGTCTCCATAATATCCCTTCCATCAACAGCAAGATTTTGATTTACCACCAGATTAGTCATTATTTGCGACTTGTTCTTATTAATCTTTAGTCCGACCTCCAAGGAACCGTAATATAATTTTTCAAACATTACTATTGCATCATTCATACGATCGGCTATAAGAACAATGTCATCTGCAAATCTCAAATGGACTACCAAAAATTAAATGTCATATAGAGCCGAGGACTGCAAGCCATTCTACGAACAATTGCAAACCATCCTGGATGAAATACCTCATGAAGAGCCCTTAATTATTTTGGGCGACTTTAATGCACGAATTGGAAATGAAATAGTTCCAGGAGTAAAACAAAGATTTAATGAAAACCGTGTCAACGCAAATGGAGAACTCATGGCTAATCTCTGTGCTTTTAACGAACTGAGAATCAATAATACATTTTTCGACCGTAAGCTCCATATAAATATACATTTGAAAACTCCAAGAGGTCTGCAGTCCATCTCCATGAACTCTGAAGATTGTTTTTATAGTCACTAATAGAAAAATCCACCCGAAGCAAATTCTAGATATCCGAACTTTAAACTCAGCATAAGCAGGAAGTGAGCACAAACTAGTACTAGCAAAGATAAGAATGAAAATAAACCAAAATAAAATTTTCTACAGGAAATCACCGAGGAAAAATTCAATGTAGGATCACTGTGGAACGACCCTACAAGAGAAATGTACCACAGGAGGCTAGCACAGAAGATATAGCTGAAACAAATAGACGACATCAAAAATATAAACGCGAGCTGGGAAAAATTAAAAACAACATTGAAGAAGCAGCAAGAGAAGCTCTAGGAAAACGCAAAGTCATACTGAACAAAAGAAATAACAACAATACACCATGGTTAAGAAAAGAAATAAAAGAGCAATATAAAGAGAAACGAGAGGCCTACACGAAGTACAAAACATCAAATACTCCAGAATTTCGAGACATAAGGCGAGAGGAAAACAAAAACAGGAGTGGAACGAACACATCAGTAAAATGGCAGAGGATAGGATAGTACGAATAGCACGAGATAAGTCATCAAATGGACGAAGAAGTATTGGCAGATTGACAAAAAGATAGTGCTACAATTAAAACAATTTAGGAGGCTAATATTGAAGAAGTAACAGGCTTTAAAGCCTACTTACACAAAGGAAGAAGAAGAAGAATTTCATTAATTATCCCAAGAGTAGAAGTCGGAATAAGTTCACGCTTTCGGATTTCCCTGGTTTTTCGACGGCGGCGCAATATTGCTACTGGTACTTGAAAAAGTATACTGGCTTCGTTTTACCCATTTCTTCATTTCAATTAATGTAATTGCTTGCACAAGCTGCTATTCCGACCACTTGCCTCTAGACACACTGCCTTTCCGCACATATGTTGTCAGCATGTCTGTAAAAAATAAAAAAGTAGTTTAAACCATTTACTAGCATGCGCCATTTCTCCTACAGTACTCACCTAAAGTTATAAGGAGAGATGGCTCAGTCGTTTTTACCTCCAAATTGTGTAATATGACCGAGAAAAAGAGGTTATAATACTAGAAAAATAATCTAATAGGTTATAGTATTTAATATACACTGTGTCCGTAGAGTATGGAACAAATTCTTTTTTAGCTAAACAGAACATTTTGAGAAATAATTCTGAAACAGGTCGAGTTTTGATTTTAATTTACCGTATTTTAAAATAATATTCTGATATACAGGGTGAATTACTTTCGAGTAATGACGTCACCGTCATTTTTTTAATGGAATACCCCCATTTTGTCTATATTTTAAGATTACACTAGCTGAGCTGATTCCAAAAATGTATCACATGCTGATTCAAATTGGTATAGGGTGGACAAAAATACAATAGTTTTGTGTGTGTTCATAAAGTAACGCGCTAGTTAAATTCACAATATCAAAAATACTTATTGTCTAGCGGACAGAATATGATGAAATACATGACTTTATAAATGTTCGAACTGCAGCCCTTGCTGTATTTAACAGTAACCTATTCTTGTTGAACCTTTTTTATTGCCTTGAGAAATATTGTTTATTGCTGTGCGAATTCTCTGTTGTAATTCTTGAATATTTGCTGGTGTCATTTCAAACACAACATTTTTCAGATAAAATAATATTCCCACATAAAATAATCCAAAGGATTGAAATCTGCTGGAGGTGCACCATCCTGTAGCAACCATTAACTTTCATCAAAACCTCCAGGATTACGTCTGCTGGGAAACAAATTACGAAAAGTAGGTACAAGATATCCCCTTACAAACTCAAGGTACGTTGCTCCGTTTAAATGACCTTCGATAAAGTAGGGTCCGATGATTCGATTTCTTACAATTGCAGCCCATACATTTACCTTTTGCGAGTATTGTGTATAATGCTCACGCATCCAGTGGGCGTTTTCTTTTGCCCAGTATCTACAATTCTGACGGTTAACCTCGCCATTTAATGTGAAAGCGGCCTCATTAGAAAAACTTATGTTTTGTAGCAAAAGAGAATCTCGGTGGCAGTTATCCATCATTGCTTCGCAAAATTGCATTCTTTTATCTGAATGATCTTCGTTTAATTCCTGCACAAGTTTGATTTTATGAGGATGTCATTTTTCAACTTTTAATAGATTCTGTACCGTTGTTTTACTAACACCAATATCGCGACTAACTTTACGCACAGAAGTATGCGCATCTTCTTCAAAACTAAGTAAAACATCTAATGCTGTATCAGCATTTGCAGAGGGACGAACTGATTTCCGTGCATTTTCAACCGTACCAATTTCTCGAAATTTCTGTTCAATCTTACTGTTGAACGCGTTATAGGTCTTTCTGGATATTTATCATAGTTTATCATATTTATTAAAGTTTATTGTTTCAACAGGATGGTGCACCTCCACATTATGCTGTAGATGTTAGAAGGTACCTAGATGAAATTTTTCCGAACAGGTGGATTGGTAGACGTGGACCTGTTGAGTGGCCAGCGAGGTCACCAGATTTCAATCCTTTGGATTATTTTATGTGGTGCCATCTGAAGAATGTTGTGTATCAAACGAAACCAGCAAATATACAAGAATTACAACAGATAATTCGAGCAGCAATACACAATATTTCTCAAGACACAATAAACAAGGTTCAACAAGAATTTGTACAACGTTTGTATTTTTGATAATATTGTGAATTTAACTAGCGCGTTACTTTATGAACACACACACAACTATTGTATTTTTGTCCACCCTGTACTAATTTGAATCAACTTGTGATACATTTTTGAAATCAGCTCAGCTAGAGTAATCCGAAAATTAAGACAAAATGGGGGTATTCCATTTAAAAAAAATGACGGTGACGTCATTACTCGAAAGTAATTCACCCTGTATATTAGAATATTATTTTAAAATACGGTAAAGTAAAATTAAAAATCGACGTGTTTCAGGATTATTTCTTAAAATGCTGTATTTACCTAAAAAAGAATTTGTTCCATACTTTACGGACACAGTGTATATGTAATAGATATATACCATTATCCTAACCTGAACTTGTATCCGACTATCGTTATTTAAACATTTTCAATGATTTACAAAATATCTTTGCATAATTACAAAACTTAAATAAACACGTATTAAAAACGGTCCCGTAGGCAACTAACACTTATTTCAATACAGCCTTATATACAAGGTTGCCAGAATGTTAGTAATGTAAGTTGGGACGGGGATAGTAACAGCAAGTTACTAGAACCTAGAACTACCCTGTCTTAAAATATTTTCTTCTCATATGAAAATTGAAAATGAATATATTTATTATTCAATAAATTCGTTCAATTATAATAAAGATACTAACTGCATATTGGACAAATTGTAAGTTTAAAAGAAACATGTGCTAAGGAGGAGGTTATGTATGAATTAATAAAAAAAAAATTGAAATCATAAAAAGACACTGGATATTGGTTAAATATTACATATAACTTACCCCAAGAAAAGATTTAATATTATAAATGAATTTTTAATCCAAGCATGCCTTTTATAGATGAAGGATATTTCCCTTTTTTCTTCTTCTTCTTCGTTTTTTTTGGTTTCAATTGTATAATTATTTACCCAGCATATGTAAGGTTATGCTCGTCTTGATCTAGGCAATGCACAATCAAGGATAAATTTCTGTTTACTACTAATTGACAGCTGGGTGATACTTGAATGATACGTAAATTTTTATATGTTATAATATTCCAGTATTTTCTGATTTTTCTGAAGTAAAAACATTTTCCTCATTAATCATTGTTCTGGCGGGATGCCAGTCGATTATTAAGAGTATGATTGCTTTGTCTGTACAGTTTGGTGCTGTTGAGGCACTAGAATCGAGGAAGTGTGATTTCATCAGGACCTCAGCACTTTCGCAAAGGTTGGAAGTTTTGTTTCTATCTTCCTTCGTCAATATGCCGATATGCCGATGTGGGTCCTTTGAGAGTGCTTTTGATGCATGACAGAATAGAGTTGTCAATTGAAAAATAACATTTGTAGACTGAAGTAAGGCATAGAAATTTATATTTCTACTATAATATTATTTATCTATTAATTTATATGTTCTATATCTGTGACACAGAACAGACTGGAGTCAAACATAGGAATTATACAGGGTGAGTCGTGAGGAACTTTACATATTTCTACCATTTATGTAGAGTCCCTCAGGGAGCATATCATGTGGCCACTAAAAAATGTCAACTTCTCTTCTTTAATAATTAAATTTAATAAAAGTGCGACAACATTGTCGCATATGTCGTTTTCATTGGCTATTTATGTAGTTTGAAAATCACTTATTGCATTTAAAAAAAAACATATACAGGGTGTAATATTTAATACGAATCCCTAAATAAATTTTTCCAAAGCCAGTCCTGGAATTCTTTAGTTTAGCTAATACCAGTCGAATGCTTGATAGTAGTGTACTGTATCATGCAAAAATTAAAAAAATAAAATGAGCCGTATAAACACTACAGTAAAATGAAATAAATGGTAAATTACACAAAAGTATGTAAAGTTCCTCATGACTCACCCTGTATAAAATAAATGAATATTAAAAATGAAAAGTATTTAGGTAGTAAATTGCACGAAAACTATTTTTAGAATTAAAATAGTAAAATAAAAGATAAAGTTAATAAATAAATAAAATCAATAAGAAATTAAAATAAAATAATTATTCAAAGAAAAATAACAAACATTGTACTTTTATTAAGTTAAAAATTTCAAACAAAAGTCACTTACTAATTAACACATTTCAAATAGCCCAAACAGAAAATATACAAACAAATAATATATTTACAATAGTAGTTCTTCAATTATAAATTTTTTCCAAAATAAATAAAGAAACAAATACTTGTCAACATAAAAACCCATTATAGTAGTGGGTAAAAATAGTAGAAACAAATACTTGTCAACATAAAAACCCATTATAGTAGTGGGTATTAAAAAGAAAAAAAAAATAATTTTTACATTTTTAAATCTCAAGTATGTTATTAACTAAAAAAAAAACTTCTCCCAGTTTTAATACCTTTAAATAGGATTTTCTTTTAATAAAATGAACCAAGAGCCAAATATATTGATTATGCGATTAAAAAACGGAATGAGTTCCGAATAAATTTTGGTGATTAAAAGCAAGCACAAATCTTAAAACTACCATACCATACCGCCGGATGGCTCATAAAGATTTCAGAAATCCATCAATCTTATAATTAATTCCATTCGTTTAATTCTTTTCAAGATGACGTTAATTCAGCGGCCGTACCCGTAATGGATTCCACTCTCTCGTGATTTATTTTTCGACTGCGCCATCTAATCATAAGTTTACGTCGCGGGGGAGCTAAAGGATATAATTCCTTGGTTTCCATCAATAACATTAAAAAAGAGATTTGCTTTGTCTATTTTGTGTATTTTGTATTACTTAAAATGCACAGCAACATCAAATACGTATTAAATCCGCTTTTACAATATAAAAAAAATAATAATATATATTCAACCAAGTTAAATAAAAAATCTGGTTTCTCTTTTTAAATGTAATTATAAAAAAACCTAACGTATTTCTCTAGAGAGTGAGAGGCAAAATCACAGAAAAACCCAACTAATACAAGAGAAACTAAAGAAAACTGGATGTCAACAAAATGTCAAGAAATAGAACAACAGGAAAAATTATGATATCCTTAACATTTACAAAAAAGATAAAAAATAACAGAAAGATACAGAATGAGGTAAGAAACACTCTCCAATTAACATTCGTAACACTACCATAAAAACGTATTTTTTATAACACGATGACTACATACAAGACTCTACATGTAATGCTAATATTAGATGGATAACACTTAGTTCGGATTTAGAAACACAACACAGAACTCTACCCGTACCAAACTGCAACAGTTCAAAAATAACCACCATCATGGAAACCTATACGGATTAGACGAGGAATGTGATCTCCTTCTCCCACAGGAGTATAGACTCAGCAGAGCAACAGCAGATCTCTGATTTATGGGCAACACAAAGTGAAGAAAAATGCGCCTAGATAGGCAAACATTTTTATTAGACAAAGCCGAGGTCATAAAAAATATAGACAATATAGGCAAATAACTTATTATTTATTATACAAACTGAACCAAATTACGATTATGAAGTGAGGTTCCACAATGCTGGTCAAGGTACTTTTTATTACTTAAAATATAAGAATTTTAATACCAGTATAAAAATTTAGTTATCGGATGACAAAAAAAAAGAAAAAAATTAAATGTTTGATCGCCTTATATAGAAAAGTTCCGAACATGGTCTAATCCATGCACTTAACTCAGAAGTTATCTTTCTAAACAAACGTCTAAACCTTTTTAATATGTGTGTTATTTGCTTTTCAGCATATGTAACAAAACAAAACTCTGGTACAGTGACCGATTTTACAACTAATAATTGTTTATTAAACAAGGAGAAAAGGTTGTTTAGATCAGAACTTAGTCTAAAGCTCAGAACTTGGATGATCAGATGCTACTTATTTTCCTCGACGGGTGTGAACATTGGACAACGGATTTGCAAACGGAAAAAAGAATATATTACTTTGAAATAGAGCACAAGTGAATACTGCGAATGTTTTCTACAGGCGACAATGTTTTCTAGCGCATAAATAAAGAAAAAGAACTGTTGTACACCATCAAGGAATGACAAACCAGTACTTGGGTCATAATAAAAGGTGCAAGGTGAATTACTCTGAATCGCATTAGAAGGTAAAATACAGGGTAACCGGTAAGTAGAGAGATGCTATAATTTATGGTTAATAAACTAGCCACAACAAAAAGGGCAATGAAAAGAGCAGTGTAAGGTATGCGACTGTTTGATAAAAAGAGGAACGACTGGGTAAAATCAAAAACAGACGTCGAAAATATCACAATAAAAATCTTCTTTTTTTCTTTTGGTGCCTATCCTCTGTCATCATCATCATCCAGCCTCAAGAGTCCACTGCTGAACATAGGCCTCTTCCTCATGTTTCCAACCCCGTCTATCTTGCGCCGCTCTTATCCAGTTTTTATTGAGTCTTCTTAAATCGTCAGTCCATCTTGTAGGTGGTCGACCGACGCTTCTCTTGTCTTCCCTTGGCCTCCATTCTAGTAACCTCTTTGTCCATCGCCCATCTGTCATTCTGGCTATGTGTCCTGCCCATCTCTATTTTAGTCTGGCTATCTTCTCGATGATGTCAGTCACTCCGGTTCGTCTCCTGATGTCTTCGTTTGTTATTCTGTGGATGTTGGCAATCTCTCTAAATAGATGTATGGTAGTTATTCCTGCCCACTGTCTGATGTTCTTCAACCACGATGCCCTTCTGCACTCTTGAGATCTTTTGCCTTCTATCTTGCCTTGTAAAATTAGTTGAATTAGTTGATACTTCTCATTGCGCGTCACCTGCTCTAAGTATGTTTCTTATTTTCACGATACGCATAATTTCCATATCTTTATTAATACGTTGGGTCACGATGTTGATTGTAACATGATGGATATAGGAAATTGTGACCAATGCCTTCGAAATGTGGTGAGGTAGTAGCAATACATTTCGAAGGCTTTTAATCGTTTGGATATTGCCTGCGTCAAGGTCTAGGTTTCGACTCCATATAAAAAAGTAGAAAATACATAGCATCTCAAGACTCGTGTTCTTATCTTCCTCTTCTTGTGACGATTGAAGACAGATTTTGCCTTTTCTACACGACATCTTATTTTCTGTGAGTGGTCCCATTCCTTATTTAGGCTGCATCCAAGATATGTAATTTTCTCGACTATTTTCCAAGGTTCATTATTAGCTGTGATATAGGGCTGTATTACGTCGTTTTTACTTTCTACAAGAATTTTGATCTTCTTACAGTCTGATTTCACGCCGTGTCTGTCACAGGCTTCCACTATACGGTCTATTAATGTTTGCAGATCCTTTGCATTATCAGCAATCAAAACCGTATCGTCCGCATGTCTTAAATTGTTTATGATTTCACCATTGATGTTTATACCTTCTATTAAACCATTAATAGCTTTCCTGAACAGAATTTAGGAGTAGGTATTGAACAACGTCAGTGACAAAATGCAGCCCTGACGTACTTCCCGTTTTATGATGAATTCTTATGAGGTTTCGTTGTCTACTCGTACAGCTGCTCTTTGCTGTAAGTATAAACTTTAATTAGGCGTAAATCTTTGTCATCAATACTAGATTCTTTCAGTATCTAAAATAATTTTTGATGTTGTACCTTGTCAAATGCTTTTTCAAAGTTTATAAAGCATGCGTAGACTTCGCAATTTACTGAACACTGCTAATATTTTCTTCAAGTTTTCTATATATGCGGGAGTGAATAACAAATAGAAGGATTTTGAGTGCATGGCTCATTAAGCTTATAACTCTGTAATCAGAGCATTTAGTGGCATTTGCCTTTTTGGTTAGAAGGATGAAGATGGAAACTAGCCACTCTATATGAAATTCTGCACTTTCATAGATTTTGTTCAGTAGACTCTTTAGGGGTTTGAGTTGGTTGTTTTCAAATAGTTTCAATATTTCAGCTTGTATGTTATCAGGTCCAGGTGCTTTATTGGCTTTTAGTCTTTTTATTGCATATATTACTTCACTGAGCATTATTTTTGGTCCTGACATCCAGAAACACTAACTCCTATCTCTTACTCTTCCTTGAATAATTCTTCCATGTATTGCCATCATCTTTCAAGTATTCTCTGATTTTCGTAAAGCAGATTGTTGTGCTCTTCTAATATTAAGTTATAACTTCGTAATCCGTTTTCTGATTTAAAGTCCAGATGTTAGAATGGAAAAACAGAGGTTTGAGTATCGATGGCGAAGGGCTGAACCACCTACGATTTGCAGATGACATAGTTCTAATAACCGACGGCCTAAAGGAGGCCAACGAAATGCTACAAGATTTACAACGAGTCTCCCAAAAAGTAGGGCTGGAAATAAACTTTGCGAAAACTAAAATGATGACCAACTTAGTACCTAGTGGACCATTGCAACTAGAAAACTGGCATATTCAAACGGTTGACAAATACATATATCTGGGCCACGAAATACAAATAAGTAGAGACAACCAAACATGCGAATTATCTAGAAGAATAGCTTTAGGATTGGCAGCCTATGGCAAGCTAAAAGACGTGTTTAAGGAAAACATCCCAATAAAGCTAAAGAGAAAAGCATTTAACCAGTGCGTACTTCCGGTGCTCACTTATGGAGCTGAAACACTGACATTGACTAGTTGAAAAGCATCAATAAAAAAGTTACATGTAGCACAACAAAAAATGGAAAGATCTATGCTTGGCGTATCTTTGAGAGACCGAATACGAAATGATGAGATACGGCGAAGAACTGGAGTGGAAGACGTCATAAAACGGATTACGAAGTTGAAGTGGAAATGGTCAGGACACGTCGCAAGACAGAGAAACAACAGATGGACAAAGAAGATTTTAGAATGGCGGCCAAGAGCAGACAAGCGAAATCGTGGAAGACCACCTACCAGATGGACGGACGACATTAAAAGAATAGTGACAAACTGGATCGCAGCTGCACAGGACAGAGAAGAGTGGAGACATCTTGAGGAGGCCTATGTTCAACAGTGGACAAATTTGGCTGTGTGATGATGAATCTGTTTTCTCCCGTTAAGTTTTTGACCTTTTTATGTAGGTAATAAAAATTGCCAAAGTCAAAAGGAGCTTCGCAAGTTACAATGCTAGACAAAAAGACCAATGTGGGAATGCCTCAATACAACATTGGAGACCTTACAAAAATAGATCACTAAGAGGAAGAAGACCACAGATCACACCACATGAAAAACCAACTTTTACTAGATCAGTTGGGCAATGATCCCGAAAAAACTTGGGTTTATTTAAGAAAAAACTAACTAAAACTACAAAAAGCATAAACTATGAATCACTGACCGTACTTAGAGTCTAGTTTAATTCGTAAAAGAAAAAAATTGAATCTGATATGGACGATGACTACAAAATACTTTCCAAAGAAATAAAGCATCAATTTGATTAAAATAGTATGTGCAGAAATAGGTACAAGATTTTGCCTTTTGCAACCAAGTAAAAGATTTATTTTATAAATTTAAACTCCTGGCCATAGGGTTCAAATTGCAAAAGTGGCTTTGGCAGATGCACAAAGAAATCTACAAGCAACAAGCTTTGGAAGTAAAAAATGCAATCAAGTCGCTGAAGAAAAACAGATTTTTTTGGCATTGTGATGCTGTATACGCTCCGCTGAAATCTAGTTAGGTATAAACTGTAATGACAAAGAAGAAGAGATCATCCACTTTATCTATACCGCGCTACTACTGTACTTCAATCTACATTTCATTACATAAAAAAGGGGTCACTACAGGTTGTGAGAACTGTCATACATTATCACTTATATATATCCCATGGCAGTAAAATCTTGTTATTATCTTTAAAAATATATTAAAATCTTATCTAAATGACAAGATACTAGATGAACAAGCAAGTTTTGTAAAAGGAAAAGATACTCGAGAACAAAAATGCTGAACATGCGACCACTAAAAGTTTAGAAAATTTTAAGTACCAATGATAATATATTTTACGTACTATCAAGACTACAAAAATATGACACTGATTAGGGAACTACCAATCTTTATCATGATATTGAAATATAAAGCAAATAGACAACGATAAATGCTTGATATCGGTTCGTTAAAACTGAAATTCTATATTACTATATAAAGGTTAAATATTGACTTTAATAAAAGTAAATAGTATAAAATAATTAAAATCGAAATAGGTTATATATATATATATATATATATATATATATATATATATATATATATATATAGGAAATTTACCACTGTTCTAACTAAAATACTTTATTCGACATTTCAACTTCTAGCTCTGAGATTGATTATAGTATGATTGCCCCAGTTGGCAAAATATTTGCATACCCAGTTACCTTATTTAAAATTGTATAAATATAAAAATGCAGATAAAAGACTCAAAACAAGAAAGTCGGCCTAACACTGAATCAAAGTAAGACAAAGATAATGGTAATAGACAGATTTTGCATGGCACTAACAGACCGCTAACATAAATATTACATTGAGTGACCTTCTATGACCAAAAACTTTAAAGTTGCTTATTAAAGTTATAGAAAGATAGATGTATTTCCAAGTAATCAAAATACGACTAGTAAAACATAAGCATTCTTTATATTTCTGTCTGGTATCGAAACTTGGACCTTTCAGGTTACACGCCATAAGATCGGTGCATTTTAAATGTGGTATTGGAAGAGTGCTCCGAATACACTGGACTGCTCATCCCACAAATGGGTTTATTTTAAAATGTCTTAATATTAAAACAATATTGTCTACATTTCTATAGCGAATTAGAAAAATCATAATCCTCTATAATGGAGTAAAATAGCGGGAGACAGAGAGAGTGAGATCATTGCTTTGTTAGTAACTAACTAATACTTACTTAAACGAAAGCGTTAGAGGAGGAGGAAAGTCGTATAGATTCTCGGTATTGCAAACTGATCGGAAACATATATAATAATGCAACCATGACTGTATTATTGCACAAAGATACAAAATATATAAAAATCAAAATAAGAATTACACAAGGAGACACGCTGTCTCTCAATCTCTTTACGGCAGTGTCTCTTCAAAGAGTTGTGGGTAAATTTAATTTACTGTTTGTATTTTCAGAACTATTTCCGAAGTGAAAATTGAAACGTCAATAAACTTTTTTTTTTTTATTGGCTTTAGGGTAAATACCCACGCAGCCAGAAACAAATTTTTAAAAACAGATACAGGGAATACACAGGGATTACACTCTTCTCGCCCAGGGGCCGATCAGGGCATTTTTATAAACGATAACAGGTAGGCCTCGGACAGATAGGTATGCATACATTAAGGAAAGACAAAAGGAATTAACAAAGGTGGTTATATTTGTATATTCGTTGTTCTGACGAAAGACAACAGACAATCATAAATTTCTTTTTTTTTCTAAAGCAAGAAGATGCAGTATATTAAATGGGCTTTCAATGTTTAACTTTAAAAGTTTACTGAAAAGCTCATTAGATTGAGCTCTATATTTTAAAAAATCAAAAAAGATGTGGTCAAGATCACCGATTTTATTACAGGCTTCGCAAAGATCACTCTCAAGTATTTTTATTTTAAATAAATGTGCTGGATAACATGCGTGACCAAACTTCATTCTGCTGATAGTAGTTATACTTTTTCGACTGTAATCGTACTCATTGTACCAAGGTTTTCTCCTTAATTTGGTTTCAAGTCTGGTGTAACGTGTTGGATTTGTGAAGCTGTACTCTTGCCATAAATAGGACCATTTGTTCATCATTCTCTGTTTTGCTATGATTATTTGTTCGTCTGTAGTTAATTCGTAATTTATTTGTTCCCCCATTACTATGCTTTCTTTGGCAATTTGATCTGCAATTTCATTGTTTGTTATACCTGCGTGTGGTTTGACCCAGAAGAATTTTATATATTTATTCTGATCTTGTAATTGTTTAAGTATTGCTTGGATGCTAAAAATAATATCATTAGTTGTGTTTGAGATTGATTTTAAAATTTTAAGAACGGAAAGTGAATCGGAAAAGATTATAGCATTCTGATCCTCTTCCTGATAAACATCTTCTAGTGCTTTTAGAATTGCTATTGCCTCAGCTGTGAAAATAGATGTGTTTTTGTTTAACTTGTATTTTTTCTGTATACGTTTAGGTATTACGAAAGCGCAACCTGTACCATCGGTGTTTTTTGATCCATCAGTGTATATAGTGACGTAATTTGGATGTTCCTCTAAAATTTGATTTATGACTATACTATTAAATGATGCTAACTCCGAATAAAGTGGTATATTCACATCACAGGAAACAAGGTGATCAAAGTAGTCGGTCTCTAACTTTGTTTGTGGTTTTAATGCCACGTTTCTTAATCCATCACAAATAGGAGGAGAGTGTTTATGAATCCAAAAAGGCTTAGTTAGGTCGTATTCGTTTAATTTATACATGCTGCTAATGAATGGTGAGTTTTACTTTAGCGACTTAATAATCATTTTTTCAGCTAAAAATGATCTTCTCAGTTCTAATGGAGGTTCGATTGCTTCAGCTCTTAACGGTTCAACTGGTGTAGATTTCATTGCTCCCAGACATATTCTGAGTGATTTGTTTTGTATAATATCCAGCTTACGTAGATTTGTTTTATTGGCTGTTCCATAGAGTGTACAACCATAATCAATTATTGATCTTATGTAAGCTTTATAGAAGAGTAGAGCTGTTTGAGGTTCTGCACCCCACCAAGTTCGCATAATGGATTTTAAAAAGTTTAGCCCTTTATTGCATTTTGTCTCTATTTGTTCAATATGAAGTTTCCAGGTTAATTTTCTGTCTAATGTGATTCCCAAGTATTTGACATTGGTATCCACCGGAAATTCTATACCATCTATTGTAATTTTCTGCATTGGTTTCATGTTATGCCTGGTGAAGATTATAACTTTGGATTTTTCTGCGGAGATTTGTAGCCCTAAATCACTTATGGAGCTTAAAACGAGTTTCGTGCTTAAATTCAAACGATTAATGCATTCGTCGAGATGTTTGCTACGTGTATAAACGACAAAATCATCGGCATATTGTATAATAGTTGCTTTAGGTATAGATGTGTGTCAATAAACTTACTTTAACCTTTAATTGTGGCTTATTGTCATTTAAATGGTGAATGTTTTAATAAATAAAAAATGACAATCAACATACATAGACAAAACTAAGATTAATATAGTTTCCAAGAAAGCGATGTCAAAGTAGATCAAAGACTGATTAAACAAGCTTATCAATATTTGGTGATATGGTGGTAAATGTGGAGGGGAAAATGGAACTAGAAATATAGAGTAACGAATGAGACTAAGGTGTACTAATTTTGGGATTGACGAAAAGCGATAGATTGAGAATCAATTTTAAACGGGAGCAATGTAATATTGTGTCGGTTTTAGATAAGATCTAACAAAGACAACTTACGTGGTTCGTTCACATACATACAGTCCGTATGGATGATAACAGAAAAGTGAAGCAATTGTGGCAAGCCGGATTGGTCAAAGAAGAAAAAGATGCAGACCAACAAGTACGTGGAATAGTGAGATAGGAAAGGCGCTGAAGAGGCGAGGAAATAGAGAGAATCGAACTCGATGGACAAGGACCACTACATGGAGGAGCTTCTACTCCTAAACCTCGAATGCCTTACACCCTTAAGGATAACTTAGGATTAAGGATTAACTAAATAAGTAAAACGTAAGATACTACAAAAAAAATAATTACAGATCCAAATTTCAAAAGATTCCAGTCATTTCATATTATTTACCCCTAGAGTAATATTATTTAGCATTTAATGATAATGAATAGATATCAGACATTTAATGATTTTTTTTTATTGAGTTAATGCCTCGACAACTATGATCATTGGCATGGTACAGTCAGGTACCTAGTGTAGTGTGTGTGTGTAGAGTAATTGTCTTATTGTGATACTTAGCAAAGTCGACGTCATTGTCTTTGCTAAGAGACGCTAATTGTATTCGAACGTCTGCGGTCCCTCCGGTGAGTACCGATCGCACATGGATAGAAATTATTTTCATTCATTAATTTTTAATAAACAAAAATTTCTCCACCCAGATGGGATTCGAACTCACGACCTTTAGGTTTAAAGGTAGGCGCTCTTACCACTGAGCCACAGAGGGAGTTACATTTAATGATTAAAAATAGAGTTAATGAGGAGTTTTTTTCATTCGTGATTTGTTTTTGTGTCTTCATGTTTGTAATTAAATATAATAAAGATTGGTAGTTTTTTTAGCAATTATATATTAAGTGTAATATTTTTGTAGTATATTTTATAGCTTATAAGTGTGTCTACTGGATCTTTTTCTATCATTCGGTCAAATACGTTTTTGGCAATAGATAACACAAATAAATACTACTTGTAGTTGGTAAGAACATATTAGAATAAGTACTTCTAGACTGAATAGTGCCATTAGACTCTAGAGTGCCATTTGAAATTCAAATTACACAAGTTTTTTGGAAAAATCCTTTAAAAATCTTCAAGAAGGCGCCCATGTTGCTACTGTAAATGTCTTCACGCGAGAATATGTTTTGATACAATCCAAGAGAATTGATTAATCTTTTGTATGAGAATACTGTTTTGAATATTTGGTTAAATAAGACCGAAACACTGATAAAGTTAAGCATGCCGGAATTAATATTCAAAAATATTGGACCTGAAGGGAAATATCTAAAAAATGTTTGTCTCTTAATGAAATCTACACACGAAATATCTGCACATGGAAATTAAAATATAACTAGCCTTAACTATAAACTATCGAAGAAACTTATATCGAAAAAGCAGATAACACCATAGCAGATCGAAATGATTGGAATCTATTCAACCCAAAAAGACCACCTACCACTGAAGAGGTTGCCCAAGCCAGTAAAAGGCTTAAAAATAATAAATCACCAGGAACTGATCAAATTTGTAGTTAGCCCTACAAGAATGGTTGCGACGACCTGCTACTCTTCTTAGGGTGCCTGTCCGTTCCGAACGTTATCGATCATTCTGGCTATGATAACTTTGTTGGTTGCTATACGAAATAGCTGTGTTGAGGTCTTTCTACACCATGCTTTCAGGTTAAGCCAGGATATTCTTCTTCGTCATGGGGCCCTTTTTATTCTTTCAATTTTACTTTGTAAAATGCATTCGCGTAGCTGATATTATGCCTTGATTTCTCATTGTAGTACTTCTTCATTGGTGACTTTGTCTGTCCACAGTATCTTCAGGCTCCTTCTGTATAACCATAGCTCAAAAGCCTAACGTTTTGATAGAGTTTCCGTCTTTAATGTACACGTTTCTACTCCGTACAGAAGCACTGAGTACACGTAATATTTAAAGGGCCTTATTTTTGTTTCTAGGGTGAGGTCATATCTCTTGAACAAGAGCTCATAGTCAAGAATGTACTTTTTGCCTTCCCGATGCGACATTTAATCTTTTGGGTATTGTCCCACGACTCAATGATTATAGTTTCCAAGTAGTTGTACTGTGAGATACGTTCAATTCTCATTTGGTTTATATAAAGATTTGCTCCAGTTATGTTTTACTTGTTGATGATCATTAGCTTGGTTTGATGGTGCTTATATCCAGTCCATATGTTCTACTTACCTTAACAAAAGCAGCAGCTACCAAACTGAGAGTCACGCAGAGAAGAATGGAGCGGTCCATGTTAGGAATAATCCTCCGAGACAGAATAACAAACGAAGACATCAGGAGAAGAACCGGAGTGACTGACATCATCGAGAAGATAGTCAGACTAAAATGGAGATGGGCAGGACACATAGCCAAAGTGACAGATGGGCGATGGACAAAGAGGTTATTGGAATGGAGGCCAAGAAAAGACAAGAGAAGCGTCGGTCGACCACCTACAAGATGGACTGACGATTTAAGAAGACTCAATAAAAACTGGATAAGAGCGGCGCAAGATAGACGGGGTTGGAAACATGAGAAAGAGGTCTATGTTCAGCAGTGGACTCTTGAGGCTGGATGATGATTATGATGATGTTCTACTTGTTTCCGTTATTTTTTTATTAAGTTTTGCAGCCCTTCTATGGTGTTGTAAAACACTATTTTATCATATGCATACCTCAGGTTATTGAGCTTGACTACAACTATTGAGATGCCTTCATCAATATCTTTTAGCGCCTCTTCAAAAACGTGCTCCGAGTAAAGACTGAATATCAGTGGTGAAATTATGCACCCCTGTCTCATTACTTTAAGATCCAACTAAGATTTTGACTTGATCTGTATATTCTCCATCTATTCGAAGTACCTCTGATTGATTCCAATACAGGTTAGCTGTTCTGTTCAACAATTCAACAACTACTTTATCGAAAGCCTTCTTGTAGTCAATCAGGCATGCAAAAACATCACAGCTAACATTTCTACATTTCTGAAACAATAGAAACAATACCTGCACGCTAAATAAAGCTTCCCTCGGAACAATGGCGTTCACAAATCTAAACAGATTGTGCGCAATTTGTTCCTTGCATTTTCGGTAAATTCTTTTGTGGTTAACTTTTAAAAACAGCTTCAGCAGATTGCTTATTAGTCTTATTTATGGTTCTATAGTCTTCAAAAATTTTTGCTCCTGGTTTTTTGGGCAATGGTTCTGTAAAGCAATGGACCTGCTACAAGCACTGCATAAAGTTTTTCTTCTTGTCAGGCAAAATAAGACCATGCCCTGTGAATGGTCTCAAGGCGTGATATGTCTGTTACAAAGAAAAGACGACCAGCTCCATTGTGACAACTACAGAGGTATAACCCTCTTAAATTGTAGTTTACACAGTTGGCATAAACGTTATTTAGAAACAATTAAAATGATTTGTTTTTGTTCTGGTAATTGGTAATAATAAAAATTGGTCGTTGTTTTTAGTCTATTTTTCATGTCAATAACGGTATTAAACTTTTGACTGTTAGGATGATTAAAAGCAAAGTTTAGAAAGCTTCCTGATTTTATAGGCTTTCGATACCAATCTAGTATAATATAGATTATTAGATTTGCGAATGACGCAAATTACATTTTTATTTAGCTTTTGCTCTGTATTGTTTTGCATCATTTAATCAATTTAATTGATTATCCCATTTTATGTTTCTATTTTGTACCCATGTGTTAACGAGGTCTATTTTGCACTGCTTACGTATAGAAGTATACGAATAAATTAATTTGCCATAAAATTTTATCAAGAAAGGTTTCTTACGCTTTTTATATATTTTATTATAATCTCAAAATCTCACATAAGATTATGTGTAATGAGTTTAATTTGTCTTTGTTTTTGTATTTTTCAAATTTTGCCAAATAGGTACTCTATACATTATTCAAAAAGACGGATGTTGTCCGAGAACTAAAAGTTTCCCTTCGAGCTAATGTTTCCTAAAAATAGGAAAATTACAATCGGCCCGAGCCTATAAAAAATCCATCCATCTTCCCGCCCGCTAAAGTCCCTATGGATCTAAATACAACACAACACACATATCCAAAGCGAGTATGAGATAGACTTTTGATAACTGGATTGCAGACAATAAAGAAACTGGAGAGATAAGCACAAAAGACAGCTGACAGGCAGTTGAAAGATTGCTAGTTGATTTATTTAAGTGAAACTGACCAAATTTTATTTGATGAATTGCTTTAGAAAGAATTTCCATAAATAATAAGATAACAAATGTTTAACCAATTTACGGATTCTGATATTTTTTATCTTTTTAAGAAATTTGAGCAGGAAAAAAAACTAATATTTAAGGGTTAAAAACGAACAAAAAAGATTATATTATCATTTGTAATTAACATACAAAATTGAAGTACTTATTCTCCATGTACCACATTCTTCAGACTGGTATTGACTATCAATTACAGAAATTTTAACTCTCTAAGCTCCTCTCAAATATTTTCTCTCATAATTAACTGTAGTAATTAATATATATCATAATTATTCTGGCGTTAGAACCCTGTGTGCGTCCTAACCTAATCAAGAATTGCTCTCCTGTCATCCCTATCCATCTCCTTCCTACTCCAAGCACGTATATTTCTTATGTCTTCATCAATGTTATCAAGAAACCTTGTTTTAGGTCCTCCTCTTCTTCTCTGGCCAAAGGGTCTATCATGGATCTTTTTTGGCTGGATTAGTTTGTTCCATCCGCATTATATGCATTGTCCACCTCAATGATATCTTATAACGATATTTGATTTCTGGTATATTCTATAAAATTCTAAGTTCTATTGTCTTCTTCACACCCCATAATGATTCACTGATCCATAGTGCTTGTGGCGGTCTTAGCTTGTGTAGAGGAGGGACTCTGAACTGAGTAAGGGGCCTTCAGTACTTTGTGCAAGACAGACTGGGCGAGGAAGTTCTCAACCCCGACAGGCGCGCCCCAATGGCTGATAGGAACGTTCCTGTAGATATGCAGGACAGGTATGAATATGGCTTCGCCAAATAAGTACCCGCGAATCAACGGAGGACATGACACAGGTCTTAAGATGAACTTTAAATAAAACAAAAATATTGACAAATACACATCTACCTGGGAACAGATAATGAAAGTTAACAAAGAAAATCAAACTGCCGAAATTACCAGAAGAATAAGGTTAGCGTGGGCAGGATTTGGAAAACTGAGTTGGAACTTAAAAAGCACTAAAATAGAACAATAATTGAAAACCAGAATTTACGATCAGTTTATCCTCCCTATACTCACGTATTGTTCACGTGGACACTCACCAAATCTAATATGAATAAAATAGTAAAAGCACAAAGAGCTATGGAAAGATCAATGCTCTGGGTGAGACTTATAGACAAAAAAACAACTAAATGGATTAGAAGCCAAACCAAAGTAAAAGACACAGGAGAACATGCTGCCAAATTAAAATGGAGCTTCGCAGGACACAATGCCCGACTCAAGGATAAGAGACGGAACCACGAAATATAACAATGGAGACCAAGGTTAGGAAAGAGAAGCAGAGGAACCACAAATGAGAAGGGCGGATGATATTAAGAAGATCGAAGGACACAACTGGAAGCAAGTGACGCAAAATAGAAGACACTGAATTGATTTGGGGGAGGCCTATGTCCAAAGTTGGATTACTTAAGGCTGAATAAGAAGAAGAAGAAGAAGATCCATAGTTTCGCCTTAGTATTTTTTTTTCGAAACATTTTTTCATCACTCTTTGTTAGAGTCCAGGTTACTGAACCCTATGTTGAGAGTGGGCGTCCTAACACAATCTCCCAAACATCAATATCCTGCAGAAACTAGAATTAGAAGTCCCATAACTTGAAAGTCCGATGAAAGACGCCTTTTACCAAAAATAGAGAATCAAGGCTCAGAATTAATGCCGAACATAACTGTTGACGAAATTAAAAATGCGCTTCGGGTGATGAAGAACAATAAATCCCTAGAAGAAGACAGAGTAATGACCGAAAGCCTAAAACTAGGAGTAAATAAGCTCTTACTGACACTTGCTAAACTGTTCAATAAATGTCTGTGCGAAGCGATAACACCGACGCAGTGGAACAACGCGGTATTCATATTACTGCATAAGAAGGTAGATATCAGCGACCTTAGAAACTACCGCCCCATTAGCTTGTTGTCACAAGTATATAAGCTATTTACAAGAGTTATTACCAACAGGCTAGGAAGTAAGTTGGATTTCTATCAGCTAAGAGAGCAAGCAGGTTTTAGAGCAGGATATGGCACGAATGATCATTTACAAGTAATTAAGAACTTAATAGAAAAGAGTGTTGAATATAACAAGCCATTAGTCATGAATTTGTTGACTACGAAAAAGCTTTCGACACAATAAGTCATCAAAAGATGTTAAAAGCCTTAACAGAGTGCCGTATAGATCATCGCTATATAAACATGATAAAATACATCTATCAAAATGGGTCAGCAAGCGTGAAACTCGCAGATAAAAAGACTAACTTATTTAAAATAAAACGGGGAGTGCGATAGGGAGACATAATTTCGCCAAAATTGTTTACATTATTAGAGCATATGTTTAAGAACGCAAATCTGAGTGAAAAAGGAATTAATGTCAATGGAGAAATGCTTAGTCATTTGAGGTTTGCTGACGATATTGTCCTTTTTGCTGACAGAATTGATGATGCAGTATCGCAACTAGAAAAACTATACCTAGCCTCCCTACAAGTTGGATTAAAAATCAACCCTACAAAAACACAAATCATGACAAATATTGTGTTAAGCGAAAAGATTTCAATAAATGGCATGCATATTGAGGAAACCACCTCTTATAAATACTTAGGACATGAGATACGCATAGGAAGAGATAATCAAACGTGCGAACTAAGCCGCCGCATAGGACTTACTTAGGTGGCATTCGGCAAACTGAACTATGTTCTTAAATCAGAACTGCCTATGTGTCTTAAAAGAAAAGTCTATAATCAGTGCGTGTTGCCAGTACTTACATATGGTGCAGAGACATTAACACTAACCAAGAAAGTAAGAAATAAAATTTGTGTTACTCAAAGAGCCATGGAACGATCGATGTTAGGCATTTCTCGTAGGGATCGGATCACGAACAAGGAAATAAGACGGAGAACAGGAGTGACTGATGCCATAGAAAGAATTATGACCCTTAAGTGGAACTGGGCGGGGCACATAGCTAGAATGGACACAGAGAATAATACAGTGGAGACCGAGACAAGAAGAACATCGAAGTAGAGGTTGTCCACCAACAAGATGGTCTGATGACATAAAACGGATCGACAAAAATTGGATGCAAACAGCACAAAACAGAAATACATGGAAAAGACTGAGGGAGACCTATGTACACCAGTGGATAGATCCGGGTTAAATGATTATGATGATGAACTTGAAAACGTGCTAAAAAACGAGAAACATCCCAATAAAATAAGGGGATGCGTAGCATTAAATAAGCACTAGGATGCGTAGAATTATATAAATTAAGAAATAAATAGCTAAGAAGGGAATATGACAGTGTCAGAAAAACTAGAAACGAAGAAGACAGAAGCAGGGCAAACCGACCAAATCGAAAAGTCAAAAAAGAACTTCAAAACCATAACTTTCATGTATAGGATAATCATATCAAAGAAATTGAAGACAAATCCCCAAATATACAGGGCGTATGGAAACTCTAAGGAATACTGCGGAATGAAAGAAATCCGATTCTCCCACTACAACGAGATAATGGTATGGTCTACAGTAGCTAAAGTTAAAGTGGTGAGAATAACTCTCCAAAGAGAGTGTACACAATACTACCACCAGCTAGAAAATATTGACTTTACCGGAAAAGTTACAGAATCTTGCGAAGAAATGATGGGAGATAAAAAGGAGTAAATACTAACTCATATTGACATATGTCATAATGATACATAAATCAGGGAATAACAGCATATTTCCTCAACACTGCGGATGGATAATTTTACTTCCAGCGATCAACAAAATAGCAGAAAGAGGAAAAAACTATTAAAAGGGAAAACTTTAAGATTAGAAGTAGTCCTCGAATATTCATTTTTGTTAAATAAGTTCCTTTATAAAAAAAAATCAAAAAGAAAATTAAAAAATATGAACGAATTATCTCCATGTCTAAAATGGTTTATTGTCTGTTATCCCTATAAGTCCGGACCTGCTTCAAAGCACCTTTTCAAAATCAACAAACCTGTGTTACTACAAAAATGACACTGTCTTTAACAATATACAATAGGCCCGTTTTTAAAACACCAACTAATTGGGGCGGACCGGAAAAGTTTTTAAAGGGGCACATTTATTTGAACTGAATTTCTGAAAGTTGTTCCTACTAACATTATTAACTATTTATAATACCGTTATATAAAAAGCGACAATAAGCAACCTGTTGCCCAGGAAATGATTAATATGTGAACGCCAATGGTTGTAATACATTGAAAATAAAATAATTGGATATTCATGCGGTTTCAGTTCTCGGGTTCTCTGTTTATGTTACGTAATAATACCAAGTAAATTCAGGCAAATTTCTTCATTTTTCTAGTGGTTTTATCGAACTCAAGTGGTCCCTAAACATTACTCTTATCTAAAGATAACCTTTTAGTTAGTTGTCTTGATTTTACCATTTCACCGATAAATAACCGATTATCACGCACAAGTTCCGACACTGATAAGGTGTATTTAAGTGAATGGTCTTCGAATATTCTACCAGTTTAGTAGTGCCGAGTGTCGACGTGACTGACTAAAATGGCGGGAACAGCAACAGATTTGCAAACTTTAAAGGATTTGGCTACACGCATTAGGATACACAGCGTGGAATCCACTACACTTGCAGGTTCCGGGTAAGCTTTACTGTTTTTTAATAACTGTAAATCAACAAGAAAAGTGAAACCGGCAAATTGTTAACAGATTTCTCCTTAGAACGACGTGACAAGGCAGATACCGGTGTAGAGATGTAACGGTTATTTCTACTAGTACTACGTTTTGTGTAAAAAAATTATAGGATTTAATCAATTTAACCAATGTGTTATGGAATACTATGCGTTTATTTCTTCTCCGGACTAACTCTTTGTTTTGGAATTAAACAGAATATATTGACATGTATAAATTTATTATATTAGAGGATGAAAATTACACTGCCTGTTATTTCTTAAAACTATGAATTTATAAGTTCTGTTATCTACAATTATTTAACGATGTTTCTGGATGGATTTGAGTACAAGAGATTGGACTCAAATATTAATATTAAAATAGCAAATACGGATAGCTTATCGAACAAAGAAATAAGAGAAATAAATTATTATTATTCCATAGATACGAAGTATTAGGCGAATAAACTAGCGAAACTTATTTATTCTAAATAGGAAAATATTTATGAAGAGTATTGATTCTGATTTCTAACAGCAAATAATTATTAGTGATTATACATGAGAACTTTTCATAATTGTAAATAACATATACCAGGTGACTAAAAACTATATAGAAATACATAGATACTTTAATTATCTTACATGTGAGTAGGTAGGTACATTACACCTCCTTTTGTAAGAATGAAAATAATTGTAAAATGAATTTTCATTTAAATGGTATAAAACATTTGTATACATTATTATTTTATTTTAACACATTTAAATAGTTTCTTTTAGTCTCGATAGTCTTTCACTTCGTCTTATCGGTGTAGTCTCTGTGAAACTAGTCTCTTCACACTTTTTGGATTCACTATAATTATTGTCTTTATTATGTTTACAATCTATACTTAAATCTGTCTCATGTACATGTTTTCGTTTACTTTGACATATATTTAGTGTTAAACAATTTGTAATTTGTTGACAACTATGTGACGGATTTCTACGAAATCGTCGGTAAAAATATTTAATTATCCTGTATAAAATATAAAGTAACATACATTTTATCAAAAATAAGATTGCATAAGTGAAATAAGAACTATTTTTTATTGTGTCTGAAAAATTAATATTTGTTTCTGAGGTCATTTTCTCTAAATTATCTAGTTTATGGCTTGCTAAATTTAATGCATCTCGATCGAGATTATTTAATTGTAAGGGAACAAGGTGTAATTTGGATTCATTATTTATCTTAATATCATCACAACAGACTTCTGGAAGGGATAAATCTGGAATGATAGACTGAAAATTACTTTCTTTTGGATTTGAGACAGATATCAAAATAGTTGATCCGGTGTAAGTTTTGCAATTATTCGAAGTAGAAAAAATACCTGTGTTTGAAAGAACAATAGATATTGGCGTACTAGTCTGACAGCTTAAAGTTAAATCTGTTGGTTTGGGTAAAACATATATCCAAGAATTTGGTTTGTTTAATTTATGCCAAATTTCATATTCTGTTTGAATTATACGAGTATCGCAACTAGATGGTATGTTTGTTATTGAAGTTAACAATTCAGTTTCACAAATTGGATTAGTGTGTGTAAATCGGAAAGTATCAGGATTTTTGCAAATAAGTTTTTCTTCATCTAATGAATAACAGTCTTCTAATGTATCAATAGTAACATAAATGTTTCTATTTTCTGAAAGAACAAGATATTTGACAGATGGAAGAATAAAGGTAAGTCTCTTTAATGTTGGATGAATTATAGGAAGAGATATTAGTTTAAAAAGAGAATAAGGAGTATTACTAACCAAAGGTATACTAACCGTAATTAAAATCTTGTTATCAAAATATATATTTTTAAGTAAAATGATATCGAAATATTTATGAGCATAATCGATAGTCAATGGAAATGGATAAGTCGATGTACTAGGTAAATGCGTTACCGTTTTAGATAATTCTTGAATTAGTTGCTCAGGTGTTATAACAGAAGGATGAAGGTTATTATTTCTTGCAAATAGAATAACGTTTATTAAAGTAGAATATTCTTGTTGTAATTCTGTTATAAAGAAAGTTAGTAAGGTAAAATGTTCTTCGATTTTTTGTTTTAAATCTAAATTAAAATATTTATTATTCATTTTATCTGTGTAATTGGTAATTGATTCAAAATTTTTATCAAAAATCACTTTGTTTCGGTCTAGATTTGTAATAGAGTTATTAAAATTTGCAATCGTGGCTTTTACTACATGAATTTGTTGTTTTAGTAAATCAAGAAGATGATTTTCGTTACTTTCAGCTTTGTTAATAGCATTATTGAAATTTTCAGCATCATCACTGTCTAAGGTACCGAATAAGGTCCTGAAAACAGATCCAATTGCATTAAATAGAGCGCGTTTTGGTCTAAAATGTTCATGCAGAATTATGTTTTTTAAAGTTTGTTCATCTTGAAAGAGTCTAGGTATGATTTGTCCTAAGAGTTTTAGTGAAGTATCGCATAATCGTAATTCAATAAGAACTGGTTTGTTTTGACACAGTCTTAATGTTTTTTGATAGGTGAGATCTACAAAATTTAATTTGTCTGTAAAAGGTTGTAAAGGAATATGACTTAATATGTTCCAATGAGTTTCAATAAATTGAACATTTTTTATGTGTTCGTAATAGATTCCAGGTGATTTGTTGATAGGAGTATTGGTATATTTCTTGTGAATTTGTTCACTATTTGTCAGCCATATTATTGCATACCTGAAACAAAAGCATGTTTCAATCTATTCATGTGAACTTTTATTGGTTTTTTATTTACTAAAATTGTGCAATTGACAGGAGAATTTATCTCTAGAATTTTATAAGGTCCATTATAATTTTGTGTAAGTTTTTTGGTTTGACCCTTCTTTGTTTGCTCATTTTGGAGATATACTAATTGTCCTTCTAAGAAAACGGTGTCATTAATCTTTTGGTCATAATATTTTTTACTGACTACTTTAGATTCTAATAGATTCGTTTTTGCTAACTCATGAGATTTTCTAAGTTTAAGTGTTAAATTATCTAAATAATCTTCATATGTATATTTGAGTTCTACTGGTCGTATTATACTGCTAGGTAGATTAGGTGTATATCCAAATATTAGTTCATATGGTGTGAATTTGGTTGAAGTATGATTAGTTGTATTATATGAAAACATAGCAAAATCTAGCCATTCGTCCCAATCGGATTGATCAGCTTTAATATAATGTTTAAGGTAGTCTGCTAAAGTAGCGTGACTCCTTTCTAATGCAGCATTTGATTCTGGATGATAAGCAGTACAATTTATATGTCTGATTTTAAAAAGCTTGGCGATTTGAGAAAATAATTTGGAAGTAAAATCTCGGCCTTGATCAGTAACTATTATATCGGGTTTTCCAAACTTGCAAATAAATCCACGAACCAGATTTTCAGCGATAGTCTTGGTTTCATGATTCGGAATTGCGTAAGCTTGAGAAAATTTTGTTAAGTCATCTTGTAATGTTAATATGAACTTATTACCTGACTCGGTTAAAGGTAAAGGACCTACTATATCTAAAAATATTTTTTCTAATGGATTTGAGCTTGTTGTTGTTATCTCCATGGGCTTTACGAATTTTTTTCTAACGAGTTTATTTTTCTGACAAGATTCACAGGTTTTTATAAAGTTTTTAATATCATTTTTCATATTATTCCATTTGAAATGTTTTTTTATACGATTGTATGTCCGATGAAAACCAGAGTGTCCAGCCGTAGGACTAGTGTGATTCTCTTGTAATATAGTAGTTATTTCCTCAGGTTCAGGATTTGTTAGTATATCATGATAAATGATAATAGATATATCAGTTTTTCTAAAAATAAATCTAATCATAGATCTAATTTTTCCCCAACTTAATTTATCGTAGCTAAAAGTTATTCTGGGTAGGCAAATTTTTAATATTTTATCGTTTAATAACCAGTCTCTTAATTTTATTAGGGAGTTAAATATATCTTCATAAGAGGTATTGTCCCAATAATTATTTTTTATAAATATGTAATAAAAGTTTTTATTTTGATCAGAAATATATATAATGTCATTTAGTCTTGGATTTTTGGCTTTCAATTTTTCTATATGACTGAATTGTTTATTTATTTGTTTCTGAACGATCTCATTAAAATTTAAATCTACGGAAACAAACAATGCTAAATTTTGTGAAAATGATGTAATCTTTTCATTTGTTTCTTTTATATTATCATTTGTTATTAATATAGTTTCGGATTTAGATAAGAACTGTGAATAAGTGTCATTATTTTCTTTACTCATTTTGTTTATTTGTAAGGTGATTGTTGCCGGGTTTTTGTTTTCTTCGCAAATATTTGTTTCAGATATGGTTAAAGGAGGACGACTTAAACAATCAGCATTTTGATTTAATTTACCTGGTTTATAAATAATTTCATAGCTATATTCTTCTAATGCTAATCTCCACCTAACGAGTCTTGATCCGGGATCTTTTACATTAAATAGCCATGTGAGTGGTTTATGATCCGTATAAATGAAAAATTTATTTCCGTACAAATATGGTCTAAAGTGTTTAACACTCCATACAATTGCAAGTAATTCTTTTTCTGTTGTGCTATAGTTTGATTCCGCTTTGTTCAAGGTACGACTAGCATAAGCAATAGGTAAATCATCTGGTACTTTACCTTGAGAAAGTATGGACCCTATTGCATAATTACTAGCATCCGTTGTTAAGACAAAGGGTTTGGTAAAATCTGGATACTGAAGTATTGGTTCTGAACAAAGTATTGATTTCAGGTTCTCAAATGACTGTTGTTGAATGCTTGTCCAATTAAATTCAACATTTTTCCTCAGCAGTTTTGTTAAAGGTTGTGTTAAAGCACTGAAATTTTTTATAAAGCGTCTATAATAACCAGTGAGACCCAAAAAGCTCTTAATATCTTTTTGTGTTCTGGGTATAGGAAAATCTGTAACAGCACATACCTTTTTTTCGTCCGGTTTGACACCAAATTCAGTTATTAAATGTCCTAAATACATTACTTCGCGACGAAAAAATTCGCACTTATCTGGTTGTATTTTTAAGTTGAATGTAGACAATTTTTCGAATACTTCTTTTAATCTTTTATTATGATTTTCTAATGTATCGGCATGAATGACTATATCGTCGAGATAGACAAAACATCTGTAATTTTGTATTCCTGAGAGGACAGTATTCATTAGCCTTTGAAAAATACTGGGAGCATTTTTTAATCCAAATGGCATTCGTGAATATTGATAATGTCCAGACGGAGTTGAGAAAGCAGTCTTTGGAGAATCCTCAGGATCCATTTTGATCTGGTGAAATCCTGATGTTAAATCTATTGTTGAAAAATATTTTGAATGACCCAATTGGTCTAATATATCGACTATATTCGGAAGTGGAAATGAATCTCCTATAGTAATATCATTTAGTCGTCGATAGTCTATAACAATTCGCCATTTCTTCTTTGCTGAAGCATCGGCCTTTTTTGGCACAACCCAAAGGGGCGAATTCCATGGCGAAGTTGATTCTTCGATAATACCTTGATCTAGCATACCTTTTATTTGAGTTTCGACTTCATGTTTGTGTACTTCAGGATACCTGTATGATTTAGTGCTAATAGGTACATTAGAATTTAAAGGAATTTTGCAAGTTATGGCATTTGTACTGGTAAGTTGATCTCCTTCCAGATAAAAGATATGATTGTACTCCTTGCAAATAGAAATTAAAGATGATTTTTCTTCACTATTTAAATGATCTGTTCTCAAGGCATTTTTTAATTTAGCAATTCTGTTAGAATTCGTATTATCTTTATAAGAAGACATTTTTCGTATATTTGCATTGTTTTGTAAATTTGGAATTTTTTCTATTGCTACTTGAATATCGTTTAATTCAACATCCGTTTCAGTAGTGTTTACGATTGAGGTTAAAAAGAAATCATTTTTTACTTTAACAACACTAGGACATAAAAATACACCTTTAAAGATTTCGCGTTCGGGACATAATCCTTCGCTTAATTCATTATTTATTACTTTAATTTGAACAATTGTTTCAGTTCTTGCGGATAGAATAGTTTTTATTACTTCTTGAGTTAGAATTAGAGTTTTGATTTAGTATAAGATCGTCTGAACAGGATTTTTCTTCTGAACAAGATTTTGATTTATGATTTCGTGAAGAGTTACAAGTTTTATTTGTGCATATCTCAGTGGATTTTACACATTTTGGACTTGAATTTTCTTTGGATTTAGAGTTAGATTTAGATTGAATTGGATTGGATAGTAGTTCTTCACTACTTAAGGTTATTTGGATATCATTGGTTTCTAAATAAGAATGATCCTCTATGGATTTAGCATCATAAGGAAATATTTCATCGATATTAGAACTTGTCTCGATATTTTGATCTCTCAGAAATTCGTCATTGTCATTGTTTAATGGAAATTTTATATATTCAATTGGAATAGAACAATTTTTAAAGTTTAATTTATTTTCTTTATAATCAATTTGGCATTTATTTATTTCAAAAAAATCGCTACCTAATATACCGTCGAAATGAAGAGGAAAATCGTCTTCTACGACATAGAAAACATGAGTTTGGACAAAATCTTTTATCTTGAAATTTACGTTACAACTACATATAGTTTTATTTGGATTTAAGACATTTTTATCAATGCCTCGTAGAGTAATAGACTTAGAATAAATTTTTGGAATGTTTAGTATTTTTGAATATTTAATTAAAGAAATATCTGCGCCTGTATCGATTAGAAACTTGCAAGAGGATGGATTAGAATTATTTACTAAGGGTAAATCTACATAGGAAGTGACTGAGAAGTTGATGGTTGTGATACGGCCTGAACTGAACGAACTCCTCGAGAATCGACCGTTGGTTGTCGAGGATTCTGGAAGTTTAAAGAATTTGTTGGATTTTTGTTTTTATTGTTAAATTCGCGTTTTCTACATTCTTCTATAACGTGACCTGGTTTTTTGCAGTATCTGCAAAAACGTTGGGAAGTGTTGGTATACTCTTTTCTTAAGTTTGGAGGAAAATCAGAATTGGAATTTGAATTTGAAGGTTTATAATTTTGATTTTGAGAATTTGACCTTTGAAGATTTGAATTAGGATATTTTGGGTTTTGAAAACTAGAATTTTGAAGATGTCTAACATTTCTATCTGAATTGTTTTTATATCGACAGTTATTTGAGGAATGGTTATTTCGTTTGCAAATATTACAGAATGGTCTGAAAATTTCTTGTCTTGATAACTGTTCTTGTTCTTCGGCAATTGCTATAGCAACAGCTCTTTCTAAGGAATCTGGATTTCGGGCTTTGATTAAAATAGAGAGGTCTTTGTTTAATCCTCTAATAAAGACATTTAGTGCTTGAGTTTTTAAGAGTTTAGTACATGCATTTCTTGCATCTGGAGATAAGTCTGGATCAAGTGTATTTATTAATTTTATATAGCAATTTTCAACTTTATTTGCAAATGACATTACATTTTCACTGGGCATCTGACGTAAGGAATGTAATTCCAATTGCCACTGACCTTCAGTTCGGCGTTCAGAATAAGCATCTAATAAGAAGTCTTTTAAATCTTTCCATTCGTCAAATGTTCTGTTTCTAGTTATGGCCCTAGCTTTATCGGTTAATTTAGTTTCTATAATGGCTAATAAGATGGGTTTGGATTGCGGATTTACTAAATTGTATGCTTTATCACAATTGTCTATGAATTCGTATAATTTTGATTTTGTACCATCAAATCTAATGAGAAGTTTTTCAGCTATTTCAATTGATACTGACATTTTATTTGAATTAGAAGTAGAAGAATTTGAAAGAGAATTTGAGTCGGGAGAAGGTATTTGTTCGTCAAATAAGTTACTTATATCAGGATATAAAGTAGACATACGTTTACAAGATTTTTAAAATATGAGACAGAATTTAAGATAGAATGTACTTACAAGTAGAATATTGTTGTTGGTCGCATAGTCTATTATTCCACGGGTTCACCTCTACTTCCGATGGAACTACAATTGGGTTATGACTGGAACTGGATTTCGAACTGGATGTACTGGACCCCAATGTAATTAGTTGTAGTGGCGATTTTTCCACACTGACAGTTTTTTTTGAATGATTCCTCGAAGGAAACAAGTCAATTCAAAAATTCCTCAGCTCTCCTTCTATCAGCAATCAGAGGAACTCTGCTACTAATATCCCACGTTCTGACACCAAATTTTGTTATGGAATACTATGCGTTTATTTCTTCTCCGGACTAACTCTTTGTTTTGGAATTAAACAGAATATATTGACATGTATAAATTTATTATATTAGAGGATGAAAATTACACTGCCTGTTATTTCTTAAAACTATGAATTTATAAGTTCTGTTATCTACAATTATTTAACGATGTTTCTGGATGGATTTGAGTACAAGAGATTGGACTCAAATATTAATATTAAAATAGCAAATACGGATAGCTTATCGTAACAAAGAAATAAGAGAAATAAATTATTATTATTCCATAGATACGAAGTATTAGGCGAATAAACTAGCGAAACTTATTTATTCTAAATAGGAAAATATTTATGAAGAGTATTGATTCTGATTTCTAACAGCAAATAATTATTAGTGATTATACATGAGAACTTTTCATAATTGTAAATAACATATACCAGGTGACTAAAAACTATATAGAAATACATAGATACTTTAATTATCTTACATGTGAGTAGGTAGGTACATTACAAATGTATATGGTTACATAATTTGTAACGAATTATGTAACCATATTGTAATTATCAAATTTCATTAGACGATTGCTCTGGTTATCCAGTGCAGTACTTATACACTTAATTAGGAATTAGTATGTGTGACATTGACTGACCTAGTAACCGGCAAATTCCATAATGATCAGGCATAAAAATATTTTATGACAGAAAATAATATTGTTTCTCTTATTAAATACCAGGGACGCGTTTGCTTTCAATTTTTTCTTTTATAATCGACTGACGAAATCAAACATGATCACGGTATTGATTAGTTTTTACCATTAAGATTAAAAATATGTGAAAGCCAATGAATGGAAATCATTGTTATCGTGGATGCTGATTTATCGCAGCGTGGTTCAATCATATTTATTGTATGTTTTAGCTGAACTAAGAGTAAAATTAAATTTGCCAGCTAGTTCTTTAAAATTCTTCTCTGTTCTTTTTTTTTAACTAAAGCAGTTGTCGACCATCATTTTGTTTGTCTTTCTTCATATGCGTAGACGATTTCCTTAATTACATTTCTCCGTAAGATTATATCATAAACATGTCCTGATTAAGCTTCTACCAATTCTTCTTCAACTTCTTCCAGGAACGTGCAACTTAGCAATTGTTGTTACATCCAGTCGTACTGCAGTCAATTGGCTTATTGTAATCTTCCGTTCGTGTAAATTTCTGGATAATCTTTTAACGTTAACTGATAGCGACGGCTTTAAATGGTCTTCGAAGAACGGTGGTGGCTCAGTTAGTCACTGAACTATGTTTGCCACTATGTCCATTTTAATTGTATCCTTTACTTTCACCCCCCTCTTTCATCTTTCATTTCAACACATGCCTTATATCTCCCAGGCATTCTTATTTTCTATCCATACGTTTTTTGTCTTTCTTTTTTTACTGCCTAACATCATAGCTGGTCGTACTAGTTGGCTGGAAAGCCAAACGATGCCATTTTTACAGGCTTATTTGGTTTTCTCTCTGTCAAGTTAAGGTTTAACTTAGCAGTTAATATTCAACTTAATATGCATTTTGTTTGATGTCACATCTTCCTTCTTGAATTTAGGCAAATTGTCTTTTATCTTCATACACCTGCTCCTTCTTATGTGGCTCATCGTCAAACTTTTTTTAGGGATTTTCATCAGTCTTCCTTTTTTCATCCTGGATTGCACCTTTCATGTATGTATCACTTATGACCTTACAGCATGAAATATTTATTTCTGTTCTAGTAGCTTTTTGATTTTTGATAGGTCATCTGTCTCTTTGTCAACCATTTTCCATCCACTCCTGAATGTAGGTCTCTCCCAATTGCTTCCATCTTTCTCTATCTTGCGCCAATCTAATCCACTGTTTGCCTGCCACTGCTCTTATGTCATCTACCCATATTTTTTGGGGTCTTCCCATGCTTCTTGTTGTCGTCCTTGGTGTCCATTCTAGAATTCTCCGTATCCACCTGTTGTCATTATATCGGGCTACGTGACCTGCCTAGGGCCATTTCATTTTTGTAATTAGTTCCAAAATATCCCTAATCTTCGCTCTACGTCTTATCTGGGTGTTTCTAATCTTGTCGCTCAGTGATATTCCAAGCATGATTCGTTCCATTGCTGGTTGGATATTAGCGTATTTAGAGACGTAAAGGACGAAGGACCACCAGCCTGGGACTGGAATGAAAAACAGATTTAAACACTAACTTATATTTAAAACTAAGATTAAATAGCAATTTCTGAAATATGTCCGAAAACACTGTGATATGCGATATTTCAACTACACTTTTCACTGGCGCTATTTTCACTATTATATATAACTAATTACAAGTAGAATTGCTTAGCGGAATGTCGGTTCTATGTTAACGAACTACTGGCAACACTGGTGGTTTGAATATATGAACTGTTTATATAAAAACTATACTGCGGTTTGAAGAAACACTGATTACTATAAATGATTGACTTATAATCTTTATGAATAATATTGCGATGCGAACTATTTAGTTACAAATACATGTAATATATTAATGAGCGAATTTGCGAGCTAGCGACTGTTAGCTTACGAGATTTTGCGACTGACTGTGGTAAAAGCTTTTTCTGAACTGACTGATAATATCTAAATTATGTATATATGCAGGTAGCGGATGGCCTTCCCCTAAAAGTCCCGTTAATATCTTCCGTTATTTCTTCTAAGAAGGCTTAGCAATATCGGCATGGAAAAATTTAATCTCAAGTGAAATGAAATTTCACCAATTGCTTTTTGCGTTGTTTCTAATTTTTTGGGCAAGGGCTACTGTCTCCAAGCCGTAGGTACAAACTGGTAGTATGCATGTGATATACACCTTTTTCTTTAAGTTTACAGGAATGAAGGTATTTTCCAAGATATATGCTAGTTTGCTGAAAGCGCCTAATGCCAGTTGTGTTCTTCTTTTAATTTCAGCATCTTGATTTGGTTTTCCTATTTTTATGACATGACCTAGATATACATAATGTTCAACTTTTTCTATGGTATGATTTTGTATTGTTATATTTGTCTGGTCTCGGCTCAGTATTTTTGTTCTACTGTAGTTCGTTTTTAAGCCTACCGCTCCTTAAACTGCATTTAATTGTTGTAACATATCATTTAGTTCTTGGATATTATCGGCTATTAAAACTATGTCATCTGAGAATCTTAAGTGCTTTAAGTATGATCCGTCGACGTTGATACCCTTGTTGTTCCATTCTAGGTTGTTAAAAATGTCTTCTAGAGCAAGGTTAAACAGTTTGGGAGAGATGGTGTCTCCTTGTCTTACTCCCCGTTGTAGTTTTTTGTGATTAGTTTTTGTGCTTTCGTTCAGCTTTATCTGCATGGTGGCATTTTCATATATGTTTTTAATTATGTTAGTGTATCTTGAATCTATACATGCATTTTCTAGAGATTCAAGCATTGCCCATAATTCGGGGGAATCGAATGCCTTATGGAAATCGACGAATGCCATATGAATTGGAACATTATACTCGGTGCATTTTTCTATTAGAGTTTTTACTGAAATTTCTGATTCTGAATCCAGCCTGCTCGATAGGTTGATAGAGATCGAGCTTATGCGTTAGGCGGCTGGTTATGATTTTAGTTAGTAATTTATACAGATGTGATAGCAAGGATATTGGTCGGTAATTTTCGATGTTTGCTTTGTCTCCTTTCTTGAATAGTAAAATGACTTTGGAGTTGTACCATTCTTGAGAAATCTTTCCTTCATCTTTTATTTTATTAAATAAAATATTTAATACCTGTTCCATTTTTCTGCCACCAATTTTCAACATTTTAACTGTAATTTTATCATCTCCCGGACATTTATTCGTTTTTAGTTGATTTGGGGCTATTCTTATTTCATAGTCGGTTATTCTTCTTTTAATATATTTGTTTTGCTATGTTAAGAGCAGAATCTGTACAATATCTGAAACAGCTAATAGTAGTCTTCTTGTTGATAGAAGAGTTTGATTCATGGACAGTAATTACAGATTTTCGAGATCAACTAACCTAACACATCTTTCGATTGTAATGTATTCCCATTCCCCAAGGTTAAAATATCTTTGCTATTAAGGATTGAAGTTCAAGTAACTGAAAAAATATAGTTGATCTTCGTCTGAGACTTGTTTAGAGGAAGGTGTCATTGACTTAAGACATCGATTAACTGGTATTGCTATTTATGTTTATTTGCGTAAATAGTGGCCCAGATGTTGAGCTAGAGGACCTGTATCATTAATGGGACATACATTAAAATACGAAATATTTTAAAATTTTTATGTTTATTGATTTGCCCTTAAGCTTAATTGAGTGTAACTACTTAGTTCCACATAAAAGTTACAGTTCATTATGTTGTTGCTTTCTGTCATTAAATTCTTCCAGATCTTTGACTAATCCTCTTTTGTAAAAAACTATTAATTTCGTCTTATCTAATCACCAGCTCGAAATAGTTCAGTAGTGCTGGTGTCGGACTAAATTCATAGATATTTTAAATAAATTTTTATTATTGGAACAATTCAAAACTTCTTTTTTGATGAAACAATTATTTCTGTTCCTTCAAGTTCACCTGTTTTTTTAAACGTAAAATATTTTATCTTTCATCGAAAAATATTTTTTAACTAATATTTTGATCTTCTCATGATCTCAAAGACTTAAACTATTATTACGGATAACAAAAAAGTTATCAACGTTATATATTATCTTAACCTGTAACATGTAATGTTTAGATACAAAAAAAGACAAAACATGGCTGACCACTATGAATGTGCACGGACGGAAAACCGCAAATTACAGATTGAGGTGTAATAAATAGGATTTTTGACTAATAAGTATTTGGAGACATTGTTGCAAAATATTTATAAACTTTACACTCTTTATTTTCCTCAGGACGATAGTTATGTTTCTTCTGAGCAGCTATAAAAGTTATCCTTATAAATCAAAAACTGGTCGTTCTATGAGCTGTAATGACTATATGGGCCAAATATTTGGCTGTCTTTTTAGGCTTCTAAGAATATGTTTGGCCTATTTATCTCGTTAGAATAACTTTGACAAGAAGTCGCCCTATAAGAACAAGTATTTTGTATTTTTTCACTTGTACCTAATTCTAAGTCTTCTTCTTCTTTTTATATAGACATGACTCTGTCTGTTTTTCTTTGTCTCCGTCTCTGTCTTTACTACTCTATTTTTTGTCATTTTGATGACTGTTTTGTAAATTCTGCCTTTCGTTTCTTTCCCGATATTTTTATTTCTCCATATTGTAAAGGGCATGTGAGAAAGGGCAGAATATTGTATGTCCAGGACATGCAATAATTGTGCACACAATATTTTGATTATTGTAATAGCAAAGAACATTGTTACGTTTGGGATGAAACACATGGAGGAAAAGGATCGTCTGAAATTACATCCTGTTTGTTGAAGTACATTTCAAAACTTCCTTACCAAACATGTAAGCACATTTTCCGATGCTTGTGGCGATCAGAATCGCAGCAATAGTATGGCAGCAGCCATGTTATATGCGGTAAATACAATACAACATCTAGATACGATTGATTTAAAATTCATGGACAGTGACCACTTATATTATTTAGAAGCAGATTAAATTCATGCCACTATGGAGAGGGCTAGAAAACACAAATCAGTTTATTCTACATGAGAATGGGTTCTCCCGAGAGAAACAGATGTTCTAGACTATGACGACATGTTTGACTCTTAAGCTCTGACCACTCTCATGATTATGAACACAAAGTTGAATGTGAATAATAAAACTGTTAAGTGGCTTCGGTTTAAAAAAGTTTGTATGGCCTTTCACCATACAGTATAAATATAACTTATATGATGAAGATTTCTACTATTTGGATGTGTCAGAAACATGTAGGAGTACAAGAAAATCACATACCTAGGAAGAAGTCTCACTGAAAAAAAAATACTCCAGGCAACTGCCAATATCCATCGCCACGAACAAAGATCTATTATACTTAGCAATGTTTGAGTTATACCCAAGGACTACAAAGGCGCGAAAGATTCCCTACCGACTAAAGTCAATTTGCAAGACAGAGTTCCAACAGAAAGTGACTCTGAAAGTGAAATAGACTGTTGACGTTCTTTATTGTGCTGACATGAATAAATATATTTATATTCTTCTATTTCTTTATTTTTATTTACATCTTCTTCTTTTTATATAGACATGACTCTGTTTGTTTTTCAATGTGCCTCCAGTAGGTTGTAATTCCATCGTTTTCGTGGCCTTCCTACTGATCGTCTTCCTATTGGAGAACTGTCTATTGTCGTCTTTACTACTATAGTTGTTGCCATTCGGCTTATATGGTCGTTCCATTCTACTCTTCTCTTTCTTACCCAGTTTTTGATGTTCACCTTGCATCTAGGTCGTATATCTGTACTTCTAGCTCTGTCCCATAGTGTCTTACCATCAATTTTTGTAAGTGTTTTCATCTCTGCTGTTTCTAACATCCTTTTTGCCCTTTCTGTATCAGGTCTTGATTCTGCCGCGTATGTCATTATTGGTCTGATGACTGTTTTGTAAATTCTGCCTTTCGTTTCTTTCCCGATATTTTTTTTTCTCCATATTGTTTCATTTAGGTAGCCTGCGGCTCTATTCTCTTCCACTTCGGTTTCGAGCTTTCCGTAGCTAGATAATGCGAATCCTAGATATTTAAACTCCATCACTTGTTCTATTGTGTGACCTTTCAGCCCCAATTTACATCTTAGTAAATTTGCTGTTGTAACAATGCATTTTGTCTTTTTTGGGGAAATTAACATGTTAAATTTTAACAGGTAGTTATATTAAATTGGTGCAGCATACGTTGTAAATCATCTTCAGTTTGAGAGAATAGTATTGCGTCATCTGCATAGCAGATTATTTTAAGTTGTTTCTCCCATTTGGTATCCTTTTTTTAATTCTTACTTTTTTATTATTTCATCCATAATCAGGTTGAACAATAGAGGACTCAATGAATCTTCCTGTCTTACCTCATTGCCAGCTTCAATAGGGTCGGTTAGTTGTTCGTCTTCTACTTTTACTTTTATTGTGTTGTTTTGGTAGATACTTTCGCTCGTTTTGATTATTCGTAGAGGTATCTCTCTTGCGTACAGTAAGTTGATAACGTCTTTTAATTTGACTCGGTCAAATGCCTTTGTAATGTCCACGAAACATAGATATGTCGGTTTGTTATATTCTAAAGATTTCTCTTGCACTTGTCTTATTATAAATATAGCGTCGGTGCATGATCTTCCCGACCTAAAACCTTGTTGTTCTTCTTCTGCTAGTGTTATCATTTCATTCAATTTATTTTTGTTATCACTTTGGTTGTTAATATTAGTGTGTTTAATAAATTAATTCCTCTGTAATTTTTCGGGTTCGATTTGTCTCCCTTTTTTAAGAGAGGTATTAGAATGCTTGATCTCTATTCTTGAGGAATTTTGTTTTGTTCTATTATTTTTTGAATTAGTTTTAATAGTTGTTTGCTAAGATCTGATCCTCCGTACTTTTGGAGTTCGTTCTATATTCTGTCCTGTCCTGGTGATTTTCTATTTTTTAATTTTTTTAATGCTTTCTTTACCTCTTCTTCCTCAATATTTATTTCTTTGTTCGTCGTCACCTCTGGTGTTGATGGTGCATTATCGTCATTTTTAGCAAATAAGGATCGAAAGTAGTCTACCCATACTTCCTTCTGAATGTGTTTTGTTTTTATTAGTTCGTTCATCTCTCTTCTTTGTCCTCTAATTATTCTTCATATTTCTTTTTGTATTCCATAGAAGTCGTGTTCCATCTGTTTTGAGAAACTCTGCCAGTGTCCTTTTTTTATTTGTCTAACTAAAGTATTCGTTTCATTTCTGCTTCGTTTATAGTGGTTGTATGCCTGTTGTGTTTGTTGTGTTCTGTATTGTGTATTGTAAAAAGACTTTCTTCTTTTCTTCACATTTTGTCTTCACTTCCTTTTTAAACCATGCTGTTTTCTTGTTGATATGTTAGTGTTCGGTACTTTCCTCTTTCCAAATGATTCTGTTGCTCCGTTAATTATGTTATTTTTGAGTTTTTCCCAGCTTTCCTCGATGTTATCGTTTTCAAATATTTCATTCCCAGCGATCTTCTCTGATATTCTTTTTCTGTATAAGTATTCCGTGGATTCTGTATTTAGTTCTTCGACTTTGATTTTTGTTTGTGTTGGCGCCGCACTTTTGGGTGGGAAGTATTTCAGGATTATTCTTATTTTACATAAGACTTGGAATTCTAATGAGTATATGGGCTAAATATTATTTCTTATTATATCCTAAAGTACAATTATTCCGTAATTTGATTTTTAGCATTTAGACATCAAATAGCTTCCAATATGCTGCTGGAACTAGCTTTCCTCTTCTTTTATTTTCCTAGTATGATTTTCTTTTCGCACTTGTTATTGTGTGGAGATTTACTCTTCAGATTTTCGATCTTTTTGTTCGAAATTGGTTTTTTATACCCAATTATGGTTAATGCTTAATACTTTCATTCCATTCAAGCTATTTTTCAATTTTCTTCTACCTGTTTCTAATATAGGTCGTTATCACTCAGTCCCACTATTTTACCTTCCTATATTCTGCCACATCTCTAGACACACCTGTTCGTTATTTTTTCGTTGTGCTAGTCAAAAAAATATATCATTAATCAATATAACAGTCGTAACTCTATCACATCACACACACAGACTGAAGACTGTATTCCAGCTTCCAGCAATCATTTTCTGAAACCTTACAATATTACAAGATTTGTTTATTCATGTATATTTATGGAACTTATGTCGAATTTTCCAATGTTAATTGAGTAGTCCTTGCTATTCTACATGTTTTTTAGTTTAACTTATTGTTATTATTTAACTTATTATTTAATAACCGAGAACAACATTTGTAATTACAATAAAAATACCGATTCAAACTTCTTTGTTATTAGGATTAGGATATCGAAAAACAAAACGAATCCAACTACTGTACATGCATTTAATTCTCAGGGTCGAACCTTTTTTAGTTAAGTACAGCAGGCGAATACATTTTTTATGTTGTCTATGACCAGTGTATACAACTATTTAACTGGTTGACTATCTTTTGTCAGTTCCCTCGTTAAAAACCGGATTTTATAAATTGTAAACTCACTGGCATGAATTATACGTTGACCCTACATGTCATTGTCGAACACAATACAACTGCCGGATCATTGGCGTAGTGAAAGAAATTATTTTAAGTCGAAAAAATATCAGTAAAAAGTATTTCTGTATTATAAATAAATCGATGGCTTAAAGTAGTACACTTATTGTATGTCCGTGAATGTACTTTTTGAGTAAATCGATTTTGAATATTTAAGCTCTTGTAGCACGGTGTTACATTTAACATTAAACTTTGTATAATTCTTTTATGATACGTCATTAAATGGGCATTGAAATGGGTAATAAAAATAAATACCTTACCTCACAAAAAAATTAAAGAAGAATACTTGGCAATAGTTGGCAATAAAAGTATGAACATACAATAAGTGTACATCATGATTTTGATTTAATAATTGGACGTTTTTTGTAAATAAAAATAAAGAAATAGGAGAATATAAATTTATTTATTCATGTTAGCAAAATAAAGAACGTCAACAGTCTATTTCACTTTCAAAATCACTTTCTATTGGAATTCTGTCTTTTTTCTTGGCGATGGATATTGGCAGTTGCTTGGAGTATGTTTTTTTCAATGAGACTTCTTCCCCAGTAGTTGATTTTCTTGTACTCCTGCGTGTGGCTAATACATCCAAATAGTAGAAATCTTTATCATACAAGTTATATTTATACTGTATGGCGAAAGGCTTACTTTTTTCAAAACGTACTTAACGCTGGTGGCTTCAAAACTAAGCCACTTAACAGTTTCATTATTCACGTTCAACTTTGTGTTCATAATCATGAGAGTTGTCAGAGCTTGAAAATCAAACATGTCCTCATAGCCTAGAATATTTGTTTTGTATGGCCCTGATTTGATTCTCGTCATTTCGATAAGGAGATCCCATTCTCGCGTAGAATAAACTGATTTGTGTTTTCTAGCACTCTCGATAGTGGCATAAATTGAATCTTCTTTTAAATTTGAGTGGCCACTTTTCGTGAATTTTAAATCAATCGTATGTTTTCTACAGTGAGGCAGATTCTTGAAAAACTCTGGAGTTTAGCGTTGACACCACCACATATACGTGAATTTTAAAGCCGCACACGACTAGTGGAATTCCAAATACTGTTTCAGCTTAGTCAACTAACTGAATTTACATTCACAGGAGCAAGCAGCATGGTCAGAATTCAGAACGATCTTTCAAGACCCTTCCATTGCAAAAATGGATTAAGACAGGGTGATGGACTATCAAAATGGGTGTCTAACCATACTATAGAAAAAGTAATTCGAGAGTCCCAGAATGAAACAAATGGCACTAGCTTTAACAAAACTATATAAGTTGTCCGATATGCAGATGACATCGACATCATAGCTAGGTCCACAGAGTCTCTGACCGAAGCATACCGGTCATTAGGGCTTCTGCACAGAGAATAAGACTAAATATAAACGCCCAAAAGACCAAATTTATGTGTTCAACCAGACACCTAGAAGAACAATAACTGACGATTAGACTAAATATAAGGTCAGCGAAGAAATTAAAAAAAGATTTGTTCTTGCCAATAAGTATTACTATGGCTTGAGAAAAGGGCCCCAAAACTGCCCAGAAAAATTATTAAAGTGACCCATCTATAAAAAGACCAGTGCTAAAAATCCTAAGAAGAATATATTGAAGAATAAAAGAGCTAGGTTTGTGGTACAGGCGTTACAACTTTTTATTTAGAAATTTTGGGACACCTGACATTGAAAAATTCATTAAGGTAAGACGCCTTGAACGAATAGGGCATTTAATCAGGCGAGGGGAAGGTGCAACAGTCAGAAAAGTTTTTGACCGAAAGGGGCAGATGAACCCTAGTGTAATCCTAGTTTTATATGAATTTTGTCCTTCTTTCCCACATCTGTCCTAATACTAGTTGTTACTCTCTCATACATGTGTATGTTCTTCCTACCTCTTCAAATATTCACCGGGAAAACCTGTCTTCTTGAGCTCCCACTAAAGAATCCCTCGAGGAACTCTATCATATGATTTTTTAAGATTAATGAATACCATATATGAGCATGTGTTTCTTTATTTCTGTATTTTTCCATCAGCTACCTTATAATGAAACCAAACTGAATATATCGGTTTCTTGACGTATCCGTCGATCAATTAGTCTCTTCCATATTTCCATGGTAAGTAGTTTTTTTGGTTCTGTAATTTTTGCGTTGTTGTATATCTATCTCTCTTGTTTTTATAAACATATATTAATTACTGTTTCTTCATTCGTCCTCGTATTTGTCTCACTTCCATAATTCTTTTAAATAAACCTGTTAGCCAACTTGTTACTGTCTGTCCTAAAGCTGTCAACACTTCATCATATCATCAAGAATATCATCTGGTCCAAATGATTAACCTTTTTTTATTTTTTGAAGTGCTTTTACTGTCTTCATTAGCTTAACTGGTTTGGTATTGTATTATTTTCATCTAGAGTACATTTAATGTAATTAAACTATTTTGCTTTTTTTTGCTTCTATTTTATAATATATCTTTACTATTTTATTTTACTATTGATACTGGAACCGTTAAAGAGCTTGGCACACTTTCAAATGAATTCCATCCAGAACAATGTGTCAGACAAGGATGTATACTGTCTCCACAATTATTTAATAAATATGGGGAGCATATTATGAGAAGAGCGCTTGAAGGATGGGAAAAGGGCATCTCAATAAATGGCCGAAAAATAAACAACCTACTATTTGCAGAAGACAGATTCCTTCTTGCAAATAGTCAGGAAGATTTAATTGATCTCATATGACTGGTTGAAAAGGAAAGTCAAGTATTTGGTCTGCAGATTAACATCAAAGACAAAGATTATGATAGAAGATAGACTACATAACAATCATTCACACATATTCACAGTTGACCTGTTTGAAGTTGTGGCTTATATTTATATCTAGGATCATTGATCACAAACACAGGAAGAGACAAAACGTAGATGTGATCAAAAGTCGCCGTAGGAAAGATGGCCAAAATATGGAAGGGCTCTCAAATTTCACCATCTCTAAAAATGAGGTTGATCAATTGCTTAATATTCCAAATATGGATGTGAATCTTGGGCCCTACTACAAGCGGACAGAAGAAAGATAGACGCCGCTGAAATGTTCTGTTGCATAAGAATGTTACGAATTCCGTGGACCGACCACAGGACAAATAGTTCAATTCTAAATGAACTAAAAGGCAGCAAACGGCTATGCAGCAAAGTACATCTCCAACAATTCTAATACTTTGAACATGTTATGAGAGCTGATACAGAAAACATGGGAAGACTTTATTATCCAAGGAAAGGTAGAAGGCCGAAGTTCACGAGGAAGATCCCCAACAAGATGGATCGATGAAATTACAGGAATATGCAAAAGATCTACGCATGAGTTAAAAGAAATGATCAGAGACAGAGATCTTTGTTGGAGACGGACAATACACAACATTCTCCTCCTTTTTGGTGACCGTTTTGAATAGTTTTGAAGATATGTTTTGTTCTATTTTCTTGCCAGTGTTTGTACAATTTTTTTATCGTTTTATTTGTCAATATGTAGTAAAAGTATACTACTACTAAAAAGGTCAGCGACTTTCCAGCAAAATTAGGAAAAGGATAGGTACAAGATCGAAGATCATGAGGAGGATCCCCCAACGTAGGTCGACCAAATTTCAAGAATATGCAAAACAGCTATTAATAAGTTCAAATAAATTACCAGGGGCAGAGATCTTTAAAAACGGATACAGTGCTGGAACCAAGATAAGAGAGTAAAAGTATATCCATTATTTCTTGCACAATAAAGATTAGGTTTAATTTTGTATCTAATCTAGAAACACAGTGTTTGTTTATTACCTCGATTCTTATTTATGTTGTTATATAATAGACGGTCGTTAGATGTATCATAAAATAATTGTATAATCTTTAATAATAAGATTATGTATATAAAATGCCTATAAGGTTGATCCATTTAATAAAGTTAAGAAGGTTTAAAGTTTGCGTTTTGAATTAGCTTTGTAATATTATTATTTATAAAGATAAATCTAAGACTGTTTAAATAGAATAGGTATAAGGTAGCCTAATATTCTTCTTCTTCAAGTGCCATCTTCGTTCCGAAGGTTGGCGATCATCAGGGCTATACGTGTTTTCGAAACTGCTGACCGAAACAATTCGTTGTTGCTACAGCTATACCATTCCCGTAGATTCTTTAGCCAGGAGTTTTGTCTTCTTCCTATGGACCTTTTTCCTGCTATTTTTCTTTGCATAATTATTCGAAGCAGTTCATATCTTTCGCCTCTTGTAATGCGTCCCAAGTATTGCAGTTTTCGTTTTTTGATCGTAAATATGACTTCCTTTTCTTTATTCATTCTTCTCAAGACCTCGACATTTGTGACTCTCTCGGTCCATGATATTCTCAGGATTCTGCGATACATCCACAGTTCAAATGCCTCTAATTTTTTTCAACGTCCATGACTCCATTCCGTAGAACAGCACAGAAAGTACGTAACATCTCATCAGGCGAAGTTTCATTTCAACGCTCACATCTCTTCCGCAGAACACTCTCTTCATTTTAGTGAATATGGATCTGGCCTTTTCTATTCTTATTTTGATTTCTGCTGAGCTATCGTTGTCTTCATTTATACAAGTGCCTAAATATTTGTATTTGCTAACTCGATCGATAATTTCATTTAGATATTACCATAAATTTAGTTTTCTTTATGTTCAAAGATAGTCCATATTCTTTGCTGCAGTCTGCTATCTTATTCACCAATGTCTGTAGCTCTTCAAGTGTTTCTGCGATCAGAACGGTGTCGTCGGCAAATCTCAGATTGTTTAATCTAACACCATTTATTTTAATACCTACGGATTGCTCAGAGAGTGTTCTATTCATTACCTCTTCAGAATAGAGATTAAACAGGGTTGGTGACAGTATACACCCTTGTCCACACCTCGCTTTATTTCAATTTCTTCAGTGGTATTATTCGCTATTCTCACTACTGCTTTCTGATTGTAGTACATATTTGCTATTAGTCGAATGTCTCGTTTATCTAAATTCTTTTCTGTCAGGAGTCTGATTAGGTGATCATGCTGCACTTTATCAAAGACCTTGTTGTAATCTATGAAACACATGAGTACATTCTGATTTATGTCAAGACATCTTTGAGACATAACGTTCAGTGCAAACAACGCCTCTTTTGTTCCGAGTCCATTTCGGAATCCAAATTGGGTATTATTGATGTCCATTTCCAGTTTTCTGTGTACTCTAGAGTATATAATTTTCAGGAACATTTTCAGTACATGGCTCATCAGACTGATTGTACGGTAATCACTACATTGTTCGGCATTTATCTTTTTTGGTATAATAACAAAGGTGGATAAAAGCCATTCTTGTGGTATTTTTCCTGATGTATAAATGCTATTGAAAAGTTCAACTAAAATGTGAATCGAGTCTTTTTCCATTAGTTTAAGGATTTCCGTTGGTATTTCATCTGGATCTGGAACTTTACCATTTTTCATTCTTTTTAGTGCGTACATTACTTCCTCTTCCGTTACTTCTGGACCTTCGTCTCCTTGTATGTTACTTAGCTCAGATTGTTGTCTATCATCTGCAAAGAGTTCTTCAATATGGTTTTTCCATGTCTTCAACTGTTCTTCTAGTTCTGTTATTATGTTTCCGTTAACATAGCCTAATATTATATTACGAGAATTCTCAAGAACTGCTAAAATACTATGTAGGGCCATATTTAAAATGAGGACGTGTTACGAAATAACTAGAAGTGGTAGGAGGCTCTTATACAATAATTGGCATATCCAAAAACCCTATAGCCTAAATTTTCAGGATGGCTTAAAAGCCCGATCAAAGAACACTATAACTCCAAAAAAAATACATCAAGGATGAAAATTTGGGACTAGGTAGATGAAAGTGTCTATTATTAAAAAAAAAAGTTTACCTTCCTTAAGTATCTCCTTTTTCAAAAAGTTTGAAATTTTTTTTCAAAAAGTATTGAGTGTCCATATATTGGGCTGTATTTCGAAAAATAATAAAAAAATAATAATTTTTTAATTATTTTTTTTTTAGAAAAATATGTCTTTACCTATCTCTTAAAATTTTTTATCTGCAACTGTAAAAGTAGTTGTAAAAAACTTTACAGTTGTAGAAACTCTGGATTAGTTTCTTCAGCTTCTGTCAAACTGGTAGCCTCCACAAGGAGGCTACTAGTACCACAGATCACAGTATAAAGAGGTTCCAAGTCAATCTGTTTTTTCATAAACGTTTGCATTTAATAAGCTTACATGTACTAAAACATGGTATAAACACAAAAAAAAAACCAAATTAATGACATAAACTTGACCGCATTTAAAAAAATATTGTCTGTCTAGAAAGAGATTGATGAACCCCCACCATATACGAAGTGGAAATCTTAAAAAAGATTTGTATGTGGTAAAAAATCCACATACATCTATCAAGGACACATATTCTTTAGGTGATAAGATAACAAACTATAATTTAGTTATTAAAGCAAAATAAATGTTGTTAACAATATTAGCTCTACTTTTATATAAAAAACTAACTTAAAAACATAAAGAATAGGTAAAAAAGCAATGATAATCAAAAGAAGGTATTTTAAATTAAGGAGGTACCTACTTTTTTTTGGCATATGCGTTTGCCATTCAGCCAGTCACAACTTTTTAAGTTCTTCCCAAAGGAAAGAAAAGAAAATAATTATCACAATATATTTATTATTGGTAATTTGGTTGTCAATGGAACAAACATGGTCACTCGCTTCTCGTCTAGAGACCCATCAAGACATTAAATTAAAACACAAACTAGACCGGGTCACGGATAGAAGGTTTAAAACAAATGGGATAAAACAAAGGTTACCTACTTAATAAATACATTAATTTTGGTAATAATATCCACCGAATTTTGGTTTTTTAGGAAGAAATATTTGTAATTCCTTTTTGTGAAAAGATTAGATGCTTCCTTAAACCTGGCGTGTTTCTGTTTTTTATTTTTATTTTAACCTGTCTTTGTAGGCACAATTTACACAAAGCAATTTGGGATGCATGAATTATTTCGAAAAACTTATCAAATTTTCTTTAGGGTCTTTTAGAGCTATAACTCCAACTCTCACCATTCCGACTAGAACTATTTGAATCTTCGTCCGTCATGTCAAATTGTAAATTTGTCACTACGGGAACAATAAGAATTAGATGAAAAACAATTATTACATTAGACTCGAAGGAAAGCTCAATTGGGAATGAACATGAAGTTTAGTGATGTCGAAAAAGTAACTACTATGAGTTACTTTATGATTGTTACTATCCAATATCCTAATTACCGAATAACAAACCGAGAATTATATATCATTACTTCGTTGTTTTAAATATTTCGGTATTTTGTTTACACGGTAGTCGACATTATCTGATATTAATTTATCTCGTTACTTTTAAATACCTCTTTATACTGTGCCACAGATTAATAAACAATTAAAATGCCCACTCTGCTTGTCAAGATAAGTACGTGTATCTCGTTCGCTTAGACGGAATCAGCCATGGTTTGAACGGAACCACTGCTGTATAGTAAAGTTTATTCTGATGTGCATAGAAAAATTAACCCGGTTTAATTATTTATGGCAACCATAGACATAATATGCATTAATTTATTTGTACGTTTAGTTAAAAAATAGATTAAATTTACTATATTATTAATCTCTAAAAATTTAAATTACAGTTCTGTCGTAGTTTGTCACAAATTTCTCAATTCGAGTCTATGTTTCCGTTTAAAATATGGCGATCGCGTGCTGGCACACTTTAAAGGTGGCATCTAAGAGTGGGCATTCTGATTGTTATTTATTCTGTGCTAGTACCTCCATTGCAGCAGCTACAGAACGGTAACCCTAATATCCCACGCAAGCAAGGTTCTGCTTCATGTAATACATGAAAGACTAAAAGCTTTTCTATTGCCTTAGATATCAGAAGAACAATCGGGAATCGCGGCAAATCCAGAATAAATGGAAGACATAATGGTATGTCTGGAGGAGAAAAGCAAAACATATGGACCAAAGCTAAATAGGAGTAAGACAAAGATCATGATAGTAGACAGAGCTCGAAATAATATTCAACACATTAGAGAAATTGTGGCTTTCAAGTAGTAAATACTTTCATATACCTGTGGTCCCTAATAACAAATGATGAAGGGTGTGACAGAAAGGTACGTAGAAGGTTAACTATTGCTAGAAAACCTATGGCGAAACTGGTAACAATTTAGAAAAATTGTAGCATAACAATACACACAAAACTAAGGCTAGTAAAGGCACTTATTTTTCCCGTAGCCACATATATGCATCCGAAACGTGGACCTTAAAGAAAGCGGATAAAAATTAATTAGACGCTTTTGAAATCTGGGTATATCGCGGCATGTTAAGAATATCCTGGTTTGATCATAGCAGTAACGTATTGATATTAGAAAAACTTAAAGTAAAGGATAGATTGCTTAAACAAATACAACAGAGATATTTGCAGTATTTTGGACACACTGCTAGAAGAACAGGTACGATGGAAAAACTGATAGTCGAGGGTAGATTGAAGGAAAGAGACCTAGGGGAAGATTTCCAAGCCGTTGGAAGGATGGAGGGAAAATGTGAAAAAACTGTAAAGGACTGATGATGTTACCACATTTTAAAAGGGATTAGGACTGAAGAGGAAAAGTACCTCCATGTTGCAAAATTTTTGCAAAATCTAGGTACTTGGGTTGTAAACTTTTTTGTATAATAAACACTTTTAACTATCTATTCAACATATGAATATACAAAATTTTGTATTCATTGATCGGGCTATCATCATCATCCAGCCTCAAGAGTCCACTGCTGAACATAGGCCTCTTCCTCATGTTTCCAACCCCGTCTATCTTGCGGCGCTGTTATCCAGTTTTTGAGTTTTCCTAAATCGTCAGTCCATCTTGTAGGTGGTCGACCGACGCTTCTCTTGTCTTCCCTTGGCCTCCATTCCAATAATCTCTTTGTCCATCGCCCATCTGTCATGCTGGCTATGTATCCTGCTAATTTCCATTTTAGTCTGGCTATCTTCTCGATGATGTCAGTCACTCCGGTTCTTCTCCTGATGTCTTCGTTGGTTATTCTGTCTCACAGAGTTATTCCTAACATGGACCGCTCCATTCTTCGCGTGACTCTCAGTTTGATAGCTGCTGCTTTTGTTAAGGTAAGTGTTTCTGCTCCGTACGTCAAGACTGGGAGGACGCACTGATCAAATACCTTTCTCGTTAGGCATGTGGGCAGCTCACTTTTAAAAGTTTCTCTCAGTTTTCCAAATGCTGCCCACCCAAGGCCGATTCTTCTCTTCAGTTCATGAGTCTGGTTATCCCTGCCAATCATAATTTCATGTCCCAGGTATTTATATCTATCTACGAGTTCTATTTCTTTCCCACCAATACTGATGTTCTGGTTGGGTACCAAATTGGTCATGATTTTTGTTTTCGAGATATTTATATTTAAACCTACATTTTCTGTAGCCACAACGAGTTCCTGTACCAACTCTCTTGGCATACCTAGATCTTCAGCTATTATAAGTATATCATCGGCGAAACGTAAGTTGTTTAGATATTCTCCATCTATTCTTATTCCCTTTGTCATCCAATCCAAATTCTTAAAAGCATGTTCTAGCACCGTATTAAAAAGTTTAGATGACATTGGGTCTCCTTGTCTAACCCCCGTTCTATTTTTATGCGATTACTCTTAGTATGTAATTTGACAGTGGTTGTTGCCTGCAGGTATATTTTGTATAATAATTTAGTATATTTATAATCTAGCCTGCATTCTTTAAGCGCCTGTAATATTTTGCTTAGTTCAGCTGTATCAGAGGCTTTGTGAAAATCGATAAATATTAGAACTAGAGGTTTATTGGATTCCACTGCTTTCTCTATTAGGGTTTTTATACTTTGTAGATGGTCATTTGTTCGTAACTTTTTCGGAATCCTGCCTGTTCCCTTGGTTGATAAGTCTCTAATTTTCTTTCAATTCTCTTAACTAGTATTCGCGTAAACAACTTATATATTGGCTAATCGGTCTGTAATTCTCTAAATTTACTTTGTCTCCTGCTTTGTGTAATAGAATCATAGTAGGGTTGTTCCAGTCTGTTGGAATATTGGCGCTGTGAAGGCAGATATTGAAAAGTTTAATTTTTTCAATACATCCCCTCCAATTTTTAGTGCTTCTGATACTATTCCATCTTTACCCGGGGTTCGATTATTTTTCATTTTCTTCAGGGCTTCTTTGATTTCTGATTTTGTTAATCGGGCATTAAATCTGATCCTTTGTTTAATACCCCAGTTTTTAGTGTAATTGGAGGTTCCGTATTGTTATCTTTTTTTCTTGATCTATCTAACTCTGTGTAGAACTCTTCGACTATTCTTAATATTTCATCTCTGTTCGTTGTTTCTTCTCCAGTTCTGTTTCTCAGTTTGTTAATTTCTATTTTCCCCTTTTGTACGCTCCTCTTCGAAACTTTCATGTTCTTATTTTGCTCTATTGCCTGTTTTGTTTTTTCTACATTGTAGTTTCTTATGTCTTTTCTTATTGCCTTTGTGATCGTCTTATTTATTTGATTTATCGCTTCTTTGCTTGTAGTGTTATCTCCTTTCATTTGTCGCCTTAGTTCTATAATGGTTTTCATGGGTTGACTCAGTTTTTCATTTTTTTGCTTGTCGGGCAATATTTAGTTTGAGCCTGTTGCATTGTGTTGACTATTTGTTTGTTCAATATATTGATGTCTGCTGTTGTTGTATCTTTCAATGAATTACCAATATATTTTTCGAACTCCTGAATGTTAGTTGGTTTTATCCATTTTTTTGGTTGTTTCTTATTTATCATTTTGAGTCTTTCTTTTTCGGTTGATATCGTTATTTTAGCTCTTACTAACCTATGATCACTGCTTGTACTGAACTGGTTTAGCACATTTACGTCTTTAAATAATTCTTTTTTGTTTGTTAAGAAATAGTCGAAATCGGGCTATAGGTAGCATTAATTTGGAAAATTAAGAAAATAAAACGATTAAGTTTGGTTCTTGAATTATTATTTCATTACATTTTTAATGCTATATTTGTGAGTTGGTTTTACCATTTATAGTTTTTTCAATTTTAATTAAAAAATGCCTAATTTGGTTGCCGCTTAAAATCGGTACATTCTAAAAATATTTTGTGATAAATATGCTAACAACCTACTCTGTTTGAAATTCTTTATTATACATACTTATCTTATCAAGCTAAGATATGTAACGTACTTAACTATCTCACTAATATACCTATTTATATATTATACAACATTAAATACGATATATATTTATGGCTCCTAACAACATGCAAGTGAATAACTGAAATAAAATACATTCTACAAAAGTGTGATAAGCTCATGCCAATGTCATAATTATGTTTGTGTTTTACTGAATGGGTCACCTCTAGCATTTAACAGTAAACCACAATCATTGGAATTGGTGATGTCATAATATAATTAATAATAAGAGAAACAAACAGTTCAATCACCTGCGATACACTGAGGATATTGTACTAATCTTAAATAAGAAAAATATCTGTAAACAATAAATAAATATAACGAGATTGAAGAAGACCACTTTTAGCAGCGATAAAAAGAGTAACGCATCTGATGGCATATTTCAGTAACGAAATTAATAAAAATAACAATCTTAAGGCTGTTTTATCGGTGCACCAAAACCTAGGGACAGTGATTTCTCTGTTATTTACCGAAAAAATGTCTCGAAATTTGGACACGTTATTCGAAATTATTTTGCCTATAAAATGATGGTTTTACTTTTTTTTAAAACTTTTGTTGAACAATTGGATTATACTGTTTAACGTTCTATTATAACCAAACTTTTTACGCCCATCACTTAAAAGAGTTTTTTTTTCTGTAATCGTTGATTTTTTTTACCTTTCTGTGTCCAGTAATAATTGAGAAAAGCGGGTTCCAACTTTTTGCCAAAAAAAACTAAACTTTTTTTTTTGGGAAAATTGCCAAAAAATACTAAAATCTAATAGTGAAACGTGTTACTCATCATTTGGCGCTTAGTATCATTGTTATCGCCTTCATGACGTCAAATCTCATGAACTTACAGTCAGTTAGTTCGTGTTAAAACTAATTTTAATGGAGAATAATGAGTTTGTTGTCATTAAACTACCCGTCGGCCGGCGCCACTGAGTAAAGATGGTCTGGCGTAAGCAGTGTAGAAAAGTAAGTAATACGCCCATTTCAAATCGCAGTGTGCTTTAAATGCTAAAACAGCCTTAAGAATAAATGACAAGATGCTGAAACAAGATTGGAAACATTTGACATTGTCAATCTAACAGGACTGAATGGCTATGCTGGTGATAATGAAAAGACAACTATACTGCTTAACAATTGATAGTGTTATACAAATATATCTCTATATCACTGAGCCGTCATCGTAGCATTTGTCAGAACCAATAAGTCGGTGCAGTCATAAAAAAAAAGACCACCCCAAACGCAAATAGAGCCTCCCCAAAAGCAGTTTTAGGCTCCCTATAATGTTCATTATACCTCTCTTCTCGTTCCCAAAAAAAAACAAAATACGACCATCGGAATTGTTTATACGAAATCTGGACTCATCTGTAAATAAACAGTTTCCCAATCGTTGATTGTCTAGCTGCGATGTTCTTCAGCCAATAATCTTCTCAATCCGCGATGTTCTCTGGTTGACCATGAAAAAATCGATCAAAATTTGTACACTTTTGGAATATTCTTTGATCTCTCGAGGGCCTTCGAATGTCTTGATCCAGTGTGTTTGAAAGAAAAACTTATAGCTATAGGCATTCGCGAACCAGTTAACTCAAGGATCTATTCGTACACAACAAATACACCTCTTTTTGTGTCTATTAATAATATTTCCTCGGAAATATACTACAGTAATTTAGGAATACCCCAGGGTGGCATATTGGGTCCACTACTATTTTTACTTTATGTAAATGATATGCCTAAATATATCTCAGAAAAACATATATTCATGTATGCAGACGATACTACCATACTTGTCTCAGCGGAATCCGTCGAGTTAGCACAATCTCAGATCAAAAATGTAATACTGTCGTTTAAAAACTGGTGCTACCGAAATAATTTGGTAATAAATCTGGATAAGACAGTGTGTATTCAGTTTTCTTATGGTGAAAGAAAAAAAACTACTTCTTTGTTCGAAATTGCAGACAACGTGGTTATTAAATCAGTTAATAGTACTACTTTTCTTGGCTCGATTGTGGACAACACTTTAAATTTTCGTGAACACGTAAACAATACCTGTTTAAAATTAAATAAATCATATTTCGAGATATTGTCGTTAAAGGACGACGTTAATATAAATGCGTTGGTTACACTATACTATTCTCAAGTGTATTTCATAATCAGTCAAAACATTATTGTTTGGGGACAGGCATCGGAAAGTTTGAGAGTATTTATCCTACAAAAACGAATAATTCGAACAATATTTGGTTTACGCTTTAAGGACAGTTATCGACAATGTTTTAAAAATAATAACATTCTTACGCTTGCTTCAATATATATTTATAAATTACTATCACATACGTTCACTAAGTTAAATGTTCTTAAAACAGCAACTGACTTACACGCGTATAACACAAGAAATGCAAGGATACTTTATCTTCCCCATCATAATCACACAAATTTCAGAAAGTCTCCTGAATATGCAGGCTCCCTACTTTTTAATAAACTACCGTCTAGTTTTAAAAATTTTAATTCACTAAGAAATTTTCAAAAAAAATTAAAACAATTCTTAATCAGCCATGCCTTTTATTCAGTAAGTGAATTTACAGAATGTTTAACTGAAATTATTTAGAAGATGCCCAATGTCTGTTGCATATTTTTATTTTTGTATTTTTAATATGTTTTGTGCAATTGTTAGCGACTTATTGTTTATTGTCTTTGTACTGTATATTACTTTTAATTGTAACTATGTATTATTCTAATGTTATATTGTAATTTTTGACATACCCTATGCATACATGTATGTAACAAAGCGCAAATAAAAATATCTATCTATCTATCTAGACCTTCCATGTGCATAACTCTTATATCTTTAAAATGGTCTGTTATGGCTTGCAAATTTATAGAAGGCACATATTAAAGCAAAAAAATCTGAATTTTGGTGTCGTCAATAGAAATCTTTTAATTTCTTCTTTCGAGATTTATTTTATTTCGTTTAACATTGATAAAAAAGTCGGGGTATTAGTATTTATTATAATTATATTACAAAAACTCCCAATTATTTCTGTCGTAAAATATTACTTTGATCCTTATCAATTGTTGAGCACTGTACATCACAAATCATTTAGAAATTAGAAATGTAGTTAAATGAACTTCATAACCTCTCTCGTTTGTATTTATATATTTTCCTTAATGTATTAAATGCGTAGTGTGTTTGGTTATTTACCTATTGATATCAGATTTGTTATCTGTTGTATTTTTCATTACCCAATCAATAAAAGTGGTAAAATCTATAGGAGAAAGAATACAGGTTTTGCACAACACCTGTTCTTGACAGTACAACCTTTATATATTTTAAAACGATATTGTGATTTTTATAAACAAATGCATTTTACATAATATTTTAATAGTATTAGTTAAATTAATGCCGAATTATAGACTAATTTTAATCAATTTAATTTCAGCCATCCCACTACATCCTCCTCAATTGCCGATATTCTATCAGTCCTCTTCTTTAGAACCATGCGCTACAAAGTGTCAGCTCCCAGAGACCCTTCCAGCGACCGTTTCGTTCTTTCCAAAGGCCACGCTGCTCCAGCCTTGTATGGAGCATGGGTTGAGAACGGTGCTGTACCCGCTTCTGATTTAAAGAAGCTGAGACAGTTGGGATGTGACCTTGAAGGACATCCTACACCTCGTTTGAACTTTATCGATGTCGGTACTGGATCCCTAGGACAAGGTCTCGCTGTAGCTGCTGGTATGGCTTATCTGGGTAAATACATCGAGGAAGCCAGCTACAGGTAAGTGAAATATATTTTATATTTTCTTTATTAAGTAGTTAATAAATATAGCAGTATATAACCGTTACAAGAAATAGTAAGCTGTAGTAAGATCAGAAGAATATTTTCAAGTTTGTTTAAAGTTGACAAAGGACTTAAATAGGATTGAAGTTTGTCCTATGTGCTGTACAACATTGATGTAAAAAATGCGTTAACTTGGAGAAAAAAATAGAAATATGGGCATACAAATGGTAGAAAACTGCTTGTGTTCTTTTATTATCAGACGATCAGTTAGCGGTTACTTCAGACAATGACGCGCTAAGCGTTACATCCAGGAAGTTAAGCGAAAAGAATATACTGCAAAATATAAGAATATACTACAAATGAATGAATAATACTACAAATAACGAATACATACAAAGTTTCGTATAAACACAACAAGAGTAGAACTCAGCCCAACCATATAGTGCAGTAGAATAGACTATGTCAATTTGAGAAAAAGGAAAATCCTTAAAATTTACTACCTCAGACTATCATGCATAGTTTCAAGAATGCAAAGAATTAAAATAAGAAATAAGACTTCGTACAAATGTGACCAAAGCTGTACCTATCCGGCGTCGTTCAGTTTGAATTGAAGCGAATAGATCCAAACGGTCCCAAAAAGGACCTTTGCTGATCAAACATGGGATGATGTGCGTCACTATCTTGTTTCTTTTTCTCTCTTAGAAATCTCTTTCCTTCTAATATTAGAGGAGCAGCTTTATTATAGGGAATACCTTGTAAACGGCAATATATTTCAAACACTTAACTACTATTCGAGCGATCTCATTTATCGCGTAATTAACGTGGTAAGTGTGAGCAGAGCGGATCCAAACCGGTGCTGAATACTCTGTTGCAGACTAATACCAAGCCAGGGGTGATGTTCTTAGAATACTTTGCTAAACTACAGAACTTATTCCAGTTAACCTACCAATTGTATAATTTCTTGAGAAAATTTTAGCTTTAGTTTCCCTGCTATGACCTTTAATGACTTTTACGTACAAGAGTGTGATAAAATTTTACCCCTTTCTATTAGTTGTGTGTTCTAAGAGTTTTCCTCGCCATGATACCGGTTGACTAACAATATAGACCCAATATAAATGTAAAGAAGATAAAGGTCATGATAATTAGCAGGAAAAGGATAACAGAAAGTCAACTCTACCTCAGCCAAACCTCAGTTGAAAAACTGAATCACTACAACTACCTGTGAAGCATAATTAATAAAGAATGGAACAACAATCACGAGATAAGGGCGCGCATTGGAAAAACTAGGACAACCTTCAACCGTATAAGGGCGTTCTTCAAAAGCCACAATCTCTTTCTTGGTATAAAAATAAGAATGCTGCGATGCTACGTCTTTTCTGGTCAGTTTTGTGGTGGTAAATCGAGAACCTTGAACGAATATGTAACCTTTTGAGGTGTGGTTATATCAGAGAATACTAATTTTCCCGTGAACTGACCGAATTATAAATGAAGAGGTCCTCCGAATCATGAAGAAGAACAAAGAGGTACTGAACATCATCAAATCTCAAAAGCTTCAGTATTTCGGACATATGAAAAATAAATCGCACATATGAAAGATATGCCCTCCTAAAAGTTATCTGCAGGGAAAACTGTTTGGAAGGCAAGGTTCAGGAAGAAGAATGTTCTGGTAAAAAAACCTCAGAACTTGGTTTAACACAACAGCTTTGCATTGCTGCAGACATCAAGATTGCCATGATGATCGCTAACATTCGTCAGGATAGACACATCAAGAAGATATACCAATATAATTTCTGAGTAATTTGCTAAATTATTTCTTCGCAATAGATGAATTTCCGGCTACATGTATATTAAGTTAAGGTGTTTTTTTTATGAACTCTTCTGTAGGTCCATATTTTGTTTAATTCTTAGTCATCTAGTTATCAGCAACAGTTATCGTATATATGTCTTCGTCCTCCCAGCGATTGTTTCTCTACAATGCTTCATTAGACTGTTATTATTATATCTGTATATATTTTACTTATTGTGTCTTATTACATACATATTTGTCTAAAAAATCCTTAAAAATTTATTTTCACTGGATATACATATTTATCCATCAACTAAGTACATAAACATTGCGATCTCATTGTTTGTAGTGTTAAATAGTCCAGTAAATGAAGGTTCTACCTATACTAAAAGGTTGAAGGTTCAGTAAATGAAGATTGGATTTAGGTTCTACTTACCCTCCACTTCACTTTTGGACCTGTGCCGTTGGTTGCGTTTTATTTTTAGGAGTAAAAATTACCCTTAATATAAAAAATCGTATAATTGTACATTAAAGCCGGTAATTGATTCAATTCATCTTTTAATGAAGCGAATGAATGTCAATTAACAGTAAAAAACATAATTTAAGATTTTATCACAGTTTAACCCCTAAATACCATACCCTAGATTAGTTATAATTAAAACAATGTCATTGAATTCCTTATCTCCACTGACTTGCCTGAAAATTTGGGTTTAGGTTATACTTGCCCTCCACTTTAAAATTGGACTCGTCTGTTTAAAGCACAGGTGGTGTAACTCTATTTTCCATTAATTTTAGTTAAGTAATCATGTTCCGCATTAAGTGTTTTATGTTAACACAAATGGTGTAAGATATAAGTCATATAGTAACCATGCAGATAGGTAACACATTTTGTGTTATTTGTGTGTATTTGTGGACAGCCAAAATGAACTACAAGCGATATACACCACTGTTCCTGCAACTTTTTTTTTTGTTAACACGTGTCTGTGGATGTTAGTTTTTGATACGTTAAATTTTATTTGCTTATTCAATTGTATTTGGTGTAGTTGAAAATTAGTTTTTTTAATGAAGATCTCTCAGACCCAAGCCAAGTCTACAATTTAGGTTACCATAAGCTTTCAACAAAAAAGGGATTCATGTATTGTTGGGATGAAGTGACTGGATCTAGAGATGCGCAAGAAATTGGCGCTTATTTAGCCACGCAGTATAAAGAGACTCTTTTGGATGAAATGCTATTCTTTAGCTAGACCTAAAGTCGAGATCTAAAAAAAGACGACTAGTATCTTTAGTTGAGATAGATAAACCAAAACTATACAGTGGACCTCAACTTGACTAAAGAGAAAAAAAATGACATGAAAGACTTTTCCCTTTTATTCCACCCATCCAGCATACCTATTTTGAGAATCTGTTTACTTCAAAAGATGCTCAAAATATAGGGCCACTACAGTTAGATTTCAATATTGAAGATGAGTAAAAACCTATGTAAATGAAGCGTTTTTAGCTACAATATTAAATGAATTTTAAATAAAATGGTTACATTTTTAGCAAACCTTTTTGCTGAATTTTTTAAACAATATTAAATGTACCTATGTTAAATAAAATGGTTATATTTTTATTAATAATAACTTACTTTACTTTGCTTTATCGTGTCCGGACATGTCATTCATAAAATTTCGGCCCAGTATCGGGCTACGTCGGTTCCATCTTTGTTGGCGAGCCACAAATCTTCAAGGGTACCTACATCGATGAGGACAGTTTCTGCATGTAAGAAGATGTTCCATATTCTGTATTTCTCCACAGTCACAGTTCACATCATCTTGGTCTATTTTTCCCCATTTTGCCATGTTTGATTTTACTGTAGCAACCCCCGTTCTTATCCTATTCAAGGTTTTTCACGTTTTAAAGTTTGGGTCTGGCCGGTCCATTGAACCTGGGGAAGTGGAAAATACTCAGGCGGTTCATCCTGCACTGTTCCAAGGAAGTTTTTCCTAGATTTTAGTCGCTTTCGTGGTGTTCGAGCTTTGTATAGGGCATGCCGATCGTCCACGATCTGTTTAATTTTCTCTAAGTGTTCTGCAGCGCCTCTGCGTGTTGAGGGTTCTGCAAAACCCGCTGCTCTATATAGATTTGAAAGTGGCGTTGGTTTCATGCACCCGTTACTATTCTGCATGTCTCATTTAGCGCAGTATCAACTTGTTTGGTGTGGGCAGATCTGCTCCAAACGGGGCACGCATATTCAGCAGTTAAGAAACACTGTGCCTGTGCCGTTGTTCTTAAAACGCCAGGACGTGCGCCCCATTTACTTCCCGTTAGCTTTCTGAGTATGCTGTTCCTAGTTGTTACTTTCCCTCTTGTTTTTATGCAATGTTGTCTGTAGGTGAGGGACCGGTCCAGAGTTACTCCAAGATATATAGGTTGGTTTGTGTGTTCTAATGCATTATCATTTCACACAATTTGGAGTTTTCGCTTGGCTTCCTTTGTGCGAAGGTGGAAAGCGCAGACTTGGGTTTTAGAGGGATTGGCTCTCAGAGAATTCTGCAGGTAGTACGCTGTCATTGTTTTTAAGGCAGTTTCGAGTTTCTCCTCCACTTCTTCAAAACTATTTCCTTGAGCACATATTGCAAGATCGTCAGCATAGAGATTAATAATATTAGATTAATAATTATATAATATATATATATATATAATATATATATATATATATATATATATATATATAATATAATAATAAATAATAATAATATATATAATAATTTAAGATTAATAATAACTAAAAAAAACAAACCTTTGTTAATAAATTTTTAAAAAAAACTTACAATACTATATTGCTGATTTTTTTATAATAATTCCAGTAAAACATTACATAACTTAAAACAAGGTTAATGCGAGTTACACCACTTGTGCTTTAAGGGGCTCAATTGTAAATTTAAGCAATTTGGAATTATTTAGATTTCTTTACTGTTTTAATTTTTGACCACATAATTTCTACCCTTATAAAAACCACCCCCTTTGAAGAAATTCGAATAGTTGTATTTTTTTATTGAAACTATAAATACAATAATTATTTTAATCAAATGTTATGAATTTATTTTATTTCAACTTAAAAAACAACCCTTATTAAGGTGAAGTAAAGGGTAAGAGGAACCTAAATCCAAATTTTCAAGCAAATCCGTCGTGACGAAGAAAATCACATTATAATCTCGTCATTTACTCGTGTATAAGGAGAAATTTTAATTCTACACATTCCATAACTCTTTTTTTTTTGTCATTCGGCACGGCCTTATAAAACTATTTTTAAAATGACTGTGCACATGTTAGCAATTTGTTGCAATTGGTTTAAATATAATTACCCAGATTGGCATGCTAGTTTTTTTATGGAAATGATAAAAAATAGTTATTTTTGGATATCCTAATATGTAACCGGAATTACGTAAACGAACTAAGGTCAAAGATGTCACCTTACAATCAGCTGTTTACTATATAACAACTACATTAAAGCAACATGCGAATAATCTTTCAGTAGTATATAGTACATGCGCGAAAGTTTATATTGTTCCTGTCAAATGTAAAAAAAGCTTGCGAATTTTGCAATTAGTATTAACATAAAAAATAGTAGAAATATATTTCTATTTGAAACTAATGTAGGCTAGTTATTATGGACCAGAATAAACAATTTGAAAAAAAAGAAACATCTTTGTTGACATGTTGATAAAAAAAAATTGAAGAATTAACAGGAGAACTAGAAACCCGACGATTGAAAAGAATGACAAAGACGATAAGGATCTATTGACTCCAAATTCAATAGATTCGTTGACCAAAAGGAACCTACATGTAACAATAAACGGTCTAAGGGGACAGACTATTTCGGGTACACAAACTTTTGTGTTGTATCCATTTTCGTGTCTGAAATGATTATATTTTTTTACTGCTTAATATTGCACTAATATGTTAAATATACCATGTAAAAGTTTAGTTGTTTTTAATAATAAATAAAGATATAAAGAAACTAAGAATATACTATATTTTAGTTGAATGGCTATATTTTAACATTAACTTAAAGCTAGTTCCAGTATATTTTTTACCTGTATACAAAAATGTGTCTTTTTAAATTACCTGACCTTGTACTTCTACCAAAAATGATAGTAAATTGGACTTTCAGGACTGGCGTCAGGACGAATTTGTTCTCAAAAAATTAATTCGATTAAAATCTTCTTTTCTGCTTCTCCTACCGTTATAGCATTTCTCAGGTGTCCACCTGAATTTTTAATTTTTGCTGATTTTTAGGAGAATGTTGTTCTTTTTCTTCTATCGCTTTTCTGCCATCATATCGTTGCCATATTATTGACACTTATTAAATGGTGGTATCATTGTCATTTTATTTGTTTTTTTTTTTTTCACTTACTTTGGTACAAACATTATTTTAGTTATTTTATAAGTATCTTCTTTATACCTACTTAGTTTATGTTGGTGGATCGCTGGTTCACATATCGCCGGGTACAGGAATTTTTTATTAAATAAAATTTTCTAGTGTCCGTCCATTGGATCGGTATTTGTCCCAGGAGACGTAGTTCTTCAGATATAATAAGCGTGTAAGACAATGAAACCGAATTAACATAGTAACTATAGGTCGTAGAGCACAGATGTTAGCTAAATAGATTTACGACTTTATATGCATATAACTATAACATACAGCGATTTAAATGCTAAGGTTGAGCAGATGACAACACACAACGTATCTGGAAACTTTGGATTGGGAGAAACGGGTGAACGCAAATATCTGGTGTTAATTTTCACAAGAAGTAAAATGTAGAATAGGGAAGGCTAAGAAAAACTGAAACAAGAAATTAATGCAAACTACGGATCCACACCGGAATCAATTGATAGTGATTTAGAACAGCAGTGGCAATTCTTTAAAAATGCAATTATCGTACCAAGTCGCAGAGAACTCACAACAACGAGGTGCAAGAAAGGAGATTGGGTGACAGAAGAAATCTTGAAAATGATGGAGGACAGAAGGCAAAAGAATATCAACATAACTCAGTATCAACAGCTACATATTCAAATAAGAAGGAAAATAAGAGAAGCTAAAGAGACTTATTTGGAAAATGCCAAGAAATAGAAGACTTATAAAACAAATATGATAACTTCAATCTCCATAAGAAAGTTAAAGAATTAGCTGGGTTAGCAAAACAAATTATACTATAGGATAAACAAGGAAACATTTTAGTGGAGACGGAACAAAAATTAGGTAGATGGAAAGAATATATAGAGGAATTATTCCATGACCAGAGACAGGAAAATATAGATGAAGATATTCAGAGTAAAGGCGAGGGACCCGAAATAACAAAGTCCGAAGTTATGCATGCAGTATAGTTCATAAAAAATATTAAAGCTGCTGGTCCAGATGAAATACCAACTGAATTGCTAAAACTGGTCAATGAAAAAAACATAGATCTGTTCAAATACTGAACACAATCTATTCCACAGAAATCATTTCACATTGACATCAACATTTATTTGTCTACCAAAGAAAGTATATGCTAAAGAATGTAGTGACTATTGAACGATCAGTCTAATGTCACATACCTTAAAAACCCTACTAAAAATCATCCATAATAGAATACACGCTAAGCTGGAGATGGATATTAGTGATTCCCAGTTTGGATTTCGGAATGGAGTGGACACAACAGAGGCACTATTTTCTTTTAACGTGCCGATCCAAAGATGTTTGGATATTAATCGAGATCTTTATGTATGCTTTATAGACTAAAACAAGGCATTCGATAAAGTAAAACATGACCGACTTATAGAAGTACTCAAAAACAAGAATCTGGATGAGAGATATGTAATATTGATATCAAATTTATACTACATTTATACTACTCGGGTGAAACCGAAATTAAACACTGAATTAATCAGGGATGTAAAATTGTAGGATGTTTGAACTCCTTATGGTGGGATCGCAACATTTCCAAAAGGAACAAAAAGAGAATAGGGCAAACGATGGTTGAATCAGTTCTTTGTTATGGCTCTGAAGTATGGACAATTAATGCAGACCTGAAAAGAAGATTGTTGGCAGTTGAAATGGATTATTTGAGAAGAAGTGCTAGAACATCAAGGCTGGAAAGGAAAACCAACGAATCTATAAGAAATCAGATGAATGCTACAGATACCTGACGAACCAGTCAGAAGAATGCCTGACGAACGTTGGCCTCAAAAACTTCACAGATGGAAGCCCCCTGGTAGAAGAAAAAGAGGTAGACCTCGACGCTCATGGAATGAAGATATTAGAAGAGCAATGGAATCGAGAGGTTTGGAGGAGGAGCATGCCTTGGACCAAGAGGATTGGCGGAGGAGGACGTGAATACGGCGATAGCCGTCTCCAAGATGTATTCTATTTACAAATTGGATCCTGTAATATATATAAATTTATACTACAGCCAACGATCAAGTGTGAACATTGGAAGAGAACTGTCAGAAGAAGTGAAGATAAGGAGAGAGGCGAGGCAAAGTTGCATGCTGTCGCCGTTTTTTTTAATGCTTATTCTGAAGAAATCATACAAGAAGCTTTGGTAAACGAGACAGTCGGCATATAAGAGAACGGAAGTTTAATTAACAACATTAGGTATGCCGAAGATACAGTCATAATAGAACTTGGAAGACTTAGAAACAATAATGAACAAAATAATAAGATATAGCGGAGAATACGGACTCTCTCTTAATGTCAAAAAACTAAATTCATGAAGATTAGCAAGAACAACAATACAAACGAGATATTTAGCAACATTAGCCCTCAGAATAAGGCTAATTAAATGCTATGTACACAGTGTACTCTACTATATAGCTGAATCATGGACATTAAACCGGAATACAATAAATCGACTTAACGCGTTTGAAATGCGGACATTTAGAAGATTGTTAAGGATTTCATGGGTAGATAGAGTCACGAATACAGATGTGTTAGGTATTAGAGAATAGGTAGAGAGAGGGAAATGGAAATTACAATAAAAGAAAGAAAATTGCAATATCTCGGACATGTGATGAGAGGCGAAAGATACGACATCTTGAGACTCATAATTCAAGGAAAAATAGAGGGTAGGAGAAGCGCAGGAAGTTTTTATTGTGATTAAGAACTCTTTTCCTTTTTGCATTTTTAATAAAGTTCTGGTTAGTAACGTGGTCGGTATAGGATATCTTCAGGATCCTACAATAAAACCATATTTCGAAAGCCTCAATTTTCTTACTCAGGTAGCGTCTGTGAAAGTCCACGAGTCAACTCCGTACAACAGAAAAGACATAACATCGTAGTAACCATCTTAGTAACGTAGTAACTTAATCATATCTGTTAATTTTTGCTTTGTTATTGGATATCTACAGTATTTTCATAGAAAATCATATCAGCAGATTAAGAAGGTTTTTAAAGACCAGAAAGCAAATGTATGATACTTAAGTATTATTGTAGTGCAGTTCTTCTATAACTAAATAATATTCTTTATAAATAACTTTGTTAAAAAATGTTTAATTTCTTTTTCTAGGGTTTACTGTCTAATTGGTGATGGAGAAAGTGCAGAGGGATCTATCTGGGAGTCAGTCAACTTCGCTAGCCACTACGGTCTCGACAACTTGGTACTTATTTTAGATGCTAACAGACTGGGACAAACTCAACCCACCATGGTCGGTCACCAAATCGACATATACAAAAGAAGACTCGAAGCATTCGATTTCAACACCATTCCAGTCGACGGACACGATATAGGTGCCTTGGTGCAAGCCTTCGACGCTGCAGCTTCCGTTAAAGGAAGACCAACAGCTATTATTGCTAAAACTTACAAGGTAAGTGGTAAATACTGCTTTACTATTCTTTGGTCATTATTTTGATTCATAATGTAGTCAAAATGTAATGGCATGCCCATATTTTCATAAGAACATTATTATTTTTTAATTTTGTTTGCCCAATTTTTTGTAGTACCAAAGTTTTCCACTCGTGTATTGCTTTTAGTATGTGTGATTTACTCTTTTTATTGCGAATAAGCCACAATTTTACTTTAAAGTAAGTTTATTTTGACTCTTCGATCTCCACTTCTTTATTTTTTACCAAATAACAAAACAAAATGTATTAGTTTGTTAATATTTTATATTTTAAGAACAATTACTGAATAGGAACTCGAAAATAACCGTATTTTTTGCTTATTCCTAATAAAAATAGTCATAGCCTGTCTTCCTATGTCCTTTCATTTCGATTTCTCTTGGACCCTTTTCCTCCATTGTCTTTTATTCATGGTTTTTATATCGTCTTCCATGTCATCCAACCATCTCGTCCTGGGTTTTCCGCATTCCTATCGGCTCCACTTCAACATCGTCTTTGTTGTTTTCGTGCCTTCTTGTTACTGAACATATCCCAGCCATGACAGTCTTTGACTTTTCACAAATCTTACAATGTCATACCCTTCACTCAGGTCATTAACCTCGTCGTTTCTACCGATTCTCCATGTGCCGTGTTCCTCTTATATATACCGGGAGATATACTTTTTTCAATATCTTTCTCTCGAATGTCCTGAGTTGGGTTTCCTCTTTTTTTGTCATACCAAGATTTCACAACCATAGGTTACTACGGGTCTCTTCAAAGTTCTGAAGATAGTGATTTTGGTTCTTTTGTCTAATAATTTCGATGTCATAAATCTTTTATTAGCACATTATGTACGATTTACACTGGAAATACGTGCATTAATTTCGCTACTTACGGAATTCTTCTGATTGATTTATGTGGCCAGATATGTGAAGGCTTCCACACGTTCAACAGTATAGTTGTCTATTTTCATATATATCATCAATATAGTTGTATTATTTTCATTCTCAAGTGTTCTTTTGATAGTCATGTATATACTTAGTTTTTGTTTCGTTTATTTTAAGCCCTCTTTTTTGTGCTTCAGGATTAATTTCCTTGAACGTTTCCATTAGTTGTGCCTTGCTTCTACTAACAATGACGACTTCGTCTGCATATGCAGTAATTTGTACTGTTTTGGTATTTATATAGCCGGTTACATTGGTTTTCCTGATGACTGCTTCAAGACCTAGGTTGAACAGCATGGTTGAAAGTGCGTCTCCTGTCTCACCCGCATGTTGATATCAAACAGGGGAGACTGCAACGTCATTTTTATCCTGCAACGTCATTTTTATGAAGCTGATATATTTTTTTACTATTTTATTACTATTTGTTTAATATTTAATGTAAATTTACAGGGAAGAGATTTTCCAGACATCGAAGACAAAGAGAACTGGCACGGTAAACCCCTTGGAGGAGAAACCGAAAAAATTCTCAAACATCTCAAAGGTCTTATCAGAAATCAAGGCAAACTTAAATTCAACATTCCACCACCCCTCTCAGAAGTCGCACCAGTAACCATTTCAAACGTGAGACTCTCCTCCCCACCAAACTACAAACAAGGACAAGTGATGGCCACTAGAGCAGCCTACGGTAACGCTTTGGTTAAGTTAGCAGAAAGCAATCCAAGGGTAGTAGCTCTCGATGGTGATATGAGCAACTCAACTTTCTCCGAAGCCATGAAGAAATACGGGCCAAAGAATTTCATTGAGTGCTTTATTGCCGAACAAAATCTTGTTGGTGTAGCTATGGGAATTAGCTGCAGAGACCGTACCATTGCTTTTGTATCCACCTTCGCTGCTTTCTTCACAAGAGCTTTCGACCAAGTAAGTACATAAATAAAAGTTACTTATAACCAACGTGATTGCGATTTTATAAACTAGTACTTTTTATCAATGCTAAATCTCATGTTGTTGTATTATAATGTTCATTTATTCCATTAGTTGCAACATGGATATCACAAATAAGCTGTAGCTATTTCACAGTAGATATGAAGCTGTAAACAATTTTGAGAATTTCAGTTAGTAATAAAGTAGGTAATAATTTATTAAAAATAACTTGATAGCATGTTGTGGGCCATCTGCATCTCCCCGTATCAGCTACGCCTCAAGATCTCTTTGAGGATAGTTCTTTACTTGCAAAAACTTGCAGTATTTTGAACTTAAGAAAAGATGCTTTTAAAATATTCAAAAGAAATTGAAAGTAAGATTAGGCATACAATGACCTATACTAACACGAAATAAACTAAAAAAAGCCGTTACTTGACACGGTTACTAGTAGTTCAAGCCTTTGTTCTCCCTGTTAGAAAAAAATCAGAATATTAGTAATATTGGAAGGCATGCATTAAATTTAAGATTTATTAATTTTTCAGATCCGTATGGCCGCCATTTCTCAATCCAACATCAACATCTGCGGTTCTCACTGTGGTGTTTCTATTGGTGAGGATGGCCCCAGTCAGATGGCTCTTGAAGATCTTGCTATGTTTAGATCTATTCCTGGAAGCACTGTATTCTACCCATCCGATGTTGTAGCAGTAGAAAGAGCAGTAGAATTAGCTGCCAACACCAAAGGAATTACTTTCATTCGTACAGCCAGAGCTCCAACTGCTGTTGTTTACCCCAATGACCAGGTCTTCGAAGTAAGTTTTTCTTAATTTTTTTTTTAATTTTTATTTATTGCTATAATGCTTCTGATTGCATTTGTGGTATTAGTACAAGCAAATGGGGTTTAAAAAAGGTAAATACTTCATAAATTCATGTTAGAAGAACTACATGATGGAACCAAAAATGAGATTACCAATTAACTATGTAAACTATAGAAAGAAGACTTTTGATATGGTGAAAGCAAGGAAACAATTTAGAAATATTTATAATTAGGACCAGCTGTTCAATTTAAGAATATAAAAAAAATTTACCTGCATTTTAAGCCGACATTTAAGTCCAAAAGATAGGAAGTATGGGTGAATGGACCAAATATGTCACTAAAGTTTACTATGTAAAAGAATGTGGCGCAATTGCAAATTATGTATGTAGTATACATTCTAAACTACACAAATAAAAAAAGAAAAGAGGCGATTACAAATCAGGTAGTTCGTTAACTAAAAATACTTTTCTTGTAAATAATTGTACATAGAAACAATCTTTATATTATTGCTTTCAGGTTGGAAAAGCCCTTGTACCAATATCCACCAACAAAGACCAAGCACTGATCATAGCAGCAGGAATTACTCTACACGAATCTCTGATCGCAGCAAAGGATTTGGCCAAAGCTGGAATTCACGTAAGAGTTTTGGATCCGTTTACCATCAAACCCATCGACAAACAAGGAATCATCAACAACGCCCACCAAGCTGGTAACAGAATTTTGGTGGTTGAGGACCATTACCCAGAAGGTGGTATTGGAGAGGCAGTTTTATCTGCTTTAGCTGAAGAGAGAAATATTATTGTTAAACACGTAGCCATTCCAAGAGTTCCTAGATCCGGTAGACCCGCAGATTTGTTGAACTACTATAAGATTGATGCTAAGAATATTGTAAACCATGTTGATGAATTACTCAAAAAGTAGATTGTAAGTTATTAAATACACATTTTTCTAACTAAATGCAGTTTTATTTTTTTTTACTTTTTTAAACTTTTCCCAGATAAGCAAATGAATAAAAAAATATGGTAACAAATAAGGAAAGAACTGTGTTTGAATAGGAAACGTTTTGCGTCAATTTACGGACCTAATAGAAGCCATAGAATAACGATAGAATCAACTGGGCAATTCTAGAATGCAAAACATCCCAAAAAATCTGTCATGGATGAACTACGGAAGATTCTCGATGGTTTCAGAATGGTTGCCGGATTTTTAAAAAAATCTAGAGAGTGGATTATTCTGGAACTTTCGAAAAAATTTGATTTCATGAAAACGGGTTACACCAAAACAGGTGCTTGTGGAATTGTGGAAAACATGTTTTGGAATAACCGCAACAACAAACGAAATTGTCCTTAACGTGAGAAATTTAGATTGTTCCTATTAAAAAATATCTTATTACCACTGCTTCATATAGAATTAGGAATCTTTAAAAATTTTATAAAACAGTTAAACCCAGAAGAAAACAAGTAAAATAAAGATAAAAGAAGAAATTTCAACTTATCTTTCTTCTTCTACATGAATATTTAATAGACTGGACATTTGTCATTTGATGACAGATAAAGGGTTCCACAATTCACTCATTGATTGGAGCTTTTGCCATGGTTTTGTCCAAAAGTAGTTGAAAATATTTTTATAATTCATCGGTCTAAAATTTGAAGACTCGGCTCTTTCGTGGGATTGTTTTAGGTCTTCTTGGATACAGGTTTGTTATAGCTATTTGTAAACCAGCAGATGATAATTAGTTTTTACAGCGCCGTAGTCACACAGATAATTTTTAGCGTACGGTCCCATTTTTTCAGATTGTATTTTCAGTAGTTCACTTCACTCTGCAACCAGTTTAGAGGTTTCTACATGAAGAAAGGTAAGTTTGATCCGGCTGTAAAGAATGGTAAAGTATGTAAAAAGCTGGTAAATAACCGGCTGATATCTTCAATAAGAAACAAACTGCACTGCATGAACATGGTAAAGTAATATTTGAAGTAGAGCACAAACTTAAAGAATGGGAAAATTACGTCACGAACCTATTCGAAGACGATAGGAGTAGTTCACCTCCCGATATTACCAACTGCGACGGACCCCTAATAATACGCTCTGAGGTTATAAAAGCCATACAATCATCAAAAGATGGCAGAGTGACTGGTCCTGATAAAATGATGAAACTGAAATATACAAGCTTATAAATGATAGCAATATTTTAGAGGCTATAACTTCGTTTTTCAATACCATTTATACCAGCGGACAACTACGTTGGTCTAATTCACTGTGTATAGCTCTACTTAAGAAGACAACAGCAAAAACCTGTGCTGATTATAGATCCATCAGTTTGTTAAACCACTTATTGGAAATTTTTCTGAAGGTAATACATAGTCGTATCTACAATAAATGCGAGAAATACATGGATAACACTCAGTTTGGTTTCCGTAACGGGTTTGGAACAAGAGAGGCACTATTTGGAATAAACATACTTACTCATAGATGTCGAGATATATCTGTAGACATATACTGTTGTTTTACTGACTTCCAAAAGGCGTTTGATCGTGTTAAGCACTCTATATTGATCGAAGCTCTAAAAGAAATTGGCTTGGACGGCAGAGATGTTCGAATAATTGCAAATTTATATGGGAATCAAACAACATCAGTTTTAGTATATGGTGTGGAATCATAAGCTCTCAATATTAAAAGAGGAGTACGGCAGGGATGCCTCTTGTCGCCCCTGCTTTTCAACGTTTACTCAGAAACAGTTTTCAGAAAACCAGTTTCTGAAAAACAAGAGGGAATACTTGTAAATGGTAAAGTCATCAATAATTTGCGATATGCGGACGATACAATACTCTTAGCTTCTAGTCCAGAAGATCTGCAAATACTACTTGCTAGTGTCGTTGAGAGTTGTAGGGAGGCAGGTCTGGATCTGAACATACGGAAAACCAAAATACTCGTAATAAGTAAATAACAGCATATAAAACCTATATACAGAGTGGCCCAAAAATCTGGAAACGGCTAATTATCTCGTAAATTACTAGACATAATTATACAAAATTTGAGATACGCCTATTTTGGGATACGAAGATTCCATATTTGGTATTTGCAATGTTGACAGATTTTCAGTTTCTCTTATATTACTAGTAACTTTGGTTTTTCAAATACATCACCCTGTATATTCAGTCATTATTGGAATCTCCTATTAAATAGGAGTTCAACCATATGTAACACTTATGATTTTATGTAGTCTGGAAGGTCTTAAATACATAAAACAGAAGTCTGGCAACGCCTAAATTGTTTCAATAAATTTTTTAATACTAATTATTTTCAAATACATTAAAACGTAGCAATTAATAGTTTAGAATATTTTTTAACATAATAGTTACGTTATTAAGTGTTCAAAATGTGCTCCATTTGTGAGTTGACAGCACCCTAATCGATGGTAGAATGCGTCTACCACATTTCTTCATGATTGTCTAGAAATTATTCGAGATTCATCGATAATTCATTGCCTTAGATATGCAAGACTTGCTGGTTAAGTTTTGTAAACTGAATTTTTCAAGTATCTCTAATAAAAATATTCTTTAGGATTGAGATCGGGTGAACGTGGAGGCCATTCAATTCTACCTTGTCTAACAATTTATCGTCCGGGAAATATCTCATCTAAATAAAGCCGAACATTTACACCAAATATCTGACGTTAAATTTCTTTCGATAAAAAATGGCCCAATTAAATAAGTACCTACTATAACTGACCATACATTTAATTTTTGTGGTCTTTGAGTATGGTTTTCACGCTGATAAAACGGTGCAAAATATGTAGATTTTAACAAATTTAAATATTTAAATGGGGAATGCTGTGATTTTGACATGTGAACAAAAAGTTCTGCAATTTAAATTGCTTTTCTAAAATGCCGTTCTCTAAACCGTTCTCCTATTCATAAGACGACGGTACAAAAAACTGTAAGGCGATTTGAGGAATCTGGAGAAGTAAAAGATAGATACCGATCAGGTTGACCGAAAGGAGTTATCAATGACAACAAAACTTCAGAAATAAGCAAAGTTTTGTTGAAGATCCACATACATCCACAGGGAGGGTTGCACAAGTACATGATGTAGGTCATTCTTCAGTCTTACGTTTATTACGTAAAAATAAATTTATATCAACCAAAATTAACTTATTGCAAGAATTAAGTGAAGATGACTTTGGTCGTAGATTAGAGTTTACTGAGGTAATGATGGATAAGATTGAAAATTATTAAAATTTCGTTAACCGAATATGTTTTTCCGATGAAGCAACTTTTACACTGTGTGGAAGTGTAAATCGACACAATTTAAGGAACTGGTGTGACGTAAATTCACACGTGAAAACCATACTCAAAGACCACAAAAATTAAATGTATGGTCAGATATAGTAGTTACTGTAATGAAATGCAAAACCTTTATAAACTAGGTTTTAATATACAAGAAATTAGCATTGTTTTGTTTGAATGAATAACATGACAATTACATATGACATTAACTAAAACTAAGATGACAAATGACAAACACAGTTCACAGACCACAGGACATTCACCCCAACTTTATTTTTGAACAAAGTCTTTAAGGTAAGCAGGAGTGTTTCTTTCCCTGGTACCTCTTCTAATAAGACTGTGTTTATTTTCTTCCTCTAAAACACTTTCAATATGACCTTGATCTTCCAGAATGTTAACAGGAGAAATATTTGGATTTTCCTCACATATACTCAATCTAGGGCTTGGTGGATCTTTGATAAACTGTTCATTAGAAACCGCAGATTCCGATCCACTAACACAGTCCAGAGATGCATCTCCTCGTGGTGCAAGTTGTCTTAAGGCTACTGTTGTTTCTTTACCATCTTCACGTCTAACAACAGCATAGTTTGGATTTGCTTCAATTAGCTGTACTTCTTCAACGAGGGGTTCATATTTGGACTGCCTCACATTTTTTTTCATAAATACTTTTCCGGGGGTTATCAACCATGAAGGAAGTGCAGCTCCATTTATAGCTTTTCTGGAATGATGAAACATTCGCTCATGAGGGGTACTGTTTGTAGATGTACACAAAAGAGAACGAATTGAATGAAGAGCTATCTCAACTACTTCTTCCCACTGTTCAGTTTTTAAATGTTTAGATTTTAATGCAAGAGAAATAGTTTTCCATATAATTCCATTATATCTTTCTGTCTGGCCATTTCCTTCAGGATTGTAAGATGTTGTTCGGCTTGTTGGTATTCCTTGTGAATGGAGAAATGTTTTGACTTCTTGAGACATAAATGCCCCCCCTTGGTCTGAATGGATATAACTAGGCATTCCAAATAAAGAGAATAAGTTTGTAAGACACTTCACAACAGTTTTCGCTGAAACATCTTGACATGGATATACAAAGGGGAATCGAGAATATTCATCAACAATTGTTAGGATATATTTGTTATGAGATCTAGATGGAAGCGGTCCTTTAAAATCCAGAGACAATCTTTCAAAAGGCGAAGTAGCTTTAATTAATCTCCCTTGAGTTTTCAAAAACTTTGGTTTTATTTCTGCACAGATAGGACAGCGATTGGTCATTTCACGGACTTCATCAATAGTATATGGTAAGTTGCGTGTCTTTATCCAATGGACCATTCTGGTGATTCCTGGATGACACAAGGATTGATGTAGTTCAAATAGACTTGGTCGAGGATTTATTGAACAGCTCACTCGTGAGAAAGTATCTGGCACTACATTCTCAACTCCTGGTCGGTACTGAATATCGAAACTGTAGCATGATAATTCAAGGCGCCATCTGATAATCTTCTCATTTTTTATCTTACTAGTGTGGCGCATATTGAACATAAAAGAGACAGACTTTTGATCAGTTATAAGTCGAAAATGTTTACCTATCAAGAAATGTCTCCATTTTCTAAGAGCTTCCACTATTGCATAAGCCTCTTTTTCCACTGATGAATGATTTCTTTCACTTTTTGATAAGGTTCTTGAAAAGAAAGCAACAGGTCTTCCTCCTTGGCTAAGAGAAGCAGCAATACAAAAATCTGAAGCATCAGATTCAACGATAAAAGGAATCTTGTCATCAATTGTAGTAACAGCTGAAGAAATAATTTCAGATTTAAGAATTTGGAAAGCTTCAGCTGCTTGTTCTGTTAAAGGAAAAGTATTGCATGTGACTAGTTTTTGTATCTTTTCTGAAAATTGTGGGATAAATTTGGAATAATGTGCAAACATTCCGACAGCTCTCTTTAGTGATTGTGAATCGTTTGGTAAGGGTAACTTCTTTAATGGTTCAAGTCTTTCAGGATCAGGTTTTAAGGTCTGATTTTCTATTTGATAACCCAAAAGTTTGATTGAATTTAGTGTATAAGAACTTTTATTTTGATTTATTGTTAGATTGTATTTCTTCGCTACTTCCATAAATTTATTAAGATTTTCATTATGTTGTTGTTGATTTAATCCACAAACCGTAATGTCATCAAGATATGCATACACACCTTTTAAATGTTCGGATTTAATAATACCATCGATAACCCTTTGAAAACAAGCCACTCCGTTGGTTACCCCAAAAGGAATCCGGCAAAATTGGTATAGTTGGCCGTTGGCTTCAAAAGCAGTGTATATTTTCTCTTCATTTTTAATTGGAATTTGATGGTATGCATTTTTAAGATCAATAGTACTGAAGACAGAATATCTTGCTACTTTTCTAACAATATCTTCAACATCTGGGAGAGGATAGGCATCTAAGTAAGTAAATTTATTAATTGTTTGTGAATAATCTACCACCATTCGCTTTTTGTGTGTTTCACTTTTTGTAATAAGTACTTGTGCACGCCAAGGAGAGTTGCTTTCTTCTATGATTCCATTCGATAGCAGATACTGTATCTCGTCAGATATGAATTTTCTATCTTCAGTTGAAAATTTTCTTGATTTAGTTGCCCTCGGTTTGCAATCATTTGATAGATTGGAGAATAATTTGGGTGGCTCTATATTTAAGTATGCCAAACTACAAATGTTATCTATATGATCAATAACTAAAGGCATTTTTGAGCCAGCAAAAGTGATTTCTAGAGAAGAATGTTGTTTAAGCAAGTCATGACCTATAACTACATCAGCACATAAATCTTGAATTATTGATAATTTGACATTTTTATATGAATGTTCGTTTATTTCTAAATTAACAAAGCAGTGTCCTGAGATAGTCGTTCTGAGTGCTGTTGAAGCCATTATTATGCTTGCATGACTTCTAAATGTTTTCACGTTTATAGACAATGCATAATTCTTACTGATATATGACTCAGAACTACCTGTGTCTATTAAACTTTCAGCTGTATTTCCATTCACCTTTATCTCAGTAACACTTTTAGATAAGCATTGAGGGGCAGCAGCAAGATTTCTAACATTCGAACTAGATGTAGTAGTAGCTAAAACAGCAGCTGATACTGAATTGGGCATCTGAAGCCTACATACCTTGGAAAAATGTCCAACTTTCGAGCATTTCTTACAAACTTTGTCTCTAGCAGGGCATAGGCTACGAGGATGCCTTTCAGTTGATCCACAAAAGTAACATTTCCAACTTTTCACAGCAGCAGAAGTATAATTAGTGTGCTCTCTGGTTTCAGAAGAAATTGCATTAATAATTTGTACAGGAGTTGTATAAGCCTCAGAGTGTTTTGAAGCTGACTCCAGAGACTGGGCTTTTACTATGGCATCTTGCAGAGTAATAGTGTTGTTTTCTAGTAAACGTTGTCTTATGTCATTAGAAAGAATGCCATTAATAAAAGAGTCTCTTATATAATCTTCTCTATTTTGGTCTGCAGAAACGGCTAGAAAATTACAGTCTTTGGAAAGCACTTTAAGATGTTGAACGTATTGACCTATATTTTCACCAGTTTGTTGTTTTTTTGTCATTAGGATATGTCTGGCAAAAATTTCATTTTTGGGTTTAACAAAAGCTGCTTCAAGAATACTTTTGGCTTCAGAATACTTTCTACAATCAGAGATGAGTTCATAGATATTGTTGCTCACGTAATTTACCAGTAGTTTGAATTTCTCCTCCTCTGAAACATCAATCACAGAGGAAATAAAGTTTTCAAAGGTAGCTTTCCAATGCATCCATTCTTGAGACGATCTAGGAGAGTTAGGATCAGCATCGAATCTGTCTGGTCGTAGTAGCTTATCCATATTTGATATTTCTTGTATATTAAATTGTAATGAAATGCAAAACCTTTATAAACTAGGTTTTAATATACAAGAAATTAGCATTGTTTTGTTTGAATGAATAACATGACAATTACATATGACATTAACTAAAACTAAGATGACAAATGACAAACACAGTTCACAGACCACAGGACAGTTACTTATTCAATTGGGTCATTTTTTATCGAAAGAAACTTAACGTCAGATAGTTGGTGTAAATGTTCGGCGATATTTAGATGAGATATTTCCTGGACGATAAATTGATAGACACGGTAGAATTGAATGGCCTCCACGTTCACCCGATTTCAATCATAAAGATTATTTTTATTAGGGATACTTGAAAAATTCAGTTAATAAAACTTAACCAGCAAGTCTTGCAGAGCTAAGGCAACGAATTATCAATGAATCTCGAATAATTTCTAGAGAATCATGGAGAAATGTGGTAGACGCCTTCTACCATCGATTAGAGTGCTGTCAACTCACAAATTGAGCACATTTTGAACACTTAACAACGTAACTACTATGTTAAAAAATGTTCTAATCTATCAATTGTTACGTTTTAATGTAGTTGAAAATAATTAGTATTAAAAAATTTATTGAAACAATTTCGGCGTTGCCAGACTTCGGTTTTATGTATTTATGACCTTCCAGATTACATAAAATCATTAGTGTTACATATGGTTGAACTCGTATTGAATAGGAGATTCCAATAATGACTGAATATACAGGGTGATGTATTTGAAAAACCAAAGTTACTAGTAATATAAGAGAAACTGAAAATCTGGCAACATTGTAAATATCAAATATGGAATCTCCGTATCCCAAAATGGATGTACCTCAAATTTTGTACAATTATGATTAGCATTTTAAGAGATAATTAGCTGTTTCCAGACTTTTGGGCCACTCTATATCTATATATGAAAATAATACCAAACTTTAGCAAGTTGAGTTTAACCACTTGAGGCTTTCGAAATGAGGTGCTATAGAAGACTTTTAAAAGTTTCCTGGGTGTCCAAACGCAGTCCAGGACGAAGAAGAACCTCATAGTTGAAGAACTTGCGAGATTGGTATGGTGTTGATACAAGCATGCTATTTAGTGCGGCAGTGAATAAAATTAAGATAGCTATGATGGTAACCAACGTTCTGAAAGGACATGGTACATGAAGAAGAAGAAGAAGACGTTCTCTAGGCCTTGTCGTTATACAAATTTAATAATTTAGAACATTTTACACTCACGTATATAAAAACAGATAAGACTGATGTCGCGTGTAGGTCAAAACAAACGAAGTAGGAACAAGCGAGCAACCTTTGGTTAAAGAAACTAAATTCGACATGTCTAAAGCGAAAGCTTTGCTTTGCTGGATATCCTTTCCAAATAAGCGTTCCATATAAGCCAATTATCTAGTATTACTCCTAGATATTTAACGTCATTTGCCTCTTTGATGATGGGTTCCTCCATACAGATCGGGCATCCAGATAGTATCTATCTAGATCCGTCTCCTTGTGAAACTGACTACTACGGTTTTGCTAGGATTAATAGAGAGTTTTTCCTGCGGAGTTGTGTTTTTCTCCAAATTAGAAGACATACTTAAAAACAAAGGACGATACATATTGTATACATTCTAATTTATAGAAAAACACTACTCACACAGTAAATATTATTCAGTTTTTTGTTTCCTGAAAAGTGCATTTTATAATATATGACATTTTGCATTAACGGCAACGATATGGACGATGTAAACACTAGAAGAAAGTAAGACTAAATTCATGGAACGACTAGAAGAAAGGAAAAAGTAATAAAAACGTAAAACTCATGATAAAGTATAGGAAAGTATGGATAAAAAAAACAAATTCAAGACAGTTTTCCACGAATGCCTGGGATTTTGGAAAAGAAGTATGTTTAAATCAGATGTCATTTTATTTATACATTTTTTTGTTCTTATTTTCTTGTTTAAATGAAGCATTGTTCATTGTAGAATATTTTCACTCACTTCTTTATTTCGGTACAAGTTAAACGAAATTAATAAAACGCACATTATTGATACCCTAATATAATACCTGCACTAAGTAATTACGTGTTTGTTTTTTATTGTGGCAATCATCGAACTCATTAATCAAATATGACATCCATATCCATCCAGTTGATGTCGACGAGGAATTTGAAGGATAGTTCTGTACAGTCATTTCCACCGCATAATGTGATTAGCAATATTCTGGAAATTACCAATATTTGACCTCAATTAATAAATTTTTTTAATTTGGAACAATCAATTGATTATACATTAGAGAAACTGTTTTTTTTTTCTGGTTACACTCATTTGGTAGTTATTCCCTATGTCTATTTTTCTATGGTTTCTATGTTCTCAAGAATGAACAACGTAATATTAATTTAATATACAGGGTGAGTCATGAGCAACTTTACATACTTCTACCATATGTAGAGTCCCTCAGGGAGCATATCATGTGGCCACTAAAAAATGTCAACTCCGCTTCTTTATTAATTAACAGGGTGATTTGTGTAATTGACCATTTATTTCATTTTACTATAGTTTTTATACGGCTCATTTAATTTTTTTTATTTTTGCATGATACAATACACTACTATCAAGCATTCGACTGGTATTAGCTAAACTAAAAAATTCCAGGACTGGCTTTGGAAAAATTAATTTAGGGATTCGTATTAAATATTACACCCTGTATATATATATATATATATATATATATATATATATATATATATATATATATATATATGTTTTAAAATGCAATAAGTGATTTTCAAACTACATAAATAGCCAATGAAAACGACATATGCGACGATGTTGTCGCACTTTTATTAAATTTTTAGTGAACGATCAAATCTTACCAAAAATAGAACAACCATAATGAAGTATCTAATTATAAAGTTATAAATTTCAAACATTTTAATTGAAATGATAAACTGAGTCACTGCACAACAAAAAACAGTAACTACTAACAATAACGAAGAACAATTTAAAAAAAAACTAAAAATATGTACATAGTTATGATAAATTAGAACTGGAAAAGATACAATAATGGTAACAAAATAAAAATAATTCAAAATAGATTTTCGAAATGGAACCCTGCAGCCTGTACACATTTTTGTTGTCGAATTGTTAATTGACGTATTGAATTACGGATACTCTGGGGATCCTTACTAATAGTATTACAACAATGTATAATTCTATCAATTAATTGTTGTCGGTTATTAATATTCACTGCGTAAACTAGTTGCTTCAATCGTCTCCAAATATGGTAATCAACGGAATTGAAATCAGGGGATCTTGAAGGCCACGAAATAGGACCTGCACGTCCTATCCACCTGTTGCCATAAACATTATTGAGATGTTGTCTCACTGTCAGTAAAAAGTGTGGGGGTCATGCTGAAAATACATCCCTCGGATAGCAACGTTTCTAGAAAGAAAGCATTTTCTAGAAAGTTCAAATAGACCTGCCCTGTTAAAGGACCATCAAAAAAGTGAGGACCTACTAATTGGTTATTTATGACACCAATCCACACGTTAACCGAAAACCTTAACTGAGAACTACGTTCTCGAATAGCATGGGGATTTTCTTCTGCCCACACATGTGAATTTCGTGAATTATTTATCCCGTCTCTGGTAAATTGGTTTTTATCTGTAAATAGTGTCCTGTATAGCGTTGGTCGATTATTGTTAATCCATCTACAAAATTCCAACCTATCGATCTCATCTCCAGCATGTAGTCGCTGAACCATTTGAATGTGATATGGGTATAGATTATTTTTTTGTAAGACCCCACTTACTTTTGATTGAGTAACATTGAGTTCTCGACTTACTTGTCTAGTGCTTATTGTAGGGTTCATAGTAACGGCGTCCATAATGTCATCTTCGTGCGCTACATCTACATGTCGCTCTGTTGTTCCACTAGGAAAAGTGCCATTTTCTCGCAAATAATTAAAAAACTGACCCAAATGTTGGATGACTGGGAGTTCGACAATTAGGAAATCTCCTGCGATATTCTCTACTAGCAGCCCTACCATTCCCATTACAGAATCCATAAACAAATATTATGTCTATTTCTATGCATATTCTGTGGTCGAAAACTGATGTGGCATTTTGAACGAAAGTAACAAAAGCTCTACCAAAACTAACACAATGTACTTAACGTAGATATGACAGAAGAAATATGTATTCTTGTACACATAAATAACAATTGATAATGACAATAATGACAATGGGTATAAAATATCAAGAAACGTCAAACGGTCAACGCCAACCTTCATTTTAAACTTTTTTAGATTTATTTTTATTTAGTACAGTAGATGCAATGTATTATTATTTGACATAAAATTTTAATCATTTACAATCAACAAAAACTAACACATACAAGAGATTTGACTTTTTAATCAATTTAATTTATTATTTATCGAAAATAATGCCCCAATACGATCTATGAGTAAAAATTTAAAATTGAAAACAATTGATTCTATCGTAGAGATAATACAAAGTGACAGTAAAGATGTTAATTTTCTACGTATTAGATTATGTTGTAGGAACTCATTTTACTTAAAATGTTTGAAATTTATAACATTTGTTTAAATTAATACCTTATAATTTGATACTTCATTATGGTTGTTCTATTTTTGGTAAGATTTGTTCGTTCACTAAAAATTTAATAAAAGTGCGACAACATTGTCGCATATGTCGTTTTCATTGGCTATTTATGTAGTTTGAAATCACTGATTGCATTTTAAAAAAAATATATATACAGGGTGTAATATTTAATACGAATCCCTAAATTAATTTTTCCAAAGCCAGTCCTGGAATTTCTTAGTTTAGCTAATACCAGTCGAATGCTTGATAGTAGTGTACTGTATCATGCAAAAATTAAAAAATCAAATGAGCCGTATAAACACTACAGTAAAATGAAATAAATGGACAATTACACAAATCACTCTATTAATTAATAAATAAGAGGAGTTGACATTTTTTAGTGGCCACATGATATGCTCCCTAAGGGACTCTACATATGGTAGAAGTATGTAAAGTTCCTCATGACTCACCTGTATTTTGTTTGTTTGACAAAGCCACAAATAGCGGATGCTATTTCTGTAAGTTAATTTTAATTTCTTTTTGACTGTTTCTTTTTTTTATTTTTCACTGAATCTATTTTTCACATGGGAACTGTCTAAACATTTTAAAACCAATAACGGGCTGCGCCAGAGAGATCCTCTCTCCTGTATACTGTTTAATCAGGCTCTGGAAAAAGTAATAGGCCTATGTCATAAAATCACAACCACCGGTTCAATAAATGAGTGAAAATCCTTGCCTCTGCTAATGATATCAATATTGGGAGATCAGAAAACACTGGTCTGCAACCAAACTCGCCTTCCACAAATTTTATCATAAATATGAAGATTTAAAGATATCAATGCTGTAAATATAACATTTTTATGAACAACTCAAACAACTTCTACAATAGACAAGAAAGGAAGAAATTACTATAATAATAGGTGATTTAAATGCAAAGATAGAAAAAGGCAAAGTCGACAATATAATAGGTGATTATGGTTTAGGAATAAGGAATGCTAGAGAAGGCAGATTGGCTTAATGTTGTCAAGAAGAAAACCTGGCAATTATGAACACATCGTTTCGATTACCTCCCCCTAGACTGTATACCTGGAGGTCACTACAGGATAATGAACAAAATTGCATTAGAAATCAGATCGACTTTATTCTAACCAATCTAAGATTTAGAAATTCCATTGTAAGCGTTAGGACTCTTGCTGGAGCAGATGTCTCTTTAGACCATAATCTCCTTGTCTCAAAAATGAAACTGAGGGTAAAAAAGATAATAAAATCCAAAAGTTCTAATGTCTTCGGTCCACTATTGTTTCGATTTTATCACCCGTATATTTATGACTTCTATATTACATGCCCTTCTTTGTTTTCGCTTATCTCCCTATTCAACACACTTTTCCCTGATATTCGTCGCAGTATTTCCATCTCGGTTGTTTCTAGTAGTTGTCTTGTTTTAGATGCGTCAGGTCTTGTCTCCACTGGGTATGTTAATATAGGTCTAATTCCTGCTTTATTGATTCTTGTTTTTGTGTTTTGTCTTAGGTGTTTGTTCTTACGTTGCTAAATAAAGTAACGATTCCATTTTTTTCATGCTTTTCTCATTATATATTTGCCATAGAAGTTCAAGATGTTGGTGATAGAATATATCCTTGGCGTATTCCCTTACTGTCCTGGATTGGACTTACTGTTTTTAATTCTTATTCTGTTTTTATTATTCTCGTATAGGCACTTTACGAGAGCTGACATGATTAGGAATTCCATCTTCTTCTTCTAGTTCCATGACCGTTAGCGATCGTTGGATATCATGTTGACTACCATATTCGCTATCGTGACTTTATTGACAGCAGCTCTAAATAACGATGTAGTTGATTTTCCATACCATTTTGTGTCTTGTCTTAGGTGTTTGTTCTTACGTTGCTAAGTAAAGTAACGATTCCATTTTTTTCGTGCTTTTCTGAGTATATATTTGCCATAGAAGTTCAAGATGTTGGTGATAGAATATATCCTTGGCGTATTCCCTTACTGTCCTGGCTTGGACTTACGGTTTTTAATTCTTATTCTGTTTTTATTATTCTCGTATAGTCACTTTACGAGAGCTGACATGATTAGGAATTCCATCTTCTTCTTCTAGTTCCATGACCGTTAGCGATCGTTGGATATCATGTTGGCTACCATATTCCCTATCGTGACTTTATTGACTGCAGCTCTAAATAACGATGTAGTTGATTTTCCATACCATTGCCTTAAATTTTTCAGCCATGATGTTCTTCTTCTACCAGGACTACGATTACCTTGGATCTTTCCCTAAATGATCAGATGTAAAAGATCATATTTTTCAGGGTGTCTCTTAATGTGACCGAAGTATTCCAGCTTGCGTTTCTTTATTATATTGATCAGTTGTGTTGTTTGGTTCAGCCGTCTAAGGACCTCCTCATTGCTAACTCTGTCGACCCAGCTTATTTTCAGTAGTCATCTGTATAACCACATCTCAAAGGCTGTCAAGCGTTTAAGGATAGCCTCAGTTAGATTCCACGCTTCCACTCCATACAGCAGGACAGGAAAGATGTAGCAAGATGTCATTCGAAGTCTAAGGTCAATGCTAAGATCGTGACTGCATAGTAGGTACGTTTCTCATTTTTACAAAGGCAGTTCGGGCTTGTTCTATTCGGCTTTTAATTTCTGCGGTTGGATCCCAACTCTCATTGATATTACTGCAGAGATACACGAGTTTCTCTACTCTGTCCAGTGTGGCATCTCCGACTTTTATACCGTCATCCTGTATATAATTTTGTTTGCTAACTATCATATATTTAGTTTTCTTAACGTTGAGTTTTAATCCATACTGATCACAAGTCTATTTTATTTTGTTCATTAGATTTTAAAGGTCTTCTCCGCAATTAGTAAGCACTAAGGTATCGGCATATCTAATATTCATCCGACAGTTCTTGTTCAACCTTTATTCTTGACACTTGATGCCAATATAGATTTGTAATTATTATTCCTAGATCTTTATCGTCCAATCCAGCTGTTTCCAATATTTCTAGCATTTTGTTATGTCGGACTTTATCAAAAGCCTTTTCAAAATCGATTGCACAAATGTACACATTTTGATTTATATCTCTGCATCTCTGTACTAGCACCTGTATACTAAACAAGACTTCTCTTGTACCCAAGCCACTCCTAAACCCTAATTGAGTATTGCTTATTCTGGCCTCTAACAGCGTGTAAATTCTGCTGTGTATTACTCTATTACTATAAAAAGATCTTCAAAACGTGACTCACCAGATTTATTGTCCGATAATCACCGCATGTCTTTGGACGATGTTTCTTAGGTATTGTGACAAATGTCGACTTTAACCAATCAGTTGGTAATATCCCAGTGTCATAAATTCTGTTAAAAATATTACACAGAGTTTTAATTCCATTTTCTCCCAAAAACTTTAGTATTTCAGAACTTATTTCATCGGAGCCAAGTGCTTTTCCATTTTTAGCCGTTTGTATTGAACGTGTAAGCTCACTTTCTGTTATAGATGGACCTGATATAGCAATCGGTGTATAGTGTTCTAAAATCTCATCTTCAAATAATTCAGAAATGTAGTTTTCCCATTCTTTTAACTGTTCATTGATGTCTAATATTCTGTGTTCCTTTCTGTCTTCTAAACTTTGGGATACTTGTTTCCGTTTGTTTCCAGCGACCTCTTTTAATTTCTTGTGCAGATGAAATGTATCCTGTTTCTTTTCATATTGTTCAATTTCATTACATTCTTTACTATGAAATTGTGTTTTCGCGTGTCTTATCTTCTGCCTGATTATTGCGTGGTTCCTCTTGTATTCGTTTTTATCTATATTTCTGACTTCTCTTCTTTGATCCAGAAGTATCAGTATTTCTTCTGTCATCCCCCCTTGTTTTTTTTTGCTTTTAGCGCACTCAATTTTGTTTCTTGAACAGTCTTTAAGACGTCTTTAATTTTCGTCCAGTTTTCCTCAGTACTTTCCTCTTTGCTTGATGTTAACTTCATTTTTTGTTCTAATATACTCCATATCTTATAGAATTGTCACTAAAACTTTTCAGTTTACACAGTCAAATGCCTTCTGGAATTTTGAATTTTTGGGGCTTTTCAATGAGCCGTCAGGGAATATTGAGAATTTGCCCCCTTGTGCCGTTAACCTTCGTTAAGTGTGACAAAAATTATTTAATGGAAAATAGCATTTTAACATTAAAAGAAAAAGAAGCATTTTCCAGTCTTGGTATTGACGTTTAAAAAAAATAATGAAAGTATATTATATAACCGTCGGCAATTCCGTTAAAAAGCGAGCATCGAAAGGCATACAGACAGCACGTTATTATAAAAATGTTGTCGTAAAAACTGATTAGAATTTCACCCCCATGCTAAATTGCTATTCAAATGTGTGACGGCGCTATTGGCAACCGATTTATTCGTATGTCGTTGAAGTAACAAGATTTCGGGAGCTTAGTGCTTTGCTGTCGAAGAAAAATGTTTGTTTTATTTAAATTTAAGTGGCGAACAAATGATCATTATATTTAAATTATATAGCCCAAGTTCCTTTGTCTTGGAAATATCATCTTTGGAAACTGTCGTAAGCAGCATTTTTATCTCAGTCGCAAGCAAACTTTAAGGATATGTAAATAACGTTTTTGATAAAAATTCTAATGATTTTTATTACTCTTAGGTCACGGGGCGTGTGTGCTTTATTGTCTTGGGGGCTTTAAACAACTTAAATTTAGGGTAGACATGAGTAGGTGCGTCAAACAAAAATATGTTTCTTTTTTATATTTACACTATAATTTTTTTTGTAAAGTATTACTGTTTTGATAATATAAACTTCAAGAATAACAAATGGATTATTAAAAGATTCGCAATCATATTTAGTAAGTACAAACGAATATAAATAAACTAAAATACATTTATATAACGCTGACGTAGGATTTTCTGCATATTTATTTTCAAACCATATTCCGTACTCACCCTGCCTAGCCTATTCATAATTTGTTCCAGTTCTTCTGGTGATAATGCTAATATAACAGTGTGATTAGCATAACGTAGGTTTTTGATTTTTCTTCCTTCTATCGTTGCTCTACCTTGCCATTTCTCAAAAACTTGGCTCAAAAAGCAATGGATGACGGAAGAAATTTTAGATTTAATGGAAGAACGACGTCAATATAAGAACAAAGATAATCAGATGTACAAAAAAGTGGGTACACAAATAAAACACGTCAACTGTCCAAATCTATACAGGGTGAGTCATGAGGAACTTTACATACTTCTACCATATGTAGAGTCCCTCAGGGAGCATATCATTTGGCCACTAAAAAATGTCAACTTCTCTTCTTTATTAATTAACAGGGTGATTTGTATAATTGACCATTTATTTCATTTTACTGTAGTGTTTATACGGCTCATTTGATTTTTTTAATTTTTGCATGATAGCACTACTATCAAGCATTCGATTGGTATTAGCTAAACTAAAATATTCCAGGACTGGCTTTGGAAAAATTAATTTAGGGATTCGTATTAAATATTACACCCTGTATATATTTTTTTTAAATGCAATAAGTGATTTTCAAACTACATAAATAGCCAATGAAAACGACATATGCGACAATGTTGTCGCACTTTTATTAAATTTTTAGTGAACGATCAAATCTTACCAAAAATAGAACAACCATAATGAAGTATCAAATTATAAGGTATTAATTTAAACAAATGTTATAAATTTCAAACATTTTAATTAAAATGAATTCCTACAACATAATCTAATACGTAGAAAATTAACATCTTTACTGTCATTTTGTATTATCTCTACGATAGAATCAATTGTTTTTCAATTTTAAATTTTTACTCATAGATCGTATTGGGGCATTATTTTCGATAAATAATAAATTAAATTGATTAAAAAGTCAAACCTCTTGTATGTGTTAGTTTTTGTTGATTATAAATGATTAAAATTTTATGTCAAATAATACATTGCATCAACTGTACTGAATAAAAATAAATCTAAAAAAGTTTAAAATGAAGGTTGGCGTTGACCGTTTGACGTTTCTTGATATTTTATACCCATTGTCATTATTGCCATTATCAATTGTTATTTATGTGTACAAGAATACATATTTCTTCTGTCATATCTACGTTAAGTACATTGTGTTGGTTTTGGTAGAGCTTTTGTTACTTTCGTTCAAAATGCCACATCAGTTTTCGACCACAGAATATGCAGACATAATATTTGTTTGTGGATTCTGTAATGGGAATGATAGGGCTGCTAGTAGAGAATATCGCAGGAGATTTCCTAATCGTCGAACTCCCAGTCATCCAACATTTGGGTCAGTTTTTAATTATTTGCGAGAAAATGGCACTTTTCCTAGTGGAACAACAGAGCGACATGTAGATGAAGCGCAGGAAGATGACATTATGGACGCCGTTACTATGAACCCTACAATAAGCACTAGACAGGTAAGTCGAGAACTCAATGTTACTCAATCAAAAGTAAGTAGAGTCTTACAAAAAAATAATCTATACCCATATCACTTTCAAATGGTTCAGCGACTACATGCTGGAGATGAGATCGATAGGTTGGAATTTTGTAGATGGATTAACAATAATCGACCAACGCTATACAGGACACTATTTACAGATGAAGCCCAATTTACCAGAGACGGGATAAATAATTCACGAAATTCACATGTGTGGGCAGAAGAAAATCCCCATGCTATTCGAGAACGTCGTTCTCAGTTAAGGTTTTCGGTTAACGTGTGGATTGGTGTCATAAATAACCAATTAGTAGGTCCTCACTTTTTTGATGGTCCTTTAACAGGGCAGGTCTATTTGAACTTTCTACAAAATATTTTGCCGAATTTGCTTGCCAACGCGAACGTTGCTATCCGAGGGATGTATTTTCAGCATGATGGGGCACCCCCACACTTTTTACTGGCAGTGAGACAACATCTCAATAATGTTTATGGCAACAGGTGGATAGGACGTGCAGGTCCTATTTCGTGGCCTCCAAGATCCCCTGATTTCAATCCCGTTGATTGCCATATTTGGGGACGATTGAAGCAACTAGTTTACGCAGTGAATATTAATAACCGACAACAATTAATTGATAGAATTATACATTGTTGTAATACTATTAGAAACGATCCCCAGAGTATCCGTAATTCAATACGTCAATTAACAATTCGGCAACAAAAATGTGTACAAGCTGCAGGGTTCCATTTCGAAAATCTATTTTGAATTATTTTTATTTTGTTACCATTATTGTATCTTTTCCAGTTCTAATTTATGGGTTTATCATAACTATGTACATAATTTTAGTTTTTTTTTAAATTGTTCTTCGTTATTGTTAGTAGTTACTGTTTTTTGTTGTGCAGTGACTCAGTTTATCATTTCAATTAAAATGTTTGAAATTTATAACATTTGTTTAAATAAATTACCTTATAATTTGATACTTCATTATGGTTGTTCTATTTTTGGTAAGATTTGATCGTTCACTAAAAATTTAATAAAAGTGCGACAACATTGCCGCATATGTCGTTTTCATTGGCTATTTATGTAGTTTGAAAATCACTTATTGCATTTTAAAATATATATATATATATATATATATATATAAATATATATATATATATATATATATATATATACAGGGTGTAATATTTAATACGAATCCCTAAATTAATTTTTCCAAAACCAGTCCTGGAATTTTTTAGTTTAGCTAATACCAGTCGAATGCTTGATAGTTGTACTGTATCATACAAAAATTTAAAAAATCAAATGAGCCGTATAAACACTACAGTAAAATGAAATAAATGGTCAATTACACAAATCACCCTGTTAATTAATAAAGAAGAGGAGTTGACATTTTTTAGTGGCCACATGATATGCTCCCTGAGGGACTCTACATATGGTAGAAGTATGTAAAGTTCCTCATGACTCACCCTGTATATTTTTAAGGAAATGTTACATTATTTATTTCGCTGTGTGAATTTAATGTGGAATAATAAGATGCCTCAGTGTTGTGCTGTTCATTTGTGCTCATCGAGAATATCAGAAAAGAGTTTTTTCAAAAATAATCTGATGAGATAAAGTGGATTGTGGCAATAAGAAGAGATAAATATGTGAGACAGAAATGCATTGACTCGTATCTACAATAAACTAAATATCATATATAAAGGATAATAGTTATGTTATATGCTTTATGTTAGCAAATTTTCGGAGCAACATAATAGATAAAAGTTAATAAAATTAACATAAATACTATTTATTTGTGAAAAAATCACAGAACTCACGACCAGTGACAAACATTTGAGTTTGCACTTGATTATAATAATTTGAATTTAATTTCCTTTTATTTCTAAATATGGAAAACTATCAGAACCAATCATTGAATCGTTTATTGACTAGGGGTAGTTAACTTCTAACACAGTTAGTTATTCCACAAGTCCATCAGGAAAAGCAGCTAAATAAGGATGGTTCAATGAAATAAAAAGTCCACAGCTAATGAAATGGTTAATAGTTGCCTTCTCATAGGCACGGATAGCTATATTCTCATATTTTTACTCCAATATGTTACACTGATTATACTATCAGTAAAATTAGGCATATTTCTGTATTCTTGTGGTCTTGGATTATAACAGAAGTTTATTATTTGCTTTTTTTGCACATTGCACACGGGAACTAAAATTAGAGCTATTTTTTTTTGGTATATGCCAAACTTACTTTTATTTAGTGCAGGTATCTTTTATGTATCATTTACCACAATCTTTCAGGTTTAGTAAAGCATCGCAACAGCAACAGGTTTTCATGTTAATGCTTCAGTAATACTTTCGTCCATGGAGAGAACCAGTTTTACATTGTATGTAAGTGCTTTGGCCATTTCACTGTTGACTTACGCTCGGTAAAAATGATATTCATCTGTTTTTGATTGACCAATAGCTAACAAAAAATGATTTTGCATCATACTGTAGTTTTTTCTGTGGACTGCTACACACATACTCATTCCTGCTGTTAACTTATAAATATATAGAAAATAGTTATTTATGTCAACGAAATCTATTAGAGGAATTTCTGAAGAGTAGTGAAATCCACATTAGTGACCATACGATGTCATGTCGAAAATTATTATTTCGATCATATGCAGCCCAACCTATAATATAATGTAGAATGCCTAATCAGTTTCTGGACAGACAAAGCAATGAACTTCGGGCAGCGACACAATATCTTTTATACATATCAAAAGTGATTATTTATAATGCGTTTTGTTTTAAGGCAGCACAAAACTGTATTCAATGTATGGTAGGTAGCTAAAATTACCATATTTTAGTTACATGGCAGTTATAAATTCAAATCCAAATACAAATACATCACTATAATACTCAGAGCAATATAAAAATTTCTATTCTGGTCTGAGATGAACCAATAAAACATTAAGACGATGATTTATATAGTTTACTTTACGATAATGTCTTCCTTTTTTTTCAGTAATTCTCGCATTTCTTGTCAATTCTTTTATCAAGTCGCAAATATACCAAGATTCGTAATTTTCTGTCATAATTTATTAAATCGCAATAATTACAACAGAAATATCATTCAAACCCAAAGAATTGTCAAAATGTGTTGACTTCCAACTACACTAGCGCCGCCAAGCGGGAGCAACGGCGTACATAGCTGCCATTAAGAAAGCGAAAGAACAATGCGCAGAAATAGAAGAATACCAGAAAAGACATGATAGTTTTAACACACATAAAACAATTATAGAATTAACTCACAACAATAGAACAAGAAAACCGGGAATACTGAAAGATGTAAATGGGAAACTTGTGTTGAATACGAACGACAAATTAAAGGGATGGACAAAATACATCACTGAACTGTTCAAAGACAATAAAACAGAGCAGATGGAGATAGAAGTAGAAGAGGACATGGTTTTAAAGATATTAAAAGAGGAAATTAAAATGGCATTAAAAAACAGCAAAAATGGTAAACATCTTTAATTAGAACTGGAAGTAACAGCACTGAGATGCTACGTGTTTTCGATACTGCAATATGGACTTGAAAGCTGGACATTGAAGCAAGAACACATAAATAAGTTACAGTTCTTTGAAACGTGGTGTTACAGGAGGATGCTAAGAATAGCATGGACACAGAAGAAAACTAACACAAAAGTATTGCGAGAAATGGGCAAAGAATGCGAAATAATAAACAGAATAAAAATAATAAAGTTACAATATGTGGGACACGTAATGAGGAGACAGCGATATGAACTGCTAAGGACGATAATACAGGGAAAGATAAGAGGAGGAAGGAGTATAGGAAGAAGAAGAATGTCATGGTTGAAGAATTTAAGGGACTGGTTTAAATGCAGTTCTACAGAACTCTTTAGAGCAGCAGTAATAAAGATAGTGATGATGATATCCAACCTCCGATTAGGAGACGGTATTTAAAGAAGAAGAAAGGCTTTGGATTAGTCAACAAAGCGTAAATATGTTTCTGTGATAAACTCTCGAGATTTTTCGATAATGTGTGATATAAATGCTTCTGTACGGTAATTACTGCAATCTGTCGGTGAACCTTTTTTATATATGGGAATAAACCTGAGTTTACCTCAGCCTTTAATTCTCCCATTTCTTTAAGTATTTCAGCTGTTATTCCATCTTCTCTTTCTGTTTTTCTAAATTTTAGCTTTTTAATTCCGCCTCAATTTCTGATTTCAATATTTGAGGTTCTTTTTCACAACTCTTTGAGGTTCTTGTTTTCTCTGTATAACAATAACAATAATTTCATAACTTATTTTCTCTCTATTCACAATAAACACATTTAATTTTTGAGTCTTGTAGCTGATATACGAGGTGTCTTTTTTTCTGCTAGTACTTTAGTCGAATTATTATTCTCCTATTTATTTATTTATTTATTAAAACTTACAAACACCACCTAGGTAGTAATTACAAGTAAAAGTGCTCATTACTTGGTATATCAATATACACACAAAAAATACAATATACACACAGGACAAAATAAAAACACAGAAAGTAAACACATTAAAAAAAGACACAAGGTAATAAAATTTTAAAATTGAGTCTATTACTTATCTATTCATAACATTTTTTAATATTACTTACACTACAGTTATAGAGGTCTATATCACAGATCTTTATTAACGCATTACACTGATATTGCATATAGTTTATTATTGCGCAAAAATTATATGGACTACAAGAAAATAGGTCAATATTGTTTACCCTTAGATTGACCTTTGGCACAGAAACCTAATAAAGTTTAACAAACCACATGTCATATATTTAACATTGTTAATAATATTATTGAATAAAATATGAGGGTTTGTCTCACATTAATTTGATGTGATGTTCTATATTTCCTTCTAGGTTGCTGGTATGCCAAGAAATTGCGGGTAAGGTAACATGTGTGATATTATCAGGTTCTTCCTTGAGGTAATAACCCCTTTGCTCTTCTAATATTTCCTTGGAAAGGTATTTCTTCTTTGAGTTTAAATAAATGAAAACCCTTTAAATTGAATTTTCACTAGATTTTATTGAGAGAAACTGAAAATGTTTAAGTTCGGAATAGTTTTACAAAAAAATGCAGGTTAGATAGTTCGGTTCTTGATGTAAGTTCATTTGGTCACGTAAACAGATGAGAACTTGTCACTTAAACCTCACTTTTGCACTTAAAAGTCTTTTACGAAGCACTTTATACAGCTATTTACAAAACATTGATGAAAAACACGTTGAAACCATTACTTGTTATATAAGAAAAAATGTTTAAAAGATATACGACCACATGTTAGCCGTTTATGAACGTTTAATTCCACTCGTACGTAAAAAAAAAACAAAAACCAACAAAATACTACGAGTGGAGATGTGTACAGTGTTAAGATTGGAACGCTACTGCTGAGCTCCCGGTGCGCCCACGCTGAAGGAGCCGACAATGAGTATCCGGCCAATAGCTAACGCACCCAAGAGCCGAAATGAGTATCCGGCTAATAGCTAACGCAACCCAAGTGACGTCAAGCGACCCCAGAGCGCATGATCCCATATGAGTGCGAAGGAGATAGCCTTATGACGCTCCACATTTTTGAGAACTGTTGCGTCGACTATTCTCCAGACCCTTCTAATAAGCCCCCGATTCTTAGAAATGAAATAGATTTAAAACTGAACCGGCATTTTTCGAATATACAGGTCCGGTATTGGAATTTTATAATGATAATGTTCTGGTTAAATGTTATGAAATTTAACCATATTGGGGGGCGGCGCAAGAGAGTGAATGATTATTAATAATAAATAGAAATAAGTTGTGATTAAAGTTAACAAACTAAATAAGATTCGGAGTGTTTAAAAACAAACAGAAAATGAAAGATTTTCTCTGGTACTCGAAGGACCAGCACTTATGTGCAATTTGATAATTTGATAGGTGTGTAGCTACTATCAACTCAGAAATACTGACAGTCAGAAAACTAATGATTACTGATGTTACACTGAAAGTAGTGCAACATGAAGGTTTAAAACAAAAACAACAAATGATTCTACGCTTGTGATAATTACTAAACTAAGTAGTAATAAAAAGAATAGAATAAATAAAAAAAAATAAAAAAAAAGAAAGAAAAATTTTTTTTTTTTTGATACTTGATAAAAGAGCGAAGAATGAAATATTAAACTTATTAAATATGTACAAATGATGAATAATAAGACCGGAATACCCACATCATGTTATTCGACACTGGGTAATGGTACTAACTTAACGATTGGACGGATATAAGTGCCATCTTGAGTTTTGATTTTGACTGCTCTGGACTTATTATCCTTTCCTGGTATTAGTTCTATTATTCTCGCCAATGGCCATTTCAAGGGTGGCGTATCATCTTCCCTTAAAAGGACTAAGTCGTCTACTTTCATTTCTAGTTGAGGTTCCATCCATTTGGGCCTATTTTGTAAACGGTTCAGATATTCTACTGACCACCTTTTCCAAAAGTGTTGTTGAATTTGAGTGCAGATGTTCCAAAATTTTAATCTGTTTAGTGGAACCTCAGAAATATCCCGTTCTGGAAACGCGGTTAAGGGACAATCTATCAGCAAATGCCCTGGAGTTAGAGCTGAAAAATCGGACGGGTCATTAGATGATGGACAAAGTGGTCTACTGTTCATGATTGCTTCGATTTGGCAAAAGATAGTTGCAAGTTGTTCAAAAGTTAATGTGAGCCCTCCGACCATTCGTATGAGATGATATTTCGCACTTTTAATGGCGGATTCCCAAATTCCACCCCAATGGGGAGAATGAGGGGGAATGAATTTCCATGTGATTTTTGTTTCAAGTAAGTATGATTTGATAAAGTCAAGATTAGTTTGATTTTTTAAGAAAAGATATAAATCGTGCAATTGATTTTTTGATCCTTGAAAATTGGTGGCATTGTCACTATATATGATAGTGGGACAGCCCCTTCTGGAAATGAAACGTTTTAATGATGCTAAAAAGGCTTCGGTAGTTAAGTCTGAGACTAATTCTAGATGAACGGCTTTAGTCGCCATGCAGACAAATAAAGCTAAATAACATTTGGTGATGACGACTTTTATAAGTTTTGAAGCTGATTTGATGGAAAACGGACCACCAAAATCGAGTCCTACGTTTTGGAAGGCCCGAGATGGTGTGATTCTCTCTTTTGGTAAATCAGCCATGATTTGATTTGGTCGTTGAGCATTAAATTTGTAGCAGATGTGACATTTTGATGTGATACGTTTGATTTCTCTAAGGCCATTTAATGGCCAGTACTGCAACCTTACATTGGATAAAACATTTTGAGGACCACTGTGCCCCAACCTGTTATGTTCTGCTTTAAGTAATAAAGAAGTAAATTTACATTTACTAGGCAATAGAATGGGATGCTTTTGATCATAGGAAAGGTCGGAGTGCTTCAACCGTCCCCCTACTCTGATAATTTGTTTTTCGTCAAGCAATGGGTTGAGAGTTAAAATTTGCTTGTTATAAATGTGTTCATTATTTTTGAGACATTTTAGTTCGTTTGAGAAAAATTTGTTTTGAATTTTAGAAACTATAAATTGTGCAGAATGTTCTAGTTCTTCAGTGGTCAATAGACCTACCCTTTTGACTGGTGATCTGACATTATGTAAGAATCTAAAAAAGTATGCAAAAGTTCTTATTAATTTAGTGTAGCTATTGAAAGTGTCAAAAGTAGTAACCCATGGATCATCGAGTTGCTGAATTACGTTCAAAGAAGTTTTCTTTGTTTCAGGAGGAGATTCCACCATTCTGAACGTATCCAAATCGTCAAAATTTTCCTGGGGTTCATTTAAGAATTTTGGTCCATTAAACCAGAATGCATGTTTGTTTTGAGGGAACTGTCCTCTAGATAGCAGATCGGCTGGGTTTTGCCCTGATCTTATGTGTCTCCACTTGTGATCTTTAGTTAGTTCTTGGATTTGTACAACCCTGTTGCTGACAAACACTGACCACCTCGAGGGGTGACCACGTACCCATGACAACGCAATGTGCGAGTCTGTCCACAGATTGATTGATTTGAAAGTAAAGTTGTTTTGTAGAATTCCTAGCACTCTATCCAAAAGTTTCGATATTAAAACCATAGCTGAAAGTTCAAGTTTGGGGATTGTTAATGGTTTGCTAATTGGAGCCACTCGTGATTTCGAAGTTAATAACGAACAATGAATGGATCCATCCGTGAAAACTGATCTTATATAAATGTTTCCCCCGTATGCAACTGAGCTTGCATCGCAGAAAGCATGGACTTCACAATGTGATATTTGTTTGTTTAATGTTATGAGTCTTGATATGGATAGATTTTGTAACATTGTTAAATGTGTGGAAAATGTGAGCCATTCTTTAATAATTGTTTGATCGGTGATTATGTCGTCCCAGCCTAATTTTAATAACCACAATTTTTGCATGATTATTTTTCCCTTAGCTATCAGCGGATTAGCCAGTCCCAATGGATCAAAACAGCTAGAGATTATAGAAAGAATTATTCTTTTTGTTAATTGAGTGGTTGGGAGACAAGAAGGAGCCGATATTTGAAGGGAGTCACTTGTAGGATCCCATTTTAATCCGAGAATTTTACAAGGCATATCCTCTAGATTAAGATCTTTAACGTTTGATTTTTGTTGAGATGATTCTGTTGTTAAATTGGAAGCAAACTTATGTAGTTGAAAACCATGAGGATTTAAACTTTGATTAAGTTCAGTTTGTAATTGTTCAATCTGCGCAGGTTCATTTACACCCGCCAGAATGTCGTCTACATAAGTTTGATTCAGTATTGCTGCATATGCTAATTTTAAATGAGGATTTCGATAAGCTATTTCATTAAGTACCCTACAAGCAACATAAGGAGCACTTTTTTGTCCGAAACTGACTGTAGTTAATTCTATGCATTGCAAAGAATCGTTAGGAGAATTTCTCCATAGAATGTTTTGTAGAAAGTTAAGTTGAGGATTCATGACCACCTGCCTATACATTTTAGTGATGTCAGCAGTTAAAACGTACTTAAATGATCTAAAACGGCATAAAATGTCAAATAGCTCAGGTTGAACTCTTGGTCCTGTTAGAAGAATTTCATTTAAGGAAAGTTTGGAGGTTGTTCGGCAAGAAAAGTCGAACACCACCCTTAGTTTTGTTGAAACACTTTGTTCTCTGATCACACCCAGATGTGGTACAAAATATTTTTGATCATTGTTGATTGTTTTAAGTTCTAAGGGAATGATCTGCGCATGCCCTAGTTGCAAATATTCATCAATGAATTTTTTATATTCACCAAGTAACCCAGGATTGTTATGCAATTTTTTCTCTAATGATAGAAAACGATGTTTTGCGATTTGAAAAGAATCCCCTAACTGTGAGTGAGCTGTCGGTGATGTAAGGGGAAGATCTACTTGGAATCTTCCACTTGGTAATAGAACAGTAGTATACTTGAAAATTCGTTCGGCTAACTCATCGTCTTCTGATGATGCATTTTCTGTAATCACTTCTTCTTGGATCCAGAATCTTTCAATAGATGTTTCCATGGCGTTGTAGCAATGAAATAGTGGTAAGACTTCTTCCCAAACAATAGTTGATTCCATTGGTGTACCGAAGTTTGTTGATAAGTTAGTTTGGAAAAGTTTTTTAAATGGGCTGTTTGGTGAAATGTTATTGATCTCATAAGATTGATTAAGAGAACTGTGATCAGAGAACTCATTTTTTAGTTTGATATGTTTGTGTTCTGAGCTATTTGCCTCAGAAGGAAATTGATCCAATTCATGAGGTGTTTCTGAGCTGATTGATTTAGTTTGATAAAGATCGTTAGATAGTTCTAGCTTATCAAGATCAGAATGATTGTGATGTGTTTGATTAGTATTTTTTGATAATTCTGGCTTATTGGGCTCAGAATGAGTTTGATAAGTTTGATAAAGTTTGTTTGATAACTCTGGCATCTTAGGCTCAGAATCAGTTTGATAAGTTTGATCTTCTGAGGAGGTTGACTCAGACAGACAATTTTTTGATCTGTTTGGATCAGAAAGAACTTTGTGATTAAGATATTCTGAGGGGTTCACCTCAGATAGAAATTGATAATTTTCTGATCTGTTTGGATCAGAAACAAAGTTATGTTTAAGATATTCTAAGGGTTTTACCTCAGATAGAGATTGATACTTTTCTGATCTAGTTGGGCCAGAAACAAAGTTATGATTACGATATTCTGAAGTGGTTGCCTCAGCTGGAAATTGATACTTTTCTAATCCAGTCAGATCAGAAACAAAGCTATGTTTATGATATTCTGAGGGGTTCACCTCAGATAGAGCTTGATAATTTTCTGATCTTTTTGAATCAGAAGCAAACTTACGTTTCAGACATTCTGAGGGGTTTGCCTCAGAACAAGATTGATAGTTAAGATATTCTGAGTTAGTAGCCTCAGATGGATATTGATAATTTTCTGATCTAGATGGATCAGAAGCCACGTTATGATTGTTTGAAGAGTAAAAGATATCACTAGATGCAGTGTGGTTGATTTTCGGAATGTTTACAGCCCTGGCAGGGAATTTTCCTGAAATTACCCAGCCAAGATGTGTATTGTTAAGAGTGGGCAGTTGAAAACCTAATTTGCACACTCCTGGTTTGATAATTTCGCTAGTGATTTCTGCACCTAATAAAACATGCACTTGAGAAGGGATATTAAATTCTTTATCTGCTAGATTTGATTGTATGTGCTGAGGAATTTTTAATGAATTTTTATTCAAGTGAATTTGAGGCAAATGTGAAGTTATTTCCTCAACTACAGCAAAGGTTGTTGTGAAAAACATCGCAGGTTCCTGATTAGATTGAAATGTAAGATCTATAAACTCGTTAATTGCCTTGTTAGATTGACAAATACCTGCGACATTACACTTTTTGAAATAAGATTGAATGTTTAACTGATTTAATAATGATTTAGTTATAAAAGAAATTTGGCTTCCACTGTCCAAAAGTGCTTTAACTATGACTGCATGATTTTGAATTGATTTGAATTGAACTTGAGCTGTAGCTAGCAGTACATAGCTGTGTGTAGCAGTGGAGTTAGCAGATAAAGAATGTTCTAATTGTCAACATGTTTGATTAAAAGTTAATGTTTGATTTGCCCTTTGATTTTGATCCATCTTAGGCGGAGATATTGAACAATTGGATTCAAACTGTGCACTTGTTTGCTGCATTAACGGAGAATCCTGAGTAGCATTTGATAAAGATGATTCGTGTAATAATGAATTATGTCTTTTATTACAATAAGAACAATTTGATCTAGATAAACAGGTTGTGGCCGCATGATTTCGATCCTAAACAATTAATGCATAATCTGTTTTGATTGATGTATGTTTGTCTATCGATTATGGACAATGATAAAAATTTAGGGCATGAATTAATCCTATGAGTAGATTCGCTGCACATCGCACAAGTTACTTTTTTACCTGGTGAATTGTTGATAGATTGATTGTTTATGTTTGATTGTTGGCTGTTGTTTGATTGATAGTTTCTGTTAGATTGATGGTTTGTGTTTGATAGTTGATTAGCAGTATGCAAAGACACTTTGGGTAAACTAGACTTTGTTGGTGAAGTCCTACTTTGTTTAAATTTCCTCTCATGATGTGGGCTTCCCGGTTGTACCTCTGTTTGTACCGCTTCCAATACCGTACAACGTCTATTTAAAAAATCAAAAAGTTGAGCTGGGGTACTAAGAGAGTTTGGTGTTGCTTGCTCTTCGAAAGCTTTTCGCGATTGAAAATCTAGTTTAGAAGTTAGTATTTGAGTAATTAAAGCCTCAAAGAGCGTGTCTTGTTGATGACCCAAAGTGAGTAATGATTCATAGATAGATTGTGTATTTGTAATAAATGGTTTCAACGTGCTTAGGGAAGTTTTGGTTATTTCAGGTGCCTTCAACAGTTGCTGAAAATGGTTTGATAAAACTTGTCTGATATTGTTGTATTTTGAATCTAAAAAATTCAATGCAACTGTGAAATTGTCATCTGAAATCTCTAAATTCTCAATCAGTTTGAGAGCTTCCCCACTTAAATGTGATCTCAGATAAAAAAGTTTCTCCGAAGGTGACCCCAGATTAGAATTGTTCGTGATTAAAGCATTGAAAAGATTGATAACGGATTTGTATTCTAGATTATCCCCTGAAAACTTGGGAATTTGAATCTCCGGAAGTTTCAGACGTGAAGCTATAGCTGTAGTCTGAGACTTGGGAGTTGAAGTTACTATAGGAGCAGTTAGTTTAGAAAAAATCGAGTCTAAAGTTGAAAATAACGTGAAATACTTGGTTTCTGTAATTTCTCTGTCATTGTCTTTAGGATCAAGATACTCAAGTTCATCTTGAGCTTCACAATATTTGATGAAATATGTTTTTAAAGTTTCCAATTTTGATACTATTTGAATCTTATCAGTGCAATTTACGTTAGCTTTGATCCAATTTTCGACCCTGGTGAATTGTGACTTTGAAATGGATCTGATTTTCTTAAATTCATCGATTGATGCCATATTTAATATTTGTTACTGCTTTAATATCCTGGAGTCAACTTAGGAGTGAAAAACAAAAATGGTTGATAATGTTTTTTTTTTTTTTCTTTTTGAAAATCGCTCTAAGTTAAAATATCAAAAAAAAATTGGCGATACGGTCCCCTAGAACATTGTATTTCAATTTGCTAAGGAACAAAAAACTTTTGAATTTTAAATTTTTACAAAAATCTAAGTTCCACAAATGCATAAAAAAATGTTTGACATGCAAATTCCTAGCAAATTGTGTTTAAATTTGCGAAAAAAACAAAAAAAAAAAAAATGTTAAAAGATGTTTTACAAAAAAGAACACTTGTTTAAAAAGCAAAAACAATCTTAATTGTTCCACTTATGTTAGTTTAAAGATTATACATTTAAAATTGTAACATACAAAAATTTGCCAAGTTACTATAGTACATTCTCGATGTTAAAATCACAAAAAAAAAGTTGATATAAAAAATGTTTATGATTCTAAACTCACAAAAAAATTGATAAAAAATGTTTATGATTTGAAGAAGGCAAAGTTTATTTGAAGAAACACTAATAGTTTGTTAAAAAATGCTTGTACAGTACCTTAAACGAAAGTTCCGCTTTCCTTGACATCAAAAAGTCGATCCGGCTCGAAGGACCATGAATAAAATATGAGGGTTTGTCTCACATTAATTTGATGTGATGTTCTATATTTCCTTCTAGGTTGCTGGTATGCCAAGAAATTGCGGGTAAGGTAACATGTGTGATATTATCAGGTTCTTCCTTGAGGTAATAACCCCTTTGCTCTTCTAATATTTCCTTGGAAAAGTATTTCTTCTTTGAGTTTAAATAAATGAAAACCCTTTAAATTGAATTTTCACTAGATTTTATTGAGAGAAACTGAAAATGTTTAAGTTCGGAATAGTTTTACAAAAAAATGCAGGTTAGATAGTTCGGTTCTTGATGTAAGTTCATTTGGTCACGTAAACAGATGAGAACTTGTCACTTAAACCTCACTTTTGCACTTAAAAGTCTTTTACGAAGCACTTTATACAGCTATTTACAAAACATTGATGAAAAACACGTTGAAACCATTACTTGTTATATAAGAAAAAATGTTTAAAAGATATACGACCACATGTTAGCCGTTTATGAACGTTTAATTCCACTCGTACGTAAAAAAAAACAAAAACCAACAAAATACTACGAGTGGAGATGTGTACAGTGTTAAGATTGGAACGCTACTGCTGAGCTCCCGGTGCGCCCACGCTGAAGGAGCCGACAATGAGTATCCGGCCAATAGCTAACGCACCCAAGAGCCGAAATGAGTATCCGGCTAATAGCTAACGCAACCCAAGTGACGTCAAGCGACCCCAGAGCGCATGATCCCATATGAGTGCGAAGGAGATAGCCTTATGACGCTCCACATTTTTGAGAACTGTTGCGTCGACTATTCTCCAGACCCTTCTAATAAGCCCCCGATTCTTAGAAATGAAATAGATTTAAAACTGAACCGGCATTTTTCGAATATACAGGTCCGGCATTGGAATTTTATAATGATAATGTTCTGGTTAAATGTTATGAAATTTAACCAATTATGAATAAACACAACACACTGCATGTTTCTCCTTTGCTCTAATGACTGCAAGCCAAATATTTGAAGCAACTCTTCTGATGGCGTAAGGTGAGTATACACATTGTATTTCTTAGGGTATAGATACCTTAGAAATATTTTTTGTACCTTTTCTATATGATTAATATGAACTTTGGCTTCAAGAGTCCATACCACTTATGCATACTCCACGTTTGGTCTGACTAAGCGTTATGTAGTCTAATGGTTGTGTTTATACTAAAGTGTTTGGAATTTCTTATTACAAATCCCAATATTTTATAGGCCTTATTAACAATATTTATATAGTGTTTATTAAATTTCATGTTAGTCTGTAGGTATATTCCCAGACCTTTACATTTGGTTTTCCTAGATAATACACAATTGTCAATTCTATAATTATTTTGAATGTAGTCGATTTTGCGAGTAAAAGATAATATCGTAATATTGCGAGTAATGACTCCACACTTCTTAATATTCAAGATCATATTGTTGTTCCTAAACCATTCCAAAACTGAGGTCAGGTCCTGCTGTAGTAACTGACAATAATTTGGAGTATTTATAGTCTTAAAAAGCTTAAAATCATCAGCATATATCAAACTAGAAGAAAATTTAAGAGATTGTGGTAGTGAGTTGACAAAAATTAAGAAAAATTAAGGCCCCAAGCTGCTCCCTTGAGGGACACCAGATGTAGCCTGAAATTTATCTGATTAACACCTACCAATTTTGACTCGTTGAAACCTTGATTCCACATACGATTTTATAACTGTACAAGCATCATGCGAAAAACCAAACTCATTCAATCTCGATAGAAGAATGCCATGCCATTTATTGCCTCACTAACAAAATTAGACAGAATGCACATATTACTAGTTGTGGATAACCCAGGCAAGAAACCATGTTGTTCTGGAGAAAATTAATTTTCAAAATTTTTCTGTTTATTTATATAGAGAATAGATTCAAATATTTTAGCCAGGAAATTAAGGATATTTATAGGACGATAGTCTTCTATATTGTTTCTACTACCTGATTTAAAAACTGGAGTAATGGTAGCTTCTTTGAGTTTTTCTGGAAAGGTGTTAGTTTTAAGAGATAGATTAAATAAATGTGATAAATGTTTTTGAAATTTATCAGAGCATCCTTTAAAGGTATAGGCAGGGATATTATCACTACCAGTGGCCTTTTTTGGCTTTAATTTTTTTATACTTACCTTCACATCTTCACTAATAACTGAAAAGTTAAAAGATCCCTGTGAACTACCCTGATGTGTGGATGATACCTGATAAATTGAGCTAAAATGATGAGAGAAAGCCATGGCAATATCCTGAGGCATGTATATGTATGATCATTTAAAGACATCTCGTGTCTAGCTTTCCTTATTTTTATATGTTTGCTTAATTTGTTTTTTTGTCTGATTTTTTAAATAAGGTCTATACTAAAATAAGCTGAATATTTCTGTTTTTGTCTATTTTTAATAATTTTCTTCGGAATGGCTTGATCAATGCAGTCATACAATTTATCGTAAAATTGATTAATACAATCTGTAGCAGTTATACAATTATACATATCTGACCAGTCAGTATCCCTTATTAATTGATACAGAACATTAAAGTCCTCCCTGGCATAATCATGCCTATAAGACTGTTGTATATTACTCTCAGTGTATGAATTATATTTAAATTCTAGTAACATTTCTAGTGCCGGGTGATAATAATCTTCAGGTACCAAAGGAGACTCAGACCTAGTTAGATTGGTTCTGGATATGTTTGACAGTCTAAGATCAAGCAGTTGATTTTTACTATTTGAAATTGTATTATATTGATTTAAATTATTTAGATTTTGAAATTCTTTAAGCAAGCTGCTCTTTTCACAACTTAAGTTAATAAATCCAGGAATATTAAAATCTCCAAATATGATAATACTAACATTTTCTGACAATACTTGGTTATAAAGTTCTAAAAGTTCTTCATAGATATCTTGATATTATTAAGTATTAAAATTGCCGAAAATCTTAAAGTTATTATCGTAACTGTGATTGAAATCCAGAAAATAAAATTGGAGGAAATTCCACGACGCAAAAGTACGAGACGAAGACGAATTGTAAACGAGATATTGGCTCGGCTAGACTACTACGAAACGAAGAGAGAGAGCGACACATCAAAGCGACATCAACTCGCGCTAGATTGCTCTCAATAATTACTATGCAAAATTATTAGCATATTAATTAAAGAAAATGTAATTAAAATTGAGTTGTGTCGAATAGAAACGCGATTATCATAACTGAGTTGGGAGCGAGTTTAAAATATGTCCAGCATTGGAAAAGCGATCAAAAGTGAGACATAAATTGCTACTGAAACATCTTCTGACGCCTTCATTTAAATACTCACACCAAATTTAGATTATGTTTTTATTACCACTGAATTCGTTTGCATGTTAATCTTTCAAGCACGTGCGACTCACTGACGACTTATTTCCAGATTCGTTTATGTATTCAGGAATTATCCAGAAATATATCTAACGGAAAACACTAAATTTAACTAAAAAAATACTATAATAGCGTTACACGTTGCAGATCGATTTCTTCTTAGTATTGTTGCATAGTAAGTTTCAGTTTATTTCTAACACCATTTAAAGCATATCTTCTTCTTCTTCAATTCCTTATGTGACATCTCCACTAGGAAGTTTGGCTATAAATATGGCAATTTTAATATTCGAGGCTGCTGATTAAAATATCCAGATATCCAAATATCCAGATAGAAAGGGTAGATAAATACAAATATCTAGGAACATTGGTTAGTCAAAACGCAGAACAAACGCAGAAATAGCAAGGGCAAAATTTGTAAAAATGAAACATCTATTGTGTAGTAGAGACCTAAGAATGGATCTAAGGATAAGGTTATTACGCTGCTACATTTTTACAACTTTGCTCTACGGATCTGAGCCATGGACATTGAAACAACTGGAGATTAAGAAATTTGAAGCTTTTGAGCGGTGGTGTTATCGAAGGATGCTACGAATAGCATGGGTAGACAAAATTACCAATGTTGAAGTTCTTGATAGGGTTAATAAGAGGGAAGAAATTGTACAGACAATTAAGAGGCGGAAACTTGAATATTTCGGTCATATATTAAGAGGTCCTCGTTATGGGCTACGACGTTTGATTATAGAGGGCAAAATAAAAGGTAAAAGAGATGTAGGAAGAAGACAAACCTCCTGGCTACGAAATCTAAGGGAATGGTTTAGTCTGAGCTCTAGCCAACTATTTAGAGCTGCTGTAAGTAAAATAAGAATTGCCATGTTGATATCCAACCTTCGTTAGAAGATGGAACCTTAAGAAGAAGAAGATTAAAATAATTGAATAAAACTGAAAGGCAGCTAGGTTTTTGAGGTTTCTTAACCAAGACATCGTTCCCCTTGAAATACTGCGCTTGACTTTCGTGTTTTCTTGCATTCTTCTTCTTAAGGTGCCGTACATTTCTGCGTAGGCGTCCACCGTACATCGTCTTGTCAGGTGAGATGTTTAATAGTCAGGATTACATAATTCTGTTTTTAGCAGCATTGCGAAGCATTTCATAGCTGTGGATTCATGTCCATTGTCGAATATTGCGCAGCCATGACATTTTTTTACGTCCCAAACCTCTCCCACCCTCTATCTTCCCTTTGAGTATCAGTTGCTGAAAAGTGTATCTTTCTCCTCGTAATATGTGTCCCAAGTATGCAGTCTTCTTACTTTTACATAACTAAAAAGTTCCCTATCCTGTAAGCCCGCTCTTCTGAGTACTTCCTCATTTTTGACCCTGTTTGTCCATGATATTCTAAACATTCGATGCAGGCACCATATTTCAAACACTTTAAGTTTGTTAATGGAACTGGCCTTTAACGTCCATACTTCCATTATGTACAAGAGAACTGGTCACACGTTACACTTAAGCATCTTCAGCAAACTCGTTCAGCAAACAACCCAAGTATTTAAATTACCTGACCTGTTTGATTTTTTCTCCAGAGGCATATATCTTTGCGTTGGGGTAATCATTTCTACTTATAATCATCGGTTTTGTCTTCTTGATATTTATTTTCAGACCCCAAGCTTCACTTGCAAGAGTTAGATCATTTAAAAGGCATTGAAGATATTCGATTTTATCTTTCACTATGGCTGTGAAAGCCTGTGGTTTCAATATGCCTTTAACTTTAATACCCTTACTAGAGTCTGCCACTGCTTCTGCGAATGCTTTTTCTACATATAAATTGAACAGCATTGGAGACAGTATACAACCTTGCCTTACTCCTTTTTTAATGGAGAAATCTTCTGTTTCGTTGAAATTTTGAAGACGTACTGTTGCTGTCTTGTTCCAATACAGATTGGCGATAATTCTTATATCCTTGGCATCCAATCCCAACTCATGTAGGTATTTTTACGATTTTAAATATTATGACGTATAAAAACTGTAAATATATTTACTCATTCACGAATGTTCTAGGTCAGATACTACCGAATTCTACAAAAGGGTCGAATAACCAGTTCAGTTACTGAGAATGCCGTCGGCGACGACTCTATGAATTTAACAGAATGCGATTGACTTTTCGAGACCTGCTGAACGAGTCATCGGTGCTTCCCCAGACTTTTCGAGATAACAGCATTTTATATATAAATACCATGGATTTTATTGAGCAGTCAGTAAGAAGATAAATTCGTGCCGCGTATTTAAATGTACGAACGTAATATATAGTTGTACAGTTATTTAATAAATTGATAATAAATTATCGTGAGTTTTAATAAATTAAAATAAAGACAATAAATTAGAATAAAGACAATAAATTAGAACTATAATACAAATATAACAGTATTTTATCATAAATTCGTATTTTACATTATCGAATGCTTTCTCCTAATCGATGAAACAGACCGAAACATCCTTTCTTTGATCTAAACAATTCTGTACTAATGTTTGCATACTAAAGATCGCTTCTCTCGTGCCAAGTCCATTTTTGGACTTGGCACGAGATGAAACCAAACTGACTCCATCCACTGACCTCTTCACATTTCATAAACAATCTAGTGTGCAGTATTCTCAGGAAAAGATTTAAAAAGTGACTCATTAGGCTTATTAGTCGGTGGTCCTTGCAGAAGTTCGCACGTGGTGTTTTTGGTAGGGCGATAAATGTAGAGCGAAGCCAATCTTTTATAATCTGGCCCGTATCGTAGATGTCGTTAAAGAGCTTGACAATAATGTCTAGGTTTTCTTCATTAAGTAACTTGATTGTTTCTGCGTACATATCATCTGGTCCTGGGGTTTTGGTACTTTTTAATAGTTTGATAGCGTGTACAATTTCAGCTTTCAAAATACTTGGGCCATACAAATGGTCTCCCAGTTGTGGTGGTTTTTGTGTTCTGTCATCGTTGAACAAATTGACTGTGTACAATTTCCAAGTATTGCAATCCGACAACTTAACTCAGTATAGTGGGATAGACACCTAAATATGAAGACAAAAACACAGATTTATAAAACATTAGTGCGAAGTATTATGACATATGGGGCTGAAAATAGGATAATAAACAAGAAAAACAGCAGTAAGATAGTAGCAATAGAGATGGAATGTCTGCGAAGATGCTGCAGAGTAACAAGAATGGATAGGAGAAGTAATGACGTAATAAAGCAAAGAACATCAATAGAAACAGAAATACTAACATATATGGAACAAAAAAGACTAAAGTGGTATGGACATATAAGAAGAACTAGCGACAGCAGATGGATAAAGAGAATAACCGAATGGAGCCCCATAGGAAGGAGAAAACGACGAGGACCCCGAAGATCCTGGAGGAACGAAGTAGACGACGCCATGAGTAAGAGAGGCCTAAACGATAGAGAATGGGACAAGAGAGAGAGAGATGGAAACGGTTGAGCGATGGAAGGCAGTGAATACTGTAGAATCCCTGAATAATATATATATATATATATATATATATATATATATAATATATATATATATATATATATACAGTGGGTAATATGGTTGGTAGTACTTAAAATCACAAACGGTATTTTGTTAGACATCAGTTTGAAAGTTTGTTTTTTGTAGTTACATCGAACTATTTAAACAACAATAGTTCCGCCTACTGCCTCTTTCTGTTCGTGAGATGTGACTGAATTCAAACCTGTGAAGACGACTGTTTTTTGTCAAACATGTCGTCTTATTTTTTACATTTTAAACTTTGTAACATGTTCTTTAATTTTTAAGTTATCTTTAAAATTTTTAACAGTTTTAATGCCTTCAGTAATTCAGATCACATTATGTTATTTAACGTTGTGTTTTATGTGGTATGAATCTTACTTTCTGGTAAGTTTTTATAACTTTTATATTGCATCAGCCAAAGTTTATAACACAGTAATTTTCATTGTAGACCTTAATAAAGGTGGCAAACAACCACCGAAAGCTCGGATTTCAGAATAAATAGTACGCCTTAGCAAAGCTCTATTTTTTATTGACTACCACACCCAAAAAGAAAAAAAGTATTTACATCTATATATATATATATATATATATATATATATATATATATATATATATATATATATATATATATATGTATATATATATATATATATATATATGTATATATATATATATATATATATATATATATATATATATATATATATATGGATACAAAATATGGCCGAAACTGGACGCACTGTGCAAAGGTTTATTAAATGAGCGTTACTTGTCCTCTTGTCTAAGGCCGCGGGCCTGTATAGGCTCGCTTAGGAGCAATTTCGACTGCTCGAAATGCGTATTCGAAATATTTGGTTCTATGTTTTGAGCAAGATAGATACATCTATCTTTGTCAAAATATTCTCACTGAAAGGTTTAAAGATTATAAAGCTTTTAATAGAATTGCAATTGATTGAGTAGTTAAAAAAAACCCAAATATCACTTATCATGGCAATTTTTCATCAAAAATTTGCAAATAACTCAAAAATGAAGCATTTTTCGAAAACTTAAAAAAGATAAAACAAGTATTTATTTCGATGAGATACGTCTAAAAAATTTTACTCAAAGCGATTAGGAATTTTTTTTTGTTATTTGCCAGTAACAATTTCCGGCCTACTTGGATCAATTAAAAAAAATAATACATTTGAACTACTGAAAAAAATATATAAAATCGAATAAAAAACAACAAAAACAACAATACTTATAGACTAGGTGGAATCTGTAGAAATTCAGACCATACTGGACATTTTCCATAGGAAGCTATTTTTTTGCTGGAATCCTTTCAGGATGTGCCCAACATCGATAATCACTATATGCGCCAGTCGCAAACCTTTGCTAAATTTTTTATTTAACAAAATCTGAAAACAATAGAAAATCTCTCATTTTTTTGGTCCTATTTTCGTTTATAATTTGGAAAATATTGATCCTAGAGAAAGAATTATAAGTTAAGAAGTTAAGTTAAGTTAAGTTGAGAAGTTAAAAGTTTCGTTATCCAATTTTACACAATATTTCGTTAGCTAGAAATTAAAAATTTAGTGTTTATTGTTAAAAAATATCAATAATTGGAAAAAAAGTACAAAAAAATATAAGTTAATCCCTTAATTGTTTTCGACTTTCTAAACTTGACTTACAAACTCCATATTCTGCCCAGAAAAAGTTTTTAATATGTTTCAAACGTGTGCTAAATTTTGTTAAGATCGGTCGGATAGGTTTTACATAATAATTTTGTAATCCAGCTTACTGGAAAAAAATCGCAAATTTTCAAATTTATACTAAGCCCTAAATAAGGCCCTGAGATAGTTGTAATTTTTTTTACATATAAAGGAAGGCTCAAACTATCAAACGCTTTTTGTAAAATTCAAATTGGTTCACTAGGAGAGCCTAGAAAATTTGTTAAAGTTTTAAACATTTTTTATTAGGCTTATAAACAAATTGAATAACTTTACGAGCTTTAAACATATTAATTTCAAAATTTATACACTTAATAGTATATTACATAACGAGAGTTGTAAGAAGCTTATTACATGCGATTAAAAAAGTTGCGCGCGAGCCGCGTAGCGGCGAGCGCAGTAATTTTACAAGCATGTAATAAGCTTACAACTCAAGTTGTGTACTATACTTTTTCTACCATTATTTTCGTTTATAAAAATAAAAATTAAATTACCACTATATTTACACTGACAGATTAATAATTTTTAATCTGTCAAAATAACGTCTGTTTATTCGTTTCCATGATAACTCGACCAACTGACTTACGAGGCTTATGTGATATTACAAATTTTTATAAAACTGAAGCGTAATTTTTTTTATTACGTGCTAGTCATTACGTGTCAGTATCTGTTATGATGCATTTACTTAGCATCCAAATAGTAGGTAATATACAATTTACTAGTAAGAAAGTAGAAAAAGAACATTAAAAGACGCTTCGTTTAAAAAAACAGATACATTTGGCTTACTGGTTGTCGAGATATTGAAGGTCAAAGTTGGCACACATTTACTGTGTAACCATAAGTGATAGAGGGTTCGTTTTTTAAACAAATACCCTCGTCTTGTCAAGTACTTTTTATTGGAAAATTTTACGTAATGCGCTTTATGGCAACATCCATAAAAAAGACAAATAAAAAACCGTTTTCGCGTAAAATGTCGCTCGGAATGCATGAGAGGTGGGTCGTGGGGGACATTCACTCGAAATGTGAATCGTCGAGTTATAAATCATAGCGCGCGCTAAAAATTGCATTATCTCGGCTTCTTGTTAACCAATTTTGCTCTTTTTTTTTAATCGATGTCTCTAACGACAAAGATTTTAAATATCATATTTTCAAATACCATTTTTAATTGCAAATTGGGAAATTTGCAATAAACAATTGTATGTAAAACAAGTAATTGCATTTTTTCTTTATGCATTTTTTTGAGCTTGCAATTTATACATTGAAGTAAATTGTTACTTTTAGTAAACAAATATGTATTTATAAATTGTTAGTAAATAATTTGAATTGTTAAAACAAAGGCGAACGAATTTTTTTTTGTAAAAATCCAACTTTTTAAACTAATTAACATTAAAAATAATTTATTTCTGCAGTTTAATCATAATAATGACATATTTGAATATATTTTGATTCAAAAATGACGTGTATATTGTACGTGTTATTATACTGCTGTGTAATGCTCGAAACTGGTTTTTTTGAGCTTGCAATCTATACATTGAAGTAAATTGTTACTTTTATTAAGCAAATATATATTTATAAATTGTTAATAAATAATTTAAATTATTAAAACAAAGGCGAACGAAAAAAAAAAATTTTTTTGAATAAATAAACTTTATGTTGACTCAATCTTCAATAATTTTTTTAAGTCTTTTTCTTTTTTTGGAAGTACAAGAATCTTCAGGTCTTATTTCTTCCTCAAAACCTTCATTTTCCATTTCAACATCTTCATCCTCAATCTGCAAATTTAATGTTTCTTCTCCTTCATCTGTAGCTTTATCTTGTGCCTCTAGAAAATCTTAGGATTCCATCTACTCCATATCCATATCTCGTTCAACTTCTTCCAATATTTTACTGTATTTAATATTTTTACATATCTGACCATAGCAGTGAAGACAATAGTCAGAACATTTGAGACCATGTTTAATACAACTGCATGTTTTTGTACAAAGTTTTTTTACCTTTGCAACTAATATTTCCGAATAATGAGTCAGATAGTAATACTTGCTCAGTTTTTATTGGCTCAAGACCATTTTGAGTTAGTTCTCACTCCCACTTAGTAGCATTCAGGTTATTTCCAATTCACTGTTGTACTTGGAAATATACACGAAGCAAGTGTTGCAATTATTTGTTTAACATACAATTGTTTATTGCAACTTTCCCAATTTGCAATTAAAAATGGTATTTATTTGAAAATATGATATTTGAAATCTTTATCGTACGAGACATCGATTCAAAATAAAAGAGCAAAATTTGTTAACAAGAAGCCGAGATAATGCAATTTTTAGCGCGCACTACGATTTTGAACTCGCCTATTCACATTTCGAGTGAATGTCCCCCACCACCACCTCTCATGCATTCCGAGCGACATTTTACGCGAAAACGGTTTTTTATTTGTCTTTTTTATGGTTGTTGCCATGAAGCGCATTACGTAAAACTTTTCGTATAAAAAGTACTTGACAAGACGAGGGTATTTGTTTAAAAATGAGCCCTCTATCACTTATGGTTACACGACAACTGTATGCCAACTTTGCCTTCAATATCTCGGCAATCACTTAGCCGAATGTATCTTTTTTTAAAGAAGCGTCTTTTAATGTTCTTTAAGTGTATAAATTTTGAAATTGATATGTTTAAAGCTCGTAAAATTATTCAATTTGTTTATCAGCCTAAAAAATGTGTAAAACTTTTAAAAAAATTTTAGACTCTCCTAGTGAACCAATTTGAATTTTACAAGCAAAAGCGTTTTACAGTTTGAGCTTTCCTTTATATGTAAAAAAATTGCAACTATCACAGGAGCTTATTTAGGGCCTACTATAAATTTGAAAATTTGCGATTTTTTTCCAGTAAGCCGGATTGCAAAATTATTATGCAAAACCTATCCGACCGATCTTAACAAAATTGAGCACACGTTTGAAACATATTAAAAAGTTTTTCTAGGCGGAATATGAAGTTTGTAAGTCAAGTTTAGAAAGTCGAAAACAATTAAAGGATTAACTTCATTTTTTGATCTTTTTTTGTCCAATTATTGCTATTTTTCAACAATAAACATTAAATTTTTAATTCCTAGCTAACGAAATATTGTGTAAAATTGAATAACGAAACTTTTAACTTCTTATAATTTTTTCTCTAGGATCAACATTTTACGAATTATAAACGAAAATAGGAGCAAAAAAATGGGAAATTTTCAATTGTTTTCAGATTTTGTTAAATAAAAAATTTAGCACAGGGTTTGCGACTGGCGCATATAGTGATTATCGATGTTGGGCACATCCTGAAAGGATTCCAGCAAAAAAATAGCTTCCTATGGAAAATCTCCAATCCCGCCTAGACTATTATGTCTTCATGTTAATTGAGATTTACTACAAATTTGTTGAATAAAAAATAGTTTATAGCTTGTAAACGTGTGAACATACTTAGTAAAGCTTTGTATTGTCTGTTCTATTGTACTCTATTTTATACTTAAATCTATTAATTTGTTATACGTTATACCTGTACGACTAACATTCAAGAAAATTGTGTATTTACATATTAAGTACAGGTACCCCTTGGTCGTTTGGTACACAAATATTTTTTTAGTCGTTCCGAACATTTAAATATTAAACTGTAAACATCAAAATTTACGCTCAGTTAGTATTCAAATATAATTTTTGCTTGAGGCAAATCGCTAAATCATATTTCCGTTGTGCATTCTATCAAATAAACAATGAGAAGTGAAAAGCTTCAGATACACACCGAGTGAAACTATTAAAATGCAAATACACCAAATAGAGAATTACCAACCCCACAAAGATATTTTCAACCATCCTTTCAGCATGGCAATGAGGCTTCCGCAAGAGTATGGTTGTCGGAAAATTGCACCTCTCAGAATAAAATAATACTTAAATATGGCGTAAGTATGATCAAAGCTGAGGAATCTGCATCATTTCATCTGGGCTTAATTCTAAATAATAAAATTTTCAGCTGTGTCAATCATCTCATTTCTAGAAAACGATAGATTAATATCCAATACAAATAAGCTTTTGGTCACCTTTTTCTAATTTTTAATACTACTGCACACTTTAATTATCAGTGGCTTTTTTTTCTAATGTTTAACCGTTTATTATCGCCATATAGTGAAGCACCTGTGGATGCTTCGCGGAGCACTCAGTGTTTCGCGGAGCACAGTTTGGGAAACGCTGATATCGACAAATCTGGAAATTTGCCGGGTAGTAGACCTATTCACTGTCACCTAAAATTAAGAAATGAGCTATATGCGTCCTTCTACAGATGTTACTATTGCGCGTTAAACGTATACAAAGATATTTACTCTGGACAAACTGTATGAGTCGAAAGAAAAGTACTAAGGTGAATATATAGAGCGATGAATAACAATGGAGTCTAGAGCAGACGATACAACTTCGAAATTTATAGAATATACCGGTGCACAAATTCGAATGCAGACATGAGGATCGAATCATTTTATAATGCCCCTTTGTCCGCTTCTTCTCGATTGACGATGATAAATACAACAAAACGTTGAAGTTGTGGAGTAAAAATGATGGTTTTGGATGGATGACAGCTACTGATAATTACGCTATAGATGTTGGTTAGGTAACTATTTATAATAGACTGCACTCAAATGAGCTCAAATCCCTAATTTATAATCTCACAAATAATGTATACCTTAGCACAGAGGTTATTGCTTCTATCATACTAACAAATAGCTTACAATACATTTTAATCTAGGCCGTAATTGCAACACTTAGGAAGTTCATTTAAAAAATATATTGTTCGGCAATTTATTACTGTTAAGTTTTATGGTAAATGAACTAATTACTAAAATATTAGACGTTAAGTTTTCACAATGTTTCAATTATACACGGTGAAATATAAAAGGTTAAAAAGTTAAGAATCATGTGAGATTACAAATTAAGGGATTAATTTGTGATTGAGCATATTGGCCACTATATAAGGAAACAGACGACCAATCAAAAGATCTAAATACATATAAAATATAAAATAATAATAATATCATAATAATCATAACACTAATTCACTCGGCTTTTGAATTATTATCTCACCCAAGCAGTGCTAGATATAACAAAAATATTTAGAATTTATGATTCAGCTAGACTGTCTAATTTAAATCTACGCTCAATAAGTGAAACTGATCTAGGAGGGGCTTTTTTAAAGTTTTACTTAAATTAGGTTATGATACTGTATGTCTTCGAGGCGCTGGATGAGGTTGAATGCAAGAACCTTGATACCATTGTTTTCTGGCTCTCTTGAAGTTTCGAATATATCTGACTACCTTCCTTTATTTTCATATGTCACTTAAAAATAGTGTATTTGTAATCTACTGCAAGTAAATTCTTTGAGACTAACAACGAGCGCACAACATCATCTCTTCTTTTTCTAGGTTTGTGTCTCTTTAAAATTTCTTCTCCAATTACAGCATTCTCGCATATACTTGCTGTTCTGAGGCCCCTAATAGGCTTTAATTAGAATTGAAGGGTATTTTAACTTTAAATATTTCTTCGTTATCCCTTTTTACTGTTTTTTTATTATATCCTTCACACTTTTTTTCTTCTACTGAAAGAGTATTACTTTGATATATTTCTAACTCTCATTTTTTTTATTGCTTTATCCATCTGTCGTCTAGATATCATGTTGAGTACTTGTATATAAGGGACATTCTCTTTCTGTGATATCCCTGACATTATCCAATACCAATTTTGTATTTTGGGCAAGGAAATCATTCGATATATTCCGTCCAGTAATATCAAATTATATTCTTTGGCTCCTAATAGAATATGTGTTAAACCTGTTTTATTAAAATTTGGATCCGCCAGGACTAAGTTCCTATGGTTCCTTTCTTTCATCTGTATCTCTTTCTCCAGTAGATTTTTTGTTATTTTGCGTATTACAATTGCTTCGGTCTTCATTTCTAATTTATTTTTAAAACGCGCTTTTAAGTTTAATGTTACGCTCTCTTTTAACGTCCTTTGGTCTTCATTACCAATTCCAGATATCTGAGCGTGAACAGCCTTTCTTTTTGTTCCAATACTTGTAGCGGCTGCTCCGTATTGAATGATGACTGCGAGCCTTGGTCAGTCAATGCTCTCATCAATTGTGAGCTTCCTTTTGAGTCTCTTACTCATACTAATGTCGTTGCAAGTAGCACTTTTCATTGCGATGACTTAAACAGCTCACGGTATTTTCTTGTTTCCTTGACGATAAGTCGTAACTATTGTCACCTCTGGTTCCACTAAAATTTGGTCTATTTTGTGGCCTTCTGTTTTCAAAATTCCTTCTGTTATCATACTGACCTTCTGACCCACTAAAAGGTCTTTTTTGTGGCCTTCTTTTTTCAAAATTCCTTCTGTTATCATACTGGCCTTGTGACATGTGTAGTAATGAATAGTGCTGTCCACCACATTCTGCACATCTATAAGAGGAATAACATGGTACTTCCCTTTTGTGTAGTAGGCATCTACTGCACCATTGCTTTTCCTTTCCTTAATTTTCGTAAATTATTTAAAAATTTAGTTATTTCTTGAGCTAGTTTTTCTTGTTCTGTATATAATGTCTGCATTTCGACTACGTAAGTATATACGTTTGTCCTAAATTCAACTTTTAGGACAAACGTATTTCGTATATTAAACGTATATTAAACGTATATGTGTAAGGTAATCTTGCTGGGACAAGTCCCAGCAAGATTACCTTACACAACAACGCAATGAACTTAAACTTGTTGACAAATGTAATATTATCACTTGTAACCAAAGAAATAAATTCTATATAAAAAAAATGCAAATACTACAAATATTATTTGGTGTTGAATGAACTCTAAATGTATATAAAAAAGACGATTTGTCAAGTATTTCACTATATTATGAAAATTAAATATTTTAAGAATTCTAAATTACAAGAATCGAATATAAATAATATCAAAATAATCAAAATATTAGATTTGAATTAGATGTAGACAAAATATTACTATTTTAATTATTAAAAATTTGAAGCTTAAGTTTCTTTAATAATCTTTTTAATTTATAAAAAAATGCACTGATTTAAATAATAATAAATATTCAAAAACTTACAGTTTTATCCCGACGATCACTTGTATGTTCCTGCTTCCTTCTTAGAACTGCAACTGGTACTGGTGAGCTGGATCTCTGGATGCTGCTAGATTTTTCACATCCAAACTGCTGGAACACTAGACATAAGGACTGCTATTCAGGTTCTCTGGTGATCTAAGGGTCTCGTAAGGCTCCTACCCCTAATTTCGGTGCTTTCTGGTCTTTTTATTTACTTTTTGTTTTCTCCACATTTTGGTTGATCTTGTACGGAACTGGGAAACAGGTATTCAGTTCGCTAAGGGTCGTCTCCTTCGAAGCTCTATTCCAATTAACGCCCTTTGATGTTTTTTTTGTCGAAGGACCAGTGGACAGATTCGAACGTAGTTATAAGGATCCAATTGTTTATAATGCCCCTTTGTCCGCTTCTTCTCGATCGATGATGATAAATACAATAAAACGTTAGAGTTGTGGAGTAAAAATGTTGGTATTATTGACAGCCACCATAATTACACTATAGATGTTGGTTAGGTAACAATCTATAATAGACTGCACTCAAATGTTTCTATTATACTGACAAACTTTGAACTATGAGTTTACAATACAATTTATTCTAGGCCGTAATTGCAACACTTAGGAAGTTCAATTAAAAAATATATTGTTCGGCAATTTATTAAGTTGTAAGTAAATAAACTAATTATTAAAATATTAGACGATATCTTTTCACAATGTTTCAATTATACACGGTGAAACTATTAAAGGTTATAAGTTAAAAATAATGTGAGATTACAAATTAAGGGATTAATTTGTGATTGAACAACTGGGAACCACTTATAGTAAAACATATTAAGACAGGACATCTGAGGTGGATAGGACATGTAAAGCTAGAAAAATGCTACTTTGTAGACCCATTGCTCAGAGAAGAAGAGGAAGACTCAGAACAAGGTTCCTTGATAATACCGATGAAGACATGATAAATATGGGAATACGTGCTTGATGGAGGAAGACGATGGATAGGGACGACTGGAGAGAAATTCTTGAAGAGGCTCGGACCCACGTAGGGTTGTAAAGCCAGAATGATGATGAAACTGCATGAGTCTAGTTTTTGTCAATATCTTGTTCTTAATGTAGAGCGTTATAGAACGTTATTCCTACTTTTGTTTTAAATTTCGTTACTTTTTTGCATTACGTACTTTTATTAGACCATCTCTAATATCCTAAATACATTAAAAAAGACTAATATTAACAAGCGAGTGCAGTTCTGCTCACGTACCACTGCAATTTCACTTTGATACAAATTTGGATATAAATGGCCAATAAAAATGAAACATATTCATGATTTTTCCGACCGGAAACGGTAATATTAACCCCAACAATCGTTTTGTGGTCTCCTTCGCATTTCTTACACTCTGATGACGAATATATCTTTCCGGGGCGGAGGAGGCTCGGGGGTTGAAATTTTATTGGTCATTAATATTCATAAAGGTTTTAGGCGGTTTGCTCTTTGAATCATTTTTTCAGGTGTACGCCTTTTTTGCTTTATCGAAAGGCCATTTAATAGTTAAGGGAATTATGCTATTTAACGTAATAATTTGTAAAAGGAATTGTGTATAAGTTTAAGAAATAATTCGGACTCTACTATCTTCTGAAATTATAATTATATAAGTGTAGATTTACAGTTTTATGTGTCCATTAATATTATTCCTTTTCTTTTTTGAATATAGGGATGAAAGTGGGCAACTCTCCGGTTTCCCAAATCTTTTTTCAGATCATATGCATAACATTTACTCTATCATCTCCAGTCTCTTTTAAAACTTCTGCGATGATCTGGTCTGCCCCAAGAGATTTTATATTTTTTAACTTTTTGATAGCTTTTTCTCTCTGACTTTAGAATGTTTGTTTCTCTCTCCGCTGTGAACTCGTCGTGATTTACATTCTGGGGATCATCTGCACATAGACTTTGACAATATTTTCTCCATACCTCCGCCATCCCTTTCTCGTCATTTATAATATGTTGGTTTTGATCCATTATTGTTTATGTAATTGGTTTAAATTCCCTGGATAGATATCGGACTTTGTTATATAGCTCATAAGATTCATACCGATTTACATGATTCTCTAGTTCTTTGCATTCTTCATTTACATGTTTATTTTTATCATCCCTACGTGCTCTTTTAATTTCTCTATTTAACCTTGCTAATTCGTTTTTGTTGCTGTTGTTTTGATATATGCGAGATTTGATTCTCCTTCGCTCTTCGAGAAGTTGCAGTGTTCTGTCTGTCATCCAGTGTTTTCTTTTGATGATCTTTTTGTCGGTTCCGGTTCTTTCTACAGAGGTTTCTATAGCATTTTTGAAATCTTTTTACATTTATTTTGGGTTGTCTTGTGTGTTCAACATATTAGTTTCCTTTAATGTATCTCTTAATGTTTTCGGATGTGAAATCCCCAGTCCGTTTTGATTTTGGTGCAACATTGTTCTTTTTACCTTCATCTTGAAGTAAGCCCATACCAATTTATATTCAGATCCACATTAAGCTCTTGGTCTAGTTATTACGTTTGTAAAACATGTCTTTCATCTATTTCTAATCAATGTGTAGTCGACTTGGTTCTTGTATTCTCTATTTGGGCTGGTTCACGTCGATAAACGACGGGCATGATGATTGAACATTGTGTTTGTAATAGCCAAACTGTTTTCGGTTACAAAATCTGTTAAACGTTCGCCTCGGCTGTATCTAATACCTAACCCATAGTTTGCTACATTTTGGATGTTATCATTTCTTGTTTCTCCTACCTTAGCGTTAAAATCGCCCATGATTATGAGTGGTTCTTTGGATGAAATATTTCGTATTGTGTCTTCAATGACGGAGTAAACGTGTTCCACTTCATTGTATAACGGATCTAAGGTTGGCATATAGACCTGAATAATGTGCATTTTGTTTGGTAATGCTAGTAAGGTTATTTTTATAAGTCTATCATTGATTGGTTGGTAATCATATACGTATTGTGAAATTTTTTAGTCACCATAATTGCAACACCATTTCTTCCTGTGTTATTCCTGTGGCTACCGATATATATACAACATGACCTGCCGTTTGGAAGTGTCCTTGTTTTTTCCAATGGGTCTCCGAAAGTCCGCATATTCCTATATCCTCTCTTTCGACTTCTCGTTGTAGTATATGCAGTTTGCCTGGTTGCAATAATCCTCGAACATTCCAGGTTGCTATTACCATTGCTTTTCTTAACTGAAAATCTGATTTTCTTCCAGGCGCCAATTTCGTCTGGAAATGTGTTACCTGGTTGCTCACAAACACATGCCCGGTAGCCCATTTGATACTAGTTGGCCGGAACCAACTGAGCGCCGATCGCTAATCGGATCGCTAAGCCTAACTGATTCGATACATTCATGATGTTTCCCCTTGCCTACCTGATCGCAGTATAACGGCCGGTTGAATCATTATGTGATATCTGCCCGTGTGTAGCTGTCATTAAGCCAATAGTACAAATCATTCCGCTATAGCCTTAATAAAGTAATGTCATAACTGCTGCCCTATGTCATGCTGCCATATGCTATGTCCTCAGTTGGTCCGCGGGTGCTTATTTGATAAAACCTTATTTACACCTATCCTACACATCTGTAGAACATTTCCTTGTGGGAACCAGTGGGACTCGCCGTGTCGGGGTTAAGCACAGAAGAGTCCCTACCTAATTAAGAGCACCTCTTCCGCGCAAGCTGGGACGGACACGGCAAGATCACCTCCTTAAAAACAAATTCTTGCATTGAGAACTATATTGATATTTTATTCTGTCACTGACAATCTGGATGTGTTGCAGGGCCGTGAATGTTTTTCATTCTTAACTTCAGTCGGTTCGGTCGACATATCCACCGGTTGCAACATGCTCTTCGGAAGGTCTATAGCCAAACTAAGGAAAACTTCACGACCCAACATCAAGCAGGTTGCGGTCTGACCTGTAGTTTCATTCACGACGGATCGGTAGGCCAGTAGAAATAAGTGAATGTGTTGGTCCCAATCTCTCTAATGTTCGGATAAAACTTTGGACAGGTGGTTACCCATTATTTATTTCATCTTCTCGCCAATTCCATTTTAAGGAAGATGTAGAGGTATCGTTCTGGTCTTACTTACACCAATCAATTTATAAACGTTTTGGAAGAGGGTTAAGTCAAAGTTTTGCTCTTGGTCGGAGTGGATCTCCAAAGGAACACCAAACCGACTAAATAATTAAATATAAGTAAGCAGCTTCTTGATTTGGTATCGCATAGGCCTCAGTCCATTTCGTAAAATAATTCATGACTGCCGCCATATATTTATTTCCATCATTCCGTTCTGAAAATGGACCTGCAATGTCGATCGCTACTATTTTCATAGAACTATCATCAATGTACTGGTTTATGGGTGCCCTCTTTTTACTGATTGAACCATTACTAATTGCACATAGTTCACATTTCCGGCACTTCATCTTCTTACTTCGTCATATTTACAGTTCACCCAATAGAACTCTTCTTGAACCGTTTGCAGAGTCTTTAGAACATCATCATTCTGACACTTAACTTTTAGGTACAATCAACTGAAGCTTAGATTCTGTACCATCATCATTCTCAAAGATTCTATACAAAAGAGCATCTTTTAGAACTTTAGAACCAAGCAATTCCATTGGCTTTAGTAGGGCTTGACTTATGGACTAGATGCACTAATGTTTTGTCAAGAAGGTCTCCCCCTCGACGCATCCAATCTCTTGATATAGATGATCCATGTACTCTTTGTGTACATGGATCATGGATATCTGGATCAATAGTAATAACGATGGTTCATCTTACGGGGTAAAGTCATTTCTCTAATTTAAGACAGTAATTACAATTTGCACTGCATGCCCATCTCGAAATAGCATCAGCATTTAAAATAACTTTTCCAGCTCTGTGTTGGCGTCTCTTTAGCATCGTATTATGAACAACTACTTTCCTTACCATTTCCTTCTGACGTTTATCATTTTATTCGTCGCTTTCTTCAGTGGTTCACACTCGATAGCTCCATGACGTTTAACTAGCTATTTCTTGTTCCAAGGCAATGGCAAGCACTTCTACTAAAACTTTCAGTCTTGCTAGTCGTAAAGCTTTCTGTAGTTTACTGTCTCTTAATCTTTTGATGAAAGTATAGCAATTTCTTCCAAAGTGTAGTCCGGTGCCTTCCGATGACCCGACTGTACTATATGCGTAATATTTTCTTCGAATTTTTGCAAATTCTCACTTGCTCGTTGAATTATATTTCGTATTGTGCTTTGTAGACTTGTAGATAGGCATCTCCATCAGCTTTTACTAATCGAGTGAATAAGGTCTAGTAACATTTTTCTTGTTACTTAGGAATCGATTTTAGAATATAGATTTTTCTTTGAAAGTGGAGACTTTGAGGAACCTTTAACAACAGTAAAGTTATAAAAATAAAGCTGTTTCGTTATAGCGTCTCACCTTGCGACTGATGCTGGAATGATGTCTTCCTAACAAAACTGCAACGTATTGCATTGAATATTCTTCATCTAGGAGAGTCGAAAAACATAAAAAAACATGAAGTCAACATAATAATGGGCGACTTTAACGCCAAAGTCGGTAAAGGGAAAGTAGAAGATATCGTAGGGAATTATGGTCTAGGAATTAGAAATGAAAGAGGAGACCGATTAGTACAATATTGTCAAGAGAAAGAAGTAGTCATCACAAACACCTTTTATCAATTATAACCAAGAAGACTCTATACTTGGAGTGCACCAGGAGACAACAATAATAATCTGATAAGAAACCAAATCGATTACATTCTTGTCAACAAAAGATTTAGAAATGGAATTAAAAGCGTTAAAACATATCCTAGTGCTGATGCAGACTCCGACCACAATCTACTTCTTGCCAACGTTAATATTAAACTGAGAAAACAACAGAAAAAAAGTAAAATTCAGAGACTAGATTTGTCAAAGCTTGAGGGTGAAAAATGTCAACAACAAATAAATGAAGCAGTTGCACCAGCATTCGCAGAGGCGTCAAAAAAAGATAATAATAGTGCCTGGAACAAAATGAAATCGGCAGTACTTAACGCTGGTAAAACGTTTGTGGGTAAAAAAGAACCAAATGAAATCGTAGGCTTCCACGGCCAGAGTCAGAATTATAGTTTATTCGTCTTCCGGGTTTGGACCGTGTCATTTGTGAGTGACCCAAAAGTGGGTTCATTCGAGATGAACCCACTTTTGGGTCACTCACAAATGACACGGTCCAAACCCGGAAGACGAATAAACTATAAAAAAGAACCAATTGCCAAAAAAGACTGGATGACACCAGATATTATAAACCTCATAGAAGAAAAACGAAAATACAAAAATACAAATAAAGAGAAGTACAAGCAAATGAAGAAACTAGTAGAAACGCAGATCAAGGAAGCTAAAGAACACTGGATGGTAGAAAATTGTAGAGAAATAGAAGAACTTAATATGAAACACGACATACATGGGCTACATAAGAAACTGAAAGAAATTACAGGAAATAATCGGAAGAGAATACCACAAGTTATACGAAACTCCAAGGGGGATCTCCAATTATCAGCAGTAGAAAAACCACAAACTTGGCAGAAATACATCAAGGACTTATTCGCAGATAATAGGGAAGAAATAAATGATACATTACCAACTAATTGAAATCTAAAAATTCTGATATCAGAGATTAAACAGGCAATTAAAATCTCAAAAAGTGGTAAAGCGCCAGGTCCCGATGAAATTTCTGTAGAGATATTAAAAATCCTGAATGATGAAAATATAGAGTGTCTAACTAAATTATTTAATAAAATATACCACGATGGTCAAATCCCGGATGAATGGTTAAAATCTATCTTTTTACCCTTACCCAAGAAAAATACTCCTAAATCTTGTGATGAGTACCGATTAATTAGCCTTATGAGCCACACTTTAAAAATACTACTCAAAGTTATTCAGCAGCGTATATATAACAAATGTGAAGAACAATTAGACAATACACAGTTTGGATTTAGATGTGAAATGGGAACAAGAGAGGCACTGTGCGCAATGACGGTACTATTACAAAAATGCAGGGAATATAATAAAAACGTAGTCATATGTTATATAGATTTCCAAAAAGCTTTTGATAGAGTCCAACATGGTAAACTCATAGATGCATAGAAACACATACACCTAGATCCCAAGGATATTAATTTAATCAAAAATCTGTACTACAATCAAACAGCGGTCGTACGGGTGGAAGATACTGAGACAAACCAGGTGGAAATTCAAAGAGAAGTCAGACAGGGATGTGTGCTGTCGCCACAATTATTTAATGTGTACTCCCAACTAATATTTCAGGAGGCACTATGGGAAATAACTGAAGGTGTAAGGATTGGAGGAGCATCATTAATAACATAAGATTTGCAGACGATACCGCAATCATGGCAGAGAATATAGACGATTTACAAACTCTCCTGGAAATCATTAACAGAGAAAGCAAAAAGATGGGACTAACAATGAATATAAATAAAACCAAATACATGGTGATCTCAAAAAACCCTGTTGACAACATACAACTGACATTGGAGGGTAAACCCCTAGAGAGAGTGGACAAATATAAATACCTCGGAGCAATTATAAACTCACAGTTAAATCAAGAGCAAGAGATAAAGGTCAGAATAGAAATAACTCGAAAAGGCTTTATAAAATACAAGTCAATGTTTACAAATAAGAAATTCAGCATGGCCATCAGATTGAGGTTCGTCGAATGTTATGTTTGGTCGCAACTACTATATTGGGTTGAAGCTTGGACTCTGAAATCCCAATCTATAAAAAAAACTGGAGGTATTGGAAATGTGGCTATATAGGCGTATTTTGAAGATTCCTTGGACTGCAAAAGTCTCAAATGAAGAAGTGTTAAGACGAGTTGGACATGGCAGAAAGCTTATGAACACAATTAAAATAAGAAAAACATCATATCTGGGCCACATATTCCGAAACGATAAATACTCTCTTCTACAAGTCATCATGCCAGGTAGAGTAGAGCGAAGAAAAGTCTTGCGAAGAAAGAAGAAATCTTGGCTGAGGAATATCAGAGATTGGACTAACCTGTGTTGAACAGATATTTCACGTTGCAAAAGATCAAGAAGCGTTTACAGAAGTGATCGCCAACCTTCGTTTGAAGACGGCACAAGAAGAAAAAGAAGGAGAGTCGATGCTCGCACTGCCTCCTCCATTGACAAATTTCTTTGGCGGTTTATTTTTTTATTTGATTTTTATGCAAATAAACTTCCAAACATGCATGTGATGAAAAATATCACAATAAAAAGCTTGTTTCTCACAAGCACCTTGTTTTAATCGGCGCTTTTTATAAAATATCTCTCACTTTTAGTCTAAAACGAACTTTGATAAAAATTATTGTTAAAACAAGACTATTATTAGCTTACATAACAACTGTGACTGTCAAACAAGGTCCATAGGCAACTTGTCGTACAGTACATTATCAATAAATAAAGATTATTGAGAAAAATATGAGTGGTGCGTTAATTATGTCCAGAAATTTATAATAGCACGATGTAACGGCAAATCTAACCATGTGTTTTATTTTTTGCAAATATTTTTTATCTAACAGATAATAAAAAACGCAACAGATAGCGTCCCTCTAACTCAAAACAAGAAAATGTGGAGATTGCCAACTTTGATTTTACACCCCTCATTATATTTTGCTAACATGAATTTCCAAGAAGTATGAGTTGATTTTATATAGATTTTGTGTATAAAAATAAATACGTTCAAGCTGTTATTTTTTATACTTATCGCCTAAAAATATGTAAGGTTCAATACTCCCAAAACTATAAAACGCTCAGTTTCGTGAGAAAACGTGTAGAAAAGTTGAACTTATCGGTTTCAAAGTAAAATCTTCAAAGTTGTTAAAGTTAGAGAAACTAGCCAGCTCCTTTGTAATTTTAATTTATCGAATCCCTTCTTTTTGCACAGTGTTAATGAGTTTTCTACCTAAAAGAGAAGATTCTTATTACGTTTTAATTGAGGTGATGTGTAAGGGGGTAGTATTGATGCAACAATAGCAGCTCAGCTTTGGCCCTTTGAGCGTTCATTGTACTTAAACTTTTAATAGATACCTACTTCTTTTAGCATTCATTATCAGTCCGCTCCAGCCGTGCCTTAATCAACCAAATTTTGATATTGTGTTTTTCGTTTGAAAAGTTTTCGTTTACGTGTAAAATGAATAAATAACGTTGGAAATTTTAATTATTATTTCCCTTCTCCGATCCCTTGGACCGACGCCGACTCCTTAATTTCGACCTAAAGTTTATTTAAAGGAAATATTATCTTTTAATCTGACGAAAGGTATATTTTCCCTAATGCTGGGCTTTAATTATTTTGCTTCCGGTATCAATGATTTTCATTTCTTTTTTATGTAATAAACACTGCCTTCTTTAAAAAACAGAATATTTGAGAAAACGAATTTGCCGATATTATACAAAAATTGAAATTATTTATATAATTTTACATTATTTATTTTTATTTTTACAACATAATCCTAATATTAACTTCTTTTTTTTGTTCGTCTAGCCATTCACGTCCACATCTGAACATAAGCCTCTTCAAGTTTTCCTTTCCATTGTTTTTTATTGTACGCTACTTGTAGCCAATTTTTCCCGGCAGTCCTTTTCAGATCATCTGTCCATCTCATAGGAGGTCTGCCTCTGGGTCTTTTGTGTTGGTATGGTCTCCAGGTTAAAATTGATCTGTGCCATTTGTTTATATCGCTCCTAGCTACATGTCCAGCGTATTCCCATTTCAACTTTAATGATTTTTACACCACATCGGTGACTTTGGTTTTCTGTCTTATCCATGTCTTTTCTTGTCCTTAAGTGATATACCTAGCATTGCTCTTTCCATCGCGTGTTGAGTGACTCTAAGTACATTCATATTCTTTTTTGTGATTGTCCATGTTTGTGCCGCATAAGTTAATATCGGAATAATGCATGCATCAAAAACTTTAGATCTAAGATATAATTGAATTTGTTGATTTCTGAGTATATAGTTCAGTTTACCGAATGCTGCCCAAGCTAACTTTCTTCCTCCTTTTTATTTCTTCAGTTTAAATTCCCCTATTTAGTATAATTTTTTGTCCTAAGTATATATATTCTTCAACTTTTTCTATAACTTTATCGTTTATTATTGTCACGGTGTCTTCGGAGTACATGACTTTTGGTTTTGTTTAAATTCATTTTCAGTCCTATTTTAGAAGATTCGGTATCTAGTTCTAAAAGCATGGTTTGCATTTCTTGTAGGTCAGTAGCTATCAGGATTATGTCATCTGCAAATCGTAGATTACTGAGATAGCGGCCATTGATGTTTATTCCCTTATATTTCCAATTTAGGTTTTTAAAAACGTCCTCCAAAACTAAGGTGAACAGTTTGGGTGGTCTCCAAGTTATCTCCCTGTTTAATGGTACAGGGTTCGTGTGTTCATTTTTATTTAGGTAGTATGTAGCTGTAGCTTGGTTCATAGTTTATTTTATTAAGTTAATATATCTGCTGTCTATTCTACAATTTTGCATTGCTTTTATTATGGCCGTGTGTTCTATGGTATCGAAAGCTTTTTCGTAGTCTACAAATGCTAGGAAAACTGGAAACTTGTATTCGTTACATTTTTTTATTATTATTTTTGTGGTTAACAGGTGATCGGAAGTTGAATAGCCTTTTCTAAAACCTGCCTCTTCATATGGTTGGTATTCGTCTAATTTCCTTGTTAGTCGAGTAGTTATGACTTTGGGACAGTAGGCTGATGGGTCTGTAATTTTCCAATTTTCGACTATCACCTTTCTTGTGTAATAAGATTACTTTAGAGTTGTTCCAGCTCTTAGGGACTTTGCCCCGATGTAAACAACTGTCCACAAGCTTAGTTACAATTGCAATTAGTTCCTTACCTCCTTCTAATATAATATCTGTGGTAATACTATCTTCTCCTGCAGCTTTATTTTTCTTCATATTTTCCAATGCTGTAGTTACCTCTGAAATTGTTACTTTTGGCATTATTTCTGATCCAACATTTTTTATTAATTTCCGTGCTGATCTCATCTCATCATCTTGTTGATGTGTTCTGTAAAGTTCTGTGTAAAATTCTTCTATTCGTGTCAGTATGTTTTATATAGTTGTGATTTAATTTTCGTCTTTTCCCATTAATGATATCATCTGACGTCGTCCCAGTGTCCGTCTGAGGCATTTCATACTCTTATTTTTTTCAATAGTTGTTGTTATTAATTTTTCGTTTTCTTTTAACTAATATTAACTAGTTATAATTATTTTAAACAAAACTTTAACTTAAATATGTATATAACATTCTCAACTACTCTGAAGGACCTGGTGTACAATATTTCTCCATTCGCTTCTATTTTGTGCTTTTATTTTCCAGTCCCTCACCTTCACTTGTTTAAGGTCTTCCTCCGCTTTACCAATCCACCTCGTTCTGGGTGTACCTCTTCTTTTGAAGCCGATTAATTTTCTGGTTATTACTAGTTTAGGCATTCTGTTTGCTGCCATTCTTTCCACATGTCCCAACCATATGATTCTTTGTGCCTTGACGAACTTGGTAATGGTAGGTTCTTTGTATAAAGCCATTAATTCATTGTTGGTTCTTCTCTCCCAACCAACTTCTATCTTCCATTCTCCGAATATGTCTGACTCCAGTAAGTATGACAAATTCGTTGCTGTTGATTCCGTTGTGTGTCACGCTGCAGTTCGCCTCAGCGTACAATGACTTTTTATTGAGAATTATTTTGGGAATTTTTATTGGGAATGTTTCTTAGCACTAAAATTTTCCATAAAGCAGCATGAGGTAAGCTGTCAAATGCACGCTCGAAGTCAATAAAAACCATGTATAGTGGTGTTTTCCATTCAACCAATTGTTTAATTATTATCCTCACAGTAATAATGTGGTCTTTGCAAGAGGATTCTGGTCTAAAGCCTGCTTGATCAGCTCGAAATTCAATCTTGTCTGTTAATCTTTTAAGTATGATAGTCGTGAAGATTTTGTTTATTACTGTAAGCAAGGTTCTTTCTCTCCAATTTTTGCAGTGTCAGGTTGCCCTTTTTTGGAAGCTTAATAATGTTACCCCTTTTCTAGCCCTTTAGAATGCGGTTTGTTTCACACACCTCTCGGATTATGGGTAGCAAAAGTTCAGCAGTTAGATACGGATCAGTTTTAAGTATTTCGGCAGCAAGCTTATTGATTCCTGCAGACTTGTTATTTCTCAGAGCGATTTGTAGAAGTCTTCAACTATTTGAAGGGATTCTTTTCTGTTGGTTGTAAGATGACCATTTCTAACTTTAATCTTTATTATCTGCCTTGTGTCCGTTCTTAGCATGGATGTATAAATAAAGAAGGACCGGGCTATATACATATGTACATGAAGCCATGAGATCGTCACAGTCATAGACACAATTGACGTTGTCATATTATTTTTTTTACAAGCGAATCTTCGAAATAATTTTCGATTTTTAGTAAGTATAATTTAATTTTAATTTATAGATAAAAATGTATTATTTAGTTAGTATAGACTATTTTTAGATACTCATTTCGCAACCAAGGAATTAAAAGAAAAACATTAATTTTTTAATTTATTAAAAGAAAATATATTCTGATAATGTTAACTTTATGTAAAACTTGGCATTATTAGTAATATAAACCAATCGTAGTGATTTGAGAAAAAGGAATATGGCGTTGTACTGTTTACCTTTGAGTTGATCATTTCCTTTTTTGTGACATTTTAGTGAATTTGTTAATATTTTCATTCAGAACTGTCATTTCGTTCGTAAGTAAACATTGGAATTACGTCCATGAGCGTAGTACAGGGATGTGATATTACTTAATTCTTGACATGAATTGAAATTAAATTTTGTGAAATAAAGTAAATTTTGTCGTATTATAAATACATTTATTTATTTTTTCTAATCTACACTATAATTGTTATAAATATATTAATTTCAAAGAAATATCATATTCAGGTTCCCAGTAAAGAATCAACAGCTGCTAGATATGAGGTTGTCTATGTTCGGCTTAAATAAAGAACAAGTAACCAAAACTGCTATGGTCTGCTCAGAACACTTTAGAAAGTATGATCTAATTATACAACCAAGTGGACGGGTTAATATGGGGAAAGGAACTGTTCCAATAAATATTTATTATAAATCATTAGAACTAAGGTAACTATAACGAATTTCTATGTAATTTACTATGCAGAGTATAATAAATATAATGCACACGCATAGCATATTAATTCAATGTTTCAGTTCTACAAACGATATAGAAAATAAAGAAACACTTCCAGTAGTATTGATATGGATGATTTTTATGGACCGTCAAAAAGGTGAGTTTGGATCGAATTTGTTAATTAAATTTACAAATAAATCTAAATGTGGATTTTAATTACTTATTTCATTTTAATATTAAAATTACTCACAGTATTTTAGGAGTTTCATTGATACTGAAAAATGTAATATGGAGACAGACTTGGGCCTTAATGTAAAATCTAATTCTCCTAAAAAGGAGATGAGTTTTGGATAAATTTTGTATAAGATTATTTCAATCTTAAACCAATTTTAATATTTTTCTTTAATGTACATAAATTGATTATTCTAGATGTTTAAATGACAATGAAGAAAACAAGGAAAGTATAGATATAGAAAATGCACCTTCGAGCACCATTACAGCATCAGAAACTGAAACTGTAGAGTTGTTACTTGGTGATAATACTTTTCATATGTTCCACGTAATATTTATTAAAAGTGAGTTCTTAGTTTAATTTATAAAAACAAGTATTATAACTATGAAAACCTAATTATATGTTTTAGAAATAAAACCATTGAAGACATATCTAGCAGCGATTTTTCAACACCTGAAAGGATCAAAAACATTTTAGAGTGTTAAAAAATACTGTTAAGAGTCAAAAAAGTAAAATAAAGTATTTACAACAATATGTAAGACGAATGAAAACAAAAATTACATCCTATCTAAAATGATTAAAGATTTATAAGAGCCCGACTTATGTCCTTTCTTGTTGAAATGAACATTTTATCACGAAGTCAGTTCAGCTTTTTATCTAATAAATGTACCAGTGATGCTATGTTTTCTGTACTACATGAGGTCTATTAAGCACTAAACAATAATCTTTACGCTGCCACTGTTTTTTTGAGACTATGCCAAATCTTTTGATTGTGTAATTCGCGACATTTTGATAAAAAAACTAAATTTCTACGGAATTCGAGGTATTTCTTTGAATTGGTTCGAATCTTGCTTGAGAAATAGGAAACAAGCAGTTAGAGCAAATAATACTGACTCTAGACACAAAAGCATGTATGTAGAGTACCGCAATATTGAGTACTGAGTCCTCTACTTTTTCTTATATTTAGCTTTTCATGCAATTAAAACTTTTGATCAACTTAAAATAAATACCTGGTCCGACTATAATTTACTTTCTTTTAACATGAATAAGACAGTAGCATTATCCTATAAAGGAGCTCTTCAACCCTTGCTTCTTAATAACAGCCAGATCAGTATCGTTGTTTCTTTAAAATTTCATGGTATTTTTACAGACAGCAACCCTAAATGGTTCCTTTATATCGATTTGTTAAGTAAGAAACTAATCTCAGCGAGCTATGCAATACGATCTGTTTCGAAGCTGAATTTAGCATCTTCCAAAATAACATATTTTTCTTTGTTCGAGTCTCATCTTCGATATGGCCTTCCTTTTTTGCGGTTCTAGTACAGCTACCCAATATAATGTTATTTTTAAATTACAAAAAAGAGCAACACGGTATCTTTTTGGCCTCAGTAAAATAACACATTTTAGAAGCTACATAAAAAATCACGGGATTTTAACTTTTCCCTTCTTGTATATTCTAGAAACTGTTTTCTTAATTGGTAAACACCTACATGTTTTTTCAGCAAGATCCAATCATGAATTGTCCACCAGAAATTCAACCTTTGATATGTATTTATCGATTTCGTCCACTGAGTTATACAATTAATTCCCTTTGCAACTTAAATCTACAACTTCTTTCCTTAAGTTCTGTAAATTAACAAAAGCCTATCTATCTGAAAGACCATATTATTCAGTGGAAGAGTTTCTTAACGAGAAATTAAGAAATTACAGTACGTTTAGGTACAAGCAACTAAAGTATTATATATTTGGGTATCAAATGCAGCAACTAAAACTTATTCGTAAACTACTTCCTAAGGTTTTATTATGCAATTTGTAATTTAGTTAGATTTTGCAATGAATTGTAAATTTTATTATCTTTTATTATATGACATTGACCATTTTTGTAATTTTAGTAAATTTTAATTGTTATTTTTATTTTTTTTACTTTTTGTAAGTTTTGTTCATAAAATTGTACAATTTTCAGTGACAATAAAGCATATTTCTATTTTAGAAACCTACTTCATCCAGAAGGTTTAATGTGTTTATATATTGTTGTATATGTGGTTTGTTGTTCATGTTTTGTTAAACAACAGTTTATGTTTTCTTACTATTATTAATATTTTCTTAAATACATATTCCTGAATTTTTATCTTTCTTCTGCCTACTGCTATGTCTAACATGACTTCTAATGTTGCCAAATAACAATTAATCTGGAGTTATAAACCATAATTCACTACATTTTTTCAACGTATCACTCACTGGATAAGAGAAGAACATACTCAACACAATGAACAGGTTAATGTTTGGGGAAGAATTTTTTTAAACTTTTTATTGCTTGTGTATTATTTTAGTTTAAATAAAATATTATATAAAGTACTTTGCGATTTTATTTACCCCATCTTTATTCTTTTGTGTAAATCAATTTTTATAAATATATTTATTTCTATACACTGAAAATTAAAATTATTCATCGTTAGTTGTTTCTCACTTATTCGAAATATTTTATATGTCTACGATACTAAAAATAAAAGCATTCAAACCAATAGTCATTATTTATTCAAATGAAAAAACTGTTTCAAATACCTTTCAATTATTGGAGGGTACGCCGATGACTTAAAAGGTAATGTCACAGTCTATCACTTCGCCTCTTTCCCCGCGCCTATAAACTTTTCGACTTCAAATTTAGGCGAACAGAGTGCAGGGCATGCCCAGTCCATCTTTATTTATACGTCCATGGTTCTTAGTCTTTTTGTCAATACTTTCATACTTACATTGTTCTCGATGGTATGTTCGATTCGTTCTTGGTTGTATTTTCGAGTGTGTCTTATCTTACAGCTTTGGATATTTCTTTATTTAATTTTTGTAGTTCGTCGGCTTGGTAACTGTAGCCTGCTACATTCTGTTGATGGGTTTGCTACAATTTTTTTATAAAGCGGGATGAAATAAAATATCTTATACTTATGTCATATTATTAGTTGTTATCAATAACTTAAACATGCCACAAAAAATAGCTTCAGAATATGTTATGAACGTTAAACCAAAAACTGGATAGCTTGGACAATGAAATTATTTTAAAAGTTAGGTTAGGTTAGCTTAGTTAACTTAGCTAAAATAAATTATTTAATATTAAGTACTCTCGAACTAAAAACTGTCTTTTTATTAGTGTAGCTACAAAATATCGGTATAACTGTCCCACACAAAACGTGACACACAAAACAATAAACCATCAAGGCATCACAAAAACCAAACTTTGGACATTAATAACAATATTCGTGTACATGCACACTTCAGCCAAGCAGTGATACAATAATAATTGAAGGAATAACAATTGAAATGCCTGTCATGGTTGTATTGGCATTCCTGGCTCGAATTTGATATCGACTTGGCGGGCCAACATCACACCAACTCCATTTATCACCGGTGTCGACTTCGAAATTGGCGTGTCCCGCAGAATGCAAGTCATCTTGACATACGATGTCATTCTGATTGTTCACTGCGTTCTGTACTGCTGTGCTTACTTGGAAGCCGTCGTGCGTTACTTCTCAATAACGTGTTGTAGATTCAATGAATCTGAATTAGTTTCCTGGTAACATAATTTATCAATTAGGAACAATACAATGAAGGTGATTTTTAGACGATCTAATAAAAGTAGCAATCAAGGGTTACATTCAATTCTTAAAAATTTTATGATGCAATTTTTTTTAAATAAACCTTAATCAACGTCTAGCAGAAAAATGTTTCCTTCATTTCATGAGTTTATATTTCTATTTGTTTTGAGTTGGAAAAATGCAGTGGTGCACCCAGGGGGGTTTTGGAGGTTAACACCCCCCCCCTCCAGGGTACTATTGCGACACTATTACCAAAGAATATAATACGCATATAGAAGGATCTTTCACTGTTATTTTTTAGCGTCGGCAAAGGTTAAACACACGTTGTAAAAAAGAAGCAGAGGTTGATCAATATTCTAGTTCGTTAATAGAACCACTAGGGAGCGGTCATGTCAGCGCTATTATTGCTTCTAAAATATGAAAGAGTGGGGCAACTTTGGATATTTTTATATGAAGATGCCGTTTTACAATTTTTTTTAAAGAAAATAATATTATTTTAACTTTTAATAAATGAAAATTTGAATCATAATATTTTAGAAAAAAATATCATGATTCAAATTTTTAATTAAAATATGTACAAATCTACAAATAATATAATTAAAACTCTCTTTTTATAAACTGTAAATAAAATTAATTAAAAGTCAATCACCAGTAGAGAAGGCTCAAGAAATTGTAAGCTGTTTCGATCAAAAAACAACTCCTGATCTTGTTAGTATCCTAGAATTGCTTTTTAGCCCATACCCCAAAGAATTATTTTTTAAAATTTGAAAATTCGAAATTGTGAAGTATAATTTTGGATTTTTATTTAAAAAAAAATTAAATAAGTCTCAAATAACGCCTCACTAGAGCCAACAAAAGAAGATAAGAACATGACAGAACTGACGAGCATACTAGGTCATAAAGCACTCTGACAAAACTATTCATTATATTACATTTATACATATATACAGTGTTTTTTAGATAAAACTGTCCATCTTAAATAACTTTTGAACCTCTAATTTTTTGGAAAAACGCAAAAACACGTCAATTAATATCTGAAGGGGGAAACATAATATCATATTAAAGGTTGCTGGAAAATGCACCCTCTCACCCCCTGTGTCAACCCTTTATTTTTTTTAAATTACTTCCCCCTTTTTTTATTTTATATTTGGATTCTCTTTTTTGTACTGATTTCAAAAATGTATAATACCTTTGGCTTGAAGTGATTAGTTTATCCGATAGACAATTTTCCTGTTAACAAGACAGTATCTCCCTCACCTTAATTGACTCTAACAAAATAGGTTGTAGCATAATTTAAACTCTTTAAATATTTAACCGTATTATTTGTAGTACCTTCAAAAACCAAGAAACAAAAAAATTCACTTTTTATTCAAGTTTTATCAAAGGTTTTCGATATCATTTTTACATTTGTTTTAATCGGTTAATAGCGACAATTTATTATAACTTGTAAGTAACAGCTTATTTTGATACGTGTGCAATTTGATCGCTGAAATGGTGTACACTTTGCAAGAAGGAATCGAAATTGTAGGTTTATACTACAAAAATAATAATTGTGCAAGAGCTGCTGCTAGAATTTTTAATGAAACACACCACAATAGACATGCAACTCATAAGTGTGTGATTGAACTGATGCAGAAAAAATTAGAGCAAGAGGGTCAGTTTGCAATAAAAAACATAACCGACAGGAACTTGTAAATAAAAAAGCAATCCAAGTAGCTGTTTTAGGGCAAGTTAATTTAGACTTTTAACAATTACAGTCACTGTCAACAATAATCAGAGCAATCGGTGTTTCATCTTCTACAGCCTTCTGATTCCTCCATAAATTTAAGTTTTATTAATATAAAATTAAATTAGTACAAGAGTTAAATGAAGAAGATTTTGATCGTCGTCCTGAATCTTGCGAATTAATGATACAATGCATCATTAACAATCCACAATTGTTAAACATTATTGCTTCTCGGATGAATGCTCATTCTATTAAACGGTTTGGTGAACAGATATAATTGCCGATACTGTGCTGAGAGTGATCCACATATTACGCGAATTTCACACACAGCATCCTCAAAGGTTAAACGTATGGTGTGGTATCCTACGTAATCATATTATCGGACCCTTCTTTATCACTGGAAACTTAAATGGTGCATCGTATCTTGAATTATACAGGCAAGTGGTTGATCGTTAGAACAATAGTAGAAAATGATGATACCTTTCCGATGATTTGGTTGTATTTCAACATGATGGAGCTTCTCCACACTTTGCTTTACCTGTGCGATAATTTTTAAACGAAACGTTTCCCGGTCCTTGGATAGGTAAAAGACGACAGATGATCGATTGGCCACCTAGGTCACCGGATTGAACACCCCTAGACTTCTTCTTATGGGGGTAGTTAAAAACAAAAATTATGTCAGTCAACCAGAATATCTAGTTGATATACAACAAAGAATAGAGGATGAATGTCGACAATTAAATGCAGACGTGTTAAGCAATGTCAGAGAAGAATTTCAAAATAGATTGTACTATTGTATGGAAGTGAAAGGCAGTAATTTTGAACAATTATTGTAAAAAATTTTGGTAGTAAAATGTTTGTTCTAAATGTGTGTACTAAAATTGTTAAAAAATAATTTTTTTTCAATCCAATTTTCTTGCTTTTGTATTTACTTTTCTCATAAACTAATCACTTCAAGTATCATGTATTATACATTTCTGAAATCAGTACAAAAAGGAGAATCCAAATATGAAATAAAAAAAGGGGAAGTAATTTAAAAAAAAATAAAGGGTTGATACAGGGGGTGTGAGAGTGCATTTTCCAGCAACCTTAAATATGATATTATGCCTCCCCCTTCAGATATTAATTGAAGGGTTTTTGCGTTTTTCCAAAAAATTAGAGATTCAAAAGTTATTTAAGGTGGATAGTTTTATCTGAAAAGCACTGTATATATACAATACAGTAATACATTCATAACACAGACACCATCCTGATACTCAACTAGATCGGGCTCAAATTTGATCACTATCAAACTGGAGCAAGCACTTGATGAGGCTCCTTTCTATATGAAGTAAAAATGAACTTTTGCAGTTCCATAAAATATCGTTTAGCGAAAGGACCCTGTGGATGAACTGTATTAACAAGTATACAAAAAAATGGACGACTGAAGTGGTGAAGACTATTGAGGGGCTGTGAGAGGTAATAAACTTAAATATAATAATTTCGAATAATATGCACAAGCATCCCATGGTCCTCACCCGCGTCCCCGATAAAAAAATTTGATAAAGAAATCATCAGGATCCATCTTCTTCTTCTTTGGGTGCCCTCTTGTTAGCGAAGGTTGGAGATGACGTCTGCAAAGTCTTCCCTATTTTGGGCTTTTCTTATTAAACTTTGAAAGTGTAATCCTGTATAATCTTTGATGTTGCGCAGCCAGGTCATTTGTCGTCTAAACGGGCCACGTCTGAATTCTATTTTCCCTTTTATAATAAGCTGAAGGAAGTTATACCTGTCGTGTCTAAATATATTTACTTACTCCGTGGCGTTACAAACCTTCGTGGGTTTTAGCCGACTCGACAACATGCCTCCACTGTTTTCTGTCTTGAGCAACCTCCATCCAATTCTCCACGCCCATAGTGCTTAGGTCTCCTGCTATATTATCTCGCCACCGGAGACGAGGGCGTCCGCGTGGTCTCCTTCCAGTTGGGACTTCCTCCCCCACCAGTCTTACTGTTCGTTCGTCAGAATGTCTTCTGAGGTGTCCTGCCCATTGGAGTCTTCTGGACTTTATTTCTTTTATGATGTTGGCGTCTGGGTAAAGTTCTTCAAGCTCTTTATTAGTTCTTATCCTATATTGTCCTGATGCTTCATCAAGGACCAAACCAAAGATCTTCCTTAGGATTTTTCTTTCCCAAACACGTAGTCTCTCTTCATTTGCCTTTATTATCGTCCACGTTTCGCTTCCATACATCACAACGGGTCGTATGATTGTTTTATAGACCTGTATCTTCGTACGTCGTGTTAGTTGTTTTGATTTTATAAGGTTTTGAAGGGCAAAAATACATCTGTTGCCGGCCTGAATCCTGTTGTTTATTTCTTGTGATCCGTTATTGTCTTCAGTTATTGTTGTTCCAAGATACTTGAATTCTCTAACGGGCTCAAAGTTAAAGTCCTCGATGGTAATGTTCTGACCGATTCTGTCTCTGCTTTGGTTATTGCGGCTCATATACATATATTTCGTCTTGTTTTCGGTGATTTGGAGCCCCATCTTCTCTGCTTCCTTCTCAAACCTTACGAAAGTCTCCTTCATCCTTAATCGCGTGTTTCCTATTAGATCTATATCGTCTGCAAATGCCAGTAGTAAGTTTGGTCCTTCTCGTTGAAATACTGTATTCGGTTTTTCGATTCTTGCACTTCTGATTATGTGCTCCAGAGCTAAGTTGAAGAGTTGTGGTGAAAGTGCATCTCCCTGTTTTAGTCCATTGGACTAGTTTTTTTGGACTAGTTTTTTTGGAAATCCAACCGGACTAGTTTTTTTGGAAAGCCAAGTTCCTGCATCGCTGTCCACAGTCGGTCCCTACATACTCTATCAAATGCTTGTTTAAAATCTATGAACATCTTATGAAGGTCACGATCAAACTCCCAGCATTTTTCCATTATCTGTTTTATTGTGAATATCTGGTCAATGGTAGAGCGGCCCGGTCTAAATCCGCATTGATAATCTCCAACGATTTCTTCTGTGTATGTTTTGGTTCTTTCTATCAGGATGTTTGCAAGGATTTTGTAGGTGGTGTTTAGGAGTGTTATTCCCCTGTAGTTAATACATTGCTTTTTGTTTCCTTTTTTGTGTATTGGTACAATAACCCCTTCTTTCCATTCATCTGGCATTGTTTCTTCTTGCCAAATGTCTTGAATTAGCTTGTATATCGAACTGTACAACGCTTCTCCTCCATGTTTTAAGCACTCTGCGGGTATACCATCGCTACCTGGTGTCTTTTAGCTATTATTTTTGAGTTTTTTAATTGCCTGTATTACTTCTTCGTATGTCGGGTATTGGTCTTCTATTTCAGCTGTATGTACCTCTATGTTTGATGTACTTCTGCTAGATTAGTCATTCAATAGTTGATAGAAGTATTCCTTCCAGGTTTTTAAGATTTCCTTGTCATCAGTGATAAGCTGCCCACTTTCGTTTTGAAGAAAGTTTCCTGTTCTTGCTTGCTACCCGGTCTTGATATCTGAAACTCCTTTAAAGAACTGCCTCGCTTATTTGTTCTTTCTTTTTTCTTCTATATCTCTGATTATTTGTTCCTGATACTCTCTCTTCTTCCTTTTCATTAGTTTTCTTGTCTCTGTTTTTCTTTGTCTATACATTTCATTGTTGTTGTGCGAGGGGTTTTGTAGCATGTTCCTTCTAGCCATATTTCTTGCTAACATGGAGTTCAGGCAATCATCATCGAACCATTTTTTTGTTGTTTTCTTTTTGTGTCCTAGTATTTCATCTGATACGCTTGTCAGAGATACTTTGATATTTTTCCAAGCTGAGTCTATGTTGTTATAGTCTTCTGTCTGTGCTAGAGCGATTTTTATAGCCTTTTGAAATTTCTGTTCTGTCTCCTTATTACGTAGAACTTCGGTATTCCATAATTGTGTTGGTGTATTCTTGTGTGTTTTTTTTGGACGCTATTCTTGTCCTTATCTTCGCTTTTACAAGAAAATGATCCGTGTCTCCATCAGCTCCTCTTAGGCTTCTTACGTCTAGACAGTTACTACCCCTCCTGGCATCTACTAGAACATGATCAATCTGATTTCTTGTGTCTAAATATGTGTCCAAGATAAGACATTTTACGCTTTTTGACAATTTCTGTAAGTTCACGTTCTCTATTCATACGCCTTAAAACTTCTTCATTTCTAACGCGATCGGTCCATGGATTTTTTAGCATACGACGAAACACCCACATCTCAAAGCTCTCTAAACGTCGTAACGAGCTGACTGTTAACGTCCAAGATTCCACGCCGTGTAATAGTACACTATATACATAACACTCTATCATGCGATATCGTAGAGAGAAATCAAGATTACGGGTAGTGAGTAACTGTCGCATCTTTAAGAAGGTGTTTCTTGCCTGTTCTATTCTACATTTAACCTCTTGTTCTTGGTCTAAGGTTTTATGTATCCAACAGCCTAGATACTTAAACTTTTTCACTTGTTCAACTAGATTGTTGTTGACTAGTATGTTTATAACTGGTGTGTGTTTTTTTGAAATTACCATTGTTTTGGTTTTTTTTACATTCACCTTAAGGCCGTATAGTTCTCCTTCTCGCAATACTTTGGTTAACAGAATTTGTAGTTCTCTTTCACTGCCAGAAATCGGTACTGTATCATCGACATACCTGATATTGTTCACGATTTTTCTATTGATTTTTATTCCTTCTTGTGATTCATCTAAAGCATGTGCAAAAATGTCCTCTGAGTACAAGTTGAATAATAATGGTGATAGTATACAACCTTGTCTAACTCCTCTTTGGATGTTTATGGTTTCAGTATCACCCATTGTAGTTCTACAGAAGCGTTTTGGTTCCAGTAGAGTTCACGTTTTGTATTAATATCGTTTGGATCCAGGTTCTTTTTTTGCAAGCATTCTATTAGCTGATCGTGTTTGACTTTGTCAAAAGCCTTTTCATAATCTATAAAGCACAAGTAGATATCTTTTCGTTGATCCCGACACTTCTGCATGAGAACAATGAAACTCAACAAACCTTCTCGAGTTCCCATACCGTTTAGGAAGCCAGATTGTTCCGGACTCATATCTTCTTCGCATTTTTTGTAAATTCTGTTATGGATAATTTTTAGAAATAGCTTCAGAATATGGGACTTATTAATCGAAAGTCGTTACATTTTTTTGCGTAGTTTGATTTAGGTATAGGCACCAAACGTAGACGTTAACCAATCTTGTGGAATTGTACCAGTCTTGTATATACTGTTGAAGAGTCTTGATAACAGTTCTAAATTGTCTTCTTCCAAAAGTTGTATAATTTCACTATGAACGTAGTCAGGTCCAGAGGCTTTTCCGATGTTCATATTTTTTAAGGCGTATTTTATTTCTGATGCTAAGATGGGCAAGTCGTTATTTTCGATGTTTGTTTGTCTATCAATATTTATTTTTCTATCGTCTGAGAATAGGTTTTGTATGTATGTTCACCATTCAACGCTTATTTCTTCTATTGTAGTCAGAACTCTATCATCCGTACTTGTTATTGTGCCACACTGCCTAGCGTTTCTGATCCCACACATTTCTTTAATTTTCTTATGGAGAAGTCTATCATCATGCTTATTCTGTAGGTCTTCTATCTCTTCGCAAGTTTCTACAAGCTACTGTGTTTTTGCTTCCACTATATTTTTTCTTATTAGTCTTTGTATTTCTTTATATTTATTCCAGCCTTTCTTCTTGTGTTGTCATCTCACATTCATCATTTCTAATATTTCATTAGTTATCCAAGGTGGTCTTCAGCTTTTAGAAATACAGTCCTAAGTTCTTTCCATATTGGGTTTAAGTCGTCGGATTCTTCTGGTACATCATTTTCCTTTTGTCTGTTTTTAAGTTATCGACATTCGTGGTTAAGTTCTTGTGATATCTTCTGTCTCCTTTCTATATCCTTTAGTAAGCTTATGTCTGATTTCTGTTCTCTCTTATTTCTTTTTATGCTTTTCAGCGTGTTTTTGAATTTGGCGACGAGCAAGGTGTGGTTAGAAAGGACATCTGCACAGGGGTAAGTTTTTGCGCTTTGTATGCTATTTCGGTATCTCTGTCGAAAAATCCTCGTCGGCCTTCTTCAAAAAAACCAATTATCCGTTGCTAACAGCAACCAACGTTCTTTTTCTTTTCGTCTTCTATTTTTTTTTAAACCATAAAACTGTCCTGTTTGACATATTTGTCAAGCCACATTACTTTCTCATAATCACTTTAATCACATCTAATTTGGGAATTTATAAAAAAAAATGTTCAGATATAAAACTTATTCTATTACAATACTAATACAATTTATTCTTTTCATCGCCACATCATTGTAATTTCTTATTTAACAAAACCCCTATTAATTTAGCTCCCACAAACTTGCTTGACAGTTTATTTTCTGACGTTTTTTAAAATGTCTATGTTTAAATATTTTTTAAGAATTCTTCTTTTTTGTTCTTTTTAAGGTTTAGACGATTCACCTATACACTAGGTAACTGTCCTATTCAGAAATTATTAACACTATACCAGGTAAGTCAAAATTAATTTATTTACCAATTTACTAATCTTTTTCTCTCTTTTATTTCAGAGTCGAACCCACATTGTGGTGGCTTCATGAAATTCATGAACAACAAACTCATATAAAAATCCATTTAAGTTGTATCTTTTTTAACATATTGAAATCATTTCAATATATTAAATGTTTCGAAAAGGGTGTTAATTCGAGATCAGCTTTTGAACTCTTATTATTTGGGACATGCTTAATATGTTTCGTCTCCCTCTCCTTCAAATCTATAATTTATTTAAAATCTCTTCAGTAATTAAAAACTTAGATTGCCTTGTAATATAACTATCTATGATACGTATTCAATAATTCACCACTCAACTCGTTCTGATACAAGCAGCCAAGAAGTGATTAACTTCCAAATGAATATTAAATCAAGTTAAATTTGAAGCAACTTATGTTAGGATAGATTTTAATGTTATTTATCTTCAATTAAGCAACAAATAATTAGCTCGTCGTTTAGCGACGTGACGTTTCGACCCTACAGTGCATCATCATCACATGGGGAAATAGCGAAAATGAGACATGAGAACCCAATCAAGATTCCGTTCGCCGTAAATAAACATAATTCTCAATTTGTAATTAATGTGATGTTGACGAAAGGAGGAATGTGCAGATCCGGTTTATAATATTTTTAACATATGTTGAGTAAACAAATGCGAACTTTTTCATACAGATCCGAATTTTAAGTATTTATGCGAACAAAATTGTGAAAAAAATAAATGTTTAATATTAGGTAAATAAGGTTATTTTACTCTAAACTTAGATGATAATTTAAAATGCTTAAACAAGTCTTTTAACTGAAAAAAGTGCATGATCAGTAACGAGTATTCCCCCTCTAGCACTTATTACTGCTTGTATCTTTCTCAGCATGCTTGCAAGTAAATTTTGCAGATATCCTTGGGAAATTGCATTCCATTCATCCTGTGCCGCAAGCCGAAGCTGCTCCATTGTATTTAGAATGGAATTTATTTCTCGTATGCTGCGTTTTAAGTGATCCCGCATGTGCTCTATTGGATTTAAATCCGGGCTAAACGGTGGCCAATCCAATCTTCGAATTTGGAGCTCATCAAGATAATTACTCACTATGGCAGCGGCACGTGATCGAGCAGTATCGTCATCAGCCCCTCTCAATTTTTTTGTTGTCTTTCGTAAGTCGTCTTGCTATCGTGGTGGTGGTCTTCCTCTGCTACGTTTATCGGCTTTTAGTCTTCATTCAACTAGTTTGCTAGTCCATCTTCCGTCCTTCATTATGGCAACGTGTCCAGCCCATTTCCATTTTAAGTTACAGCTTCTTTCAATGACGTCTATTACTTTGATCTTAGGTCGTAGATCTTCGTTTCTTATCCTGTGTAATTCTAATTTTGTGCGTTTTCTTTGTGAGCGATAATGTTTCTGCACCATAGGTAATCACCGGTAGCACGCATTGGTCGAAAACTTTTTTCTTCATATTAGTTGGGATGTCACTCCTAAAAACGTTCCTAAGAGTATGCTGTCCATATTCTTGTATTCTTTTTCTGAATACTTGATTTGAACATCGTGGAAAAATTTGCACCGAGTGTTTAAAAAATTCATGGGAAATCTCCAGCAGACACTCCCCGTAATATCGTCAGAAACCAAATTGACTACATAACTATCAATGAGCGTTACAGAAATGTAATAAAGTCTGTAAAAACTTTTCCTGGTGCCGATGTTCCATCTGATCACAATATGTTGTTAGCCGAAATAAAATTAAAACTTAAACGGATAAAACAACAACGATCCTATAACAAACTGGATATGGATTTTATTAGAAACAATAGTCAGATGATTGCAAACAATTTAGAGAGCAATTTTGGGAATTATGACCAACAAGAATCCATCGAGGGTCATTGGAACCAAATCAAAACGATTATAAGCAACTTAACTCTAAACTTAAAAGAGAGCATTTAAAAAAAAACAACAGTGGATGAACGATGAGATTTTGAATTTGATGGAAATAAGACGCAATTTTAAGAACCAAAACGTCGAAATGTATAAAGTAATTAATAAAGAAATAAGGACTAAAATAAGAAATGCAAAACAAACATACTTCGAAAACAAATGTTTAGAAATTGAAGAGTTACAGGAAAAACATGATTCATTTAATATGTATAAACAAATAAAAGAACTGACAGGTCAGAACAAAAAACAGGCAAATAACATCGTTGGTAGAGACGGAAAACTGATTATCACTAATTTGCATAAAATAGACAGATGGAAAGAGTAGATTGAGGAACTGTTAATGATGAAAGGCCCGAACTTGAAATTTACGAAGTAGTTACAGGACCTAACATAAGTATGGACGAAATTGAACAAGCAATACGATTAGCAAAGACCCGAAAAGCGACGGGACCAGATGAAGTACCGAGTAAAATAATAAAGCTCTTCGAAAGTTCAATTAAAATATCTCACCTGCATCTGTTTAATAAAATTTATGAAACTGGCTATATACCAACGGATTGGCGGTTGTCGATTTTTGTGACGATACCTTAAAAAGCAAATGCAAAAAGATGTAGCGACTACAGAACCATCAGCTTGATGAGTCATGTTTTAAACATATTTCTACGAATTTTGCACTCTAGGATGTACCAAAAAATAGAACAACAACTTGGTAACAGACAGTTTGGATTCCGCAATAACCTTGGAACAAGAGAAGCACTATTTAGTATTTAGGTTTTAGTACAGAGGTGCAGAGGTGTCGGACATACAGTTTATATATGTTTTATTGACTTTGAAAAGGCCTTTGATCGAGTAAAACATACTGAAACGATAGCCATTCTTTAGCAGGTATGTATTGATGATAAAGACCTACGCATTATTAAAAATGTTTACTGGCATCAACGTGCAAGCATCAGGATTGGCCGGGACACTTTTGAAGAGCTTCAAATACGAAGAGGAGTAAGGCAGGGCTGCATTTTGTCCCCGCTACGATTTAACATCTATTCTGAGTTCGTTTTCAATAAAGCAGTGGATAATGTTCAATGTGGTATAAAAATGAATGGCGTTAATATTAATAATTTGAGATATGCGGATGACACAGTGTTAATTGCAAACAATTACGAAGAACTTCAACATCTAATTAATAGGAATACCACAACGTGTGATGAATATGACCTTAACCCTTAGTCTCCCACGATGTTCAGATATTTTTTGACAGTTACTTCCCGACGGTACTTTTAAGTCCGCCTTATTTTATTGGTCATAAATTTTTACAATAAGCTAAAAACGTTGTTTATCGCGGATGAATCTTTCGACTACCTACAAAACTTATTGTGTTTTTAAAATGAAATCGTAGGAATATCATTTGAGGTTTTAAAGATCAGTTGATAACTACGGTTGTGAGTGAAATTTTATGTGGTAAGTATTATTAAATTTATTTAAACAGATCGTGAAATTATAATCTGGCTATTATTCACAATCAATGTTTGTAGTTTTTAGAACAAATAAACACTAAAAATTTTACAGAAATCGGATTGTTCTTATTTATATAACTGTATTTTGGACCGATCCTTAGAAGTACCGTCAGGAAAACTAACAACGATCGTATTTTATTTACAGTTGTCGCAGTCATGGCAAAGAATAAATGGACTTCAAAAAATAAATTTACCAATAACGAACTACTAGAGATTTTGGAAGACGGTGAGTTTGATGCTTTTGATTTAATTCCATTAGATAATGATCAAAAAACTGACATTGAGGATTTTGAAGAAGACGAAGAAGGTATAATAGTTATTATTTTATGAAAATATTTTTTTTACTAACCGACTTTATTTGTAGGTTCTCAAGCAGAAATAATAGAAACGAATCGTATAGTACGAGATATACTTCAGACTGAGGAAAACATACAAGGTGAAGAGGAAACAGATGAAGAACAAATATTAGAAACTGAATTAGAAGTGACAAAAAATGAAAGCGAAAGAAAGTGGGAACGAAAAGTAAAAGAAGATTCAGATCTTAGCGAATATAATCAACCTGAAGGAATTAATGAAAACGAATTTATAGAATGCTACACTGCTCTTAGTGTTTATTTGAAAATATTAGGTCCTGCTGTAGAACATATTGTTTTCCAGTCCAACTTATACGCTACTCAACGCAATAAGATATTAAATCTAACGGCTGACGAATTTCTGTGTTTTGTTGGAATAAATTTTTTGATGGGGTATCATCAGCTACCCAGTCTTCAATCTTATTGGAGCACCAGTAAAGATCTCAGTGTTCCTCTAGTTAGTGAGTCTATGTCCAGAAACAGATTTCAGGAGATTATATCAAACTTGCATTTGAATGATAACAGTTTACTATCCAAGGAAAATAAGGATAAACTTTATAAAGTACGGCGTTTGATGGAAATTTTAAACAGTCAGTTTGGATTATTGTACTATGGAAGTCGGGAACTATCTGTTGATGAGTCTATTGTCAAATTCAAAGGCAGAAGCAGCCTCAAACAATATAACCCAATGAAGCCAGTAAAACGGGGATATAAACTCTGGTGCCTCTCTGATCAGTACGGATTTATAAAAAAGTTAGACATTTATCAGGGGAAAAATGAAGTCGTTGCAGCAAAATACAATAAGTGCACTTTAGGCGAAAGAGTTGTATTGTCTTTAACAGAAGAGGAACGCCACAAGAGAAAAGTTGTTTATTTTGATAATTATTACACTACACTAAACTTACTGGAAGTTTTGCAAGGTTAGGAAATTTTTGCTTGTGGGACAATAAGAAACACAAGGAGAGGTTTACCAAAAACAATGAAGGTAGACAAAATGTTAAAACGAGGAGATGCTGATATTATGGTCACTAACACTGATATTACATTCTATAAATGGAAAGATAATCGTGTAGTATGCCTTGCCTTAAACTTCCACGGTACCAATGACGTTACGATTCAAAGAAAGGACAAAACTGGTAATAAGTGTAATATAACAGCCCCATCTGCAATAGAAGATTATAATAAGTATATGGGCGGGGTTGATCATGCAGATCGGCTCAGATTCTACTACACTATATATAGACGCTCAAATAAATGGTGGCATCGTTTATTTTGGGGCCTGCTTGAAATTGCATTTGTCAATAGCTATGTAGTGTCAAAACACTTTTTAGACATGGAAGAGTCTACCAATGATTTAATAATATTTCGACGAGATGTGGCCATGGGACTTATCAGATCTTCTCCATTACGCAAAATGCAAAAAAAAGTGTCTGATTCCCAGATTGCAATGAAAAGAAGAAGATACGGATACAGTATACCAGATAGTATAAGGCTTGAAAATCTTGGTCGTCACTGGGTGCAATATGGTGACCGTCGTGCAAGGTGTGAACTATGCAGTTCTAAAGGAATACAATCAAAACCATATTCATTTTGTTCTGCATGCAAAGTTTATTTATGTAGTAATGAGAAAAAGAATTGTTTTGTGGAATACCATAACGTTAGTTTGTAATTTCATTTAGTTTGTAATTTGTAATTTAGTCGTTGAATAAACCGACGGTACTTATAAGTACCAGTTAAAAATAAAGTATTTGTGTTATTTATTTTGCAATAATTATTTTTTTATAGAGTATATATACGTGTATTAAAACATATATTTAACAGAAAATTCTAAAATTCGATCTCTTTCAATGCTTAGGATTTTAGGGTACTAGAATTTGGTGGTACTTAAAAGTACCGTGGGGAGACTAGTTAAGCTAAACACCGCAAAGACAAAGGTGATGGTCGTCAGTAAAACGCCAATACAACCGGAAGTGGTAACAGCTTATGGTGAACAACTGGAGAGAACTAACAGTATCACTTACCTTGGTTGTAATCTAAATGAGAACTGGGACGTGAGCAAAGAAATTAGAATACGGATAGAGAAGGCCAGAGCTGCATTCTTTAAGATGAAGAAACTGTTATGTGGAAACAATATTACTTTAAGTCTGAAAATTAGATTCTTCTTCTTAGAGTGCCATATCCCTACGGTACGTCGGCGAGTACCATGCTTATAATATTGTTATACTGATCTCGGTCTTGCGTTACGTGTAGCAATTGGTCCGCTGTCAAACCTGTCCACTGCCGCAAATTCCTCAACCAAGAGAGTTTCTTCCGTCTTATCCATTTCTTTCCTTCGATTTTACCGTTAAGAATTAGCCGAAGGAACTCATATCTTGGTCCTCTGATTATGTGTCCAAGATATTCTAGTTTACGTTTCTTAATAATATTTAATACAGTTCGTTCATGTCCCATTCTTCGAAGAACTTCTTCGTTTCTGGTTCTGCTAGTCCATGGAATTTTTAGTATCCTTCGATACAACGACATCTCAAACGCCTCGATTTTATTCATGATATCCGCGTTTAAAGTCCAAGTTTCACATCCATAGAAAAGTACAGACCACACGTAACATCTTGTAAGCTTTTCACGGATTTCCAAATTTAATGAGTTATTGGATAATAGAGGCTTGAATTTTTGAAATGAGTTTCTTGCCTGTTCAATTCTACATCGAATTTCGAAGGATGGATCTAGATTTTGGGTAATCCAACATCCAAGGTATTTGAATTTTTGAACTCTCTGCAGCGGTTGTTTTTTTAATATCAGTTGGGTTGCGCCGATATCCACTTTACTGGTCACCATGTATTTAGTTTTATCGATATTTATCGACAGTCCACAATTTGTGCATTCCATGTCAACTCTACTGATTAGCTCCTGTAGATCGTCGATGTTTTCAGCTAGAATCACAGTATCGTCGGCGTACCGTATATTGTTAATTATTTCTCCTCCTATGATAATTCCTTTTTGATCTTTTAAAGCTTCCCCAAATAGATTCTCAGAATACACGTTAAAGAGGGTGGGAGATAGTATACAGCCTTGTCTTACGCCTCGTTCAATACTGATTGGCTTTGATTCTCTGTTGTTGGTATTAATAATGGCTGTTTGGTTGTCTTTCTCATCTAGTTGGATGCTCTGCAAGGCGGTAATTAGTCTGGTATGCTGAACGCGATCAAATGCCTTCTCAAAATCAATGAAGCACATATATACGGGTTTTCTTACCTCCCAACATCGTTGAAGGAGTGTTTGCATAGAAAATAGTGCTTCTCTAGTTCCAAGGCATCTCCGGAACCCGAACTGCTCTTGACTAATTATTTCTTCGCACTTGTTGTTAATTCGGTTTAGAAGAATATGCAACAGTATTTTAACGGCATGGCTCATTAAACTAATGAGTCTACAATCGCTTCATTTTTTAACGTTTGGTTTCTTAGGTAGAGGAATAAAGATCGATTTTAACCAGTCCGATGGAATTTCACTGGTATCATATATTTGATTGAAAAGTACAGTAAGTTCTTTTATATTGTCATTTGAGAGTAATTTTAGCCATTCGCTGTATATTTGATCTGGTCCACTGGCTTTGTTGTTTTTGGATTGGTGTATGGCTTTTTCCACTTCAGCTTTTAAGATTGATGGTCCTGTATTTGCACTTAAGTTAGGTAGTGATCCTCGATCATCCTTAAATAATGCTTTAATGTAGTTTTCCCATTCCTCCAATACTTCGTCTTCTAGGGATAGTGCATGACTCTCATTATTCGTTAATGTTAATGTTATGGGTGTATTTCTTTTCTGTACTGTAACTTCTTTTATTTTCTTATGTGTGTTAAATTCGTCTCATGTTTTCGTTGCAATTCTTCTAGTTCCTCACATTTTGCTCGCATCCATAACTCTTTGGCTTCCCTGATTATAAAGCCCTGATTATAAAGCTTCCCTAGCTTCCTAAATTAGATTAGTGAGATGTTATGTGTTCTCCACTCTTTTGTATGGTGTCTAAGGTTTGGACTTTGACGGATACACTTCTCAAGAAACTGGAAGCCTTCGAAATCTGGGTGTATCGGATAATCCTACGAATAAATTGGGTGGATAGAGATCGTAACGAAGTTGTTTTGAATCGGATGGTAAGAGTTACGGAAGTCGTCAAAACAGTTAAAAATCGCAAACTTAAATATTTTGGCCATGTTATGCGCCACCCAGAGAGATATAATATACTTCATTTAATAATACAAGGCAAGGTAGACAGAAGAAGAGGGCCAGGTCGAAGAAGAACGTCAGGTTGAAGAAGGACGTCATGGCTTAGAAACTCGAGAGATTGGTTTAACACAGGGGTCTCCAAACTACGGCCCGAGGGCCACATCCGGCCCGCAGACAGATTTTGTCCGGCCCGCGGAGACATACTTAAAAACTCCTTTTAAAGAACAAATATTTTTTATATAGCAAATAAAATGTTTGTGATATGTTGGATAAAGAAACACAGAATGGTAATGAGTAAAGACATGTATAATTTATGCAGTAAATTTAACTTCAGCATATAATAACTAACGAATTATTGAAATGAATCCAACTAACATTTTATACATTGTAAGTAATGAACAACACATACCTTATAACAAACATGACATATGAAATGCTAATGAGATGTATGTAATTGAGATTTTCCACCGACAATAGTTTGTAGTTGTGGACTAATTTTACTTGTACCAATTATTAAAAGAGATTTAAGATGCTCGTCAGTTAATTTAGATCTGTATACATTTTTTGTGTACTTCATTTTGGAGAAGGTTTTCTCACACAAATAAAGAGTACCAAAAACGGAAAACAGACCACGAGCAAATTTATGCAAATTATCAAATTGTGTCAGTGGAAGACTCTTATAAAATTCCAACAAAGATGAGTTTTCATATTTGTTCTTAATTATATCACTGCACTGAATCATTTCCATTTGAAGTTCCGGGGCTAGGGTTTCAATGTCAGCATCAAAAGGATTCTGAAAAATCTTAATTTGATTCGCAATGGCATCAAAGTCCGAGAAACGAGTATCAAAATTTCTCTTCAAAGCACTCAAACTTTCGATTGCAAAATCGATAGGAAACTCAGTCTCAGTAGTGTGGCTAAATATTTCACATGTTTTAAAATGTGAAAAACATTTACTTCGTAGTTGTGATTGAAACAGTATCAATTTCATCCGGAATGACTAGATATTAGTGTATAAATCAGGAAGATGCTGGTTTTCTCCTTGCAATCTCAAATTCAGTTCGTTCACATGTTTTGTCAAATCAACATAGAATGCTAACTTCCATAGCCATGCGTTGTTTTGTAATTCAGTAAGAGGGCGGTGCTTTTCATTCAAAAAAATTTCGCGTACGGCAGTATGATAAGGTAAGCCTGTTTCTCCAATCTCTGCAATAAATTGTCGGAATTGTCGGTGATTCAACCCAAAAGATCTGATGAAATTAACAGTTGATATGACTGGTTTAAGAACGTCAGACATATCCAAACATTTTCCGCACAAAGACTGTTGATGAATGATACAATGTAAGACTAATGGTTTTGAGCCGCCGTCATTTTCTACAGCCTTTGACACAAGAGCGACCACTCCTTTATCTTTCCCACTCATGTTTTTGCCTCCATCAGTTGTAATACATTTCAAGTTTTTCCATCGAAGGTTCTTTTTATTAATGGCCATTTCAACTCCTTTAAAAATATCGGTACCAGTAGTTGTGCCATGAATACTATACATATCAAGAAGTTCTTCGTGCACTTCATAGCTTTTATCTACTCCTCTAATATAAATCAACACCTGAGCAGTATCTGACACATCCGTTGACTCATCCAAGGCCAAAGAAAACCACTCAACATGTCCATTTTTGTCGAACAGTTTAGAGGATATATTTTCAGCGATGTTTTCTACCCTTCGAGCCACAGTGTTTGCTGACATACTGACAGTTTTTAATAAATTTACCTTTTCAGGGCACATTTCTTCGATTACTGCAATTATGCATTCCTTGATCATTTCTCCATCGGTGAATGGTTTTCCACGTTTTGCAATTTCAATAGCCACACGAAAGCTGGCACGAGTTGCCGCCTCTTGTTCAGTTTTGACTTTTGTAAATAAAGATTGCTGCGATTTCAATCCGCACTTCAAAGCTTCGAATTTTTCTGTCCGCACAATTCCTGTATATTTTGAGTAATTTTGAGAATGTTTTGTTTCATAATGACGTTTCATGTTATATTCTTAAAGAACGGCTATGCTTTCATTGCAAATCAAACATAGCGCCTTGTTACTGGACTCAATTACGAAATACTGAATGTTCCACTGATCTTTGAATTTTCTGCATTCACTATCAATTTTTCGCTTCTTTTCCATTCTACTAAATCACACACAAAAGCAACAATTCAAATCAAATCAAAATACTGTTACACGCACAAACTTGTTTTAAGTAGGTACGCCCTATTTTATTTCACAACAGTTTCATAGGAACTGACTTGTAGTTACGCCACTATTGTCATCGCTTCGTCCTCGCACTCGTCCCACTTAGGTGGGGTCTTTAGTCTCCTCCCAGTTATCAGGTGCATAACACTTAAGTGATTTGCGGCTATTATTTTTCAGACTTCTTATTATTTTGGATAGTTAAGTGTGTTTGTGACAATTTCTAACGATGGCGTTGAAAAATAGTAGAAAGAATAATTATGTTATTAGTGGACAATCTCGGGAGAGATTGGAGATTTCCACTGGTGGAAATATTTTGTTTGTTTATGTCTACCTTGTATTAAATTAAAATATATTAAAAATAGGTGAATATTTGACATACTTAATAATGTTGACAGCTTACCACACTTACAAAAAATTAAATTATTCGTTATTTTACAAAAAATGATCCACACTTCAGCAAAATTCTATTACACATAAAATACAGAAATATATAAAATATATAAATAATAATAAAATATAAAACAAAATATATAAAATACAGTGTTGCCATCTTGGCCCTAGGAACTTACTGGAGTAATCAGTATGGCCCTAAGGCTGGAAAGTTTGGAGACCCCTGGTTTAACAGATCATCTGCATCTCTTTTCCGAGCTGCCGTTAACAAAATTACTATATCCAATTTGATAGCCAACATTCGGTAATCGAGCACGGCACATAAAGAAGAAGTTTAAAAAATTAACCAATTCTATTTTTCATTCGTTTAAAATATATTATTATAGTGATAAAAACTCTCCTGTTCAGATTTTGAATATACGTTTTGTAATTACAAGGCATTTTTTATAGGTAGTCAAAAAAATCAAAGAAAAAGTATTTAGATAAAAATAATAACCTCAATTGTGTCAGACTAAAAATCAACTTTGTATGCAACAACCGTGACCACCAAACTCTACTTGAACTATAAATACAATTCGACAGTATCCATTTAAGCGCACTTGTGGTATGTACTTAAACCGTCTCTGAGAATTCATAACCGACGAATTTGATATACATCGAGATCAGAAAATTCGTTGTCATATCATCAGAATCTGAGAGCAGAGCGATGAGGGATGAGGAGAGATAGAATACACACTAACGAGGATATGAAGTAATTGGATCGTCGTTGCTGTTAGTTAGATAGTAGACTAGAACACGTCAGATTGCTGCCCAATCTAATTAGAACACAATTTGTTAATGTGTTTTATCGCAACTGCGATTGGATTCAGATAGAAACATTCCATTGACGTACGTGGTAGAAGTCCCTTAGCGAACGGAGTCTACAATTATTTCATTTAACATGTATAGTAGATCCACTGGATATTTGCACAATATCATCATTTGCATTATAAGAAATAAACTAAAACATGTGGGCCAAACTTATGTCGCGTCGGTTATAAGAATTAGAAAATGGCTAATACTACAATGGACGTTTTTATACTTCTTTTTTATTTCATTTATTGCATTGTGAATTGCACTGTGTATTCGTTTATGAACGGGACTTTCCAATTTTTGGAAACCTACAGATTGTCCAAAAACATATAAACCGCATTAATCAGAAATAAAAGTGTTTTCATTCCATATAATAATATATTTTTTTATAGCCCTTTTTCTATCCGAATTGTCGAATAACGGCCTCTCCCATTTCTCGCCATTCATCCCTGTTGTGTGCTAGGCGTTTCCACATTGGTCCTGCCACTCTTTTGATATCGTCGCTCCAGCGCATTTGAGGTCTTCCTCTTGGTCTCTTCGCATCGTACAGTTGCCAGTTTCCGACTTCTTTGTTCCATCTACCATCTTCGAGACGTTCGTTGTGTCCAGCCCATTTCCATTTTAATTTATCTGCTTGTTTTGCGGCGTCCTTTATTTTTGTTTTGTTCCGGATATAATAACAATATAATACGTTATAAGATATAAGACCTAGAAGGAACGGCTTCTAATCAATATTGAAATATTGCGTAATGACATTGTTTAAATGACAAAATATATAAGTGGAACAACAAGTAGAAAAGTCATTAAAAGACCTGACCAAATAATACTAAGTACTGCAGAATACTCGCAATATGATCCAGAAAACAAGACAGCCCAATAGTGCCTGGATACAATAAAACAAAAACTCTCCATTTATTCAGGACGACTAAGGAGGTACAAGGTTAGGAACAGCCAAAAATGTGACAATGCGCTTTTTGGGCATGCTGAGAAGGTGTTATATCGGAAACTTAATTCCACTATCGAAAGTGCCAATAAATCATACCCAAGCCAAGAAGAAATTCAGGAGTTTTGGGGAAATCAACTCTCTACACCAGCCGCTCTTAACACCAATGCTGGATGGATAGAAGGTACGACGCACAGCTGTCAACACTACCGTACAACTGTCTATGAATCCTTTACCACAGAAGAAGTCTCTAATATCATCAAAGAGCTTCATAACTGGAAATCTCCTGGACCAGATGGGGTTGAAAACTTCTGGCTTAAGAAGTTCTGGAGTGCTTGTCCACATTAATTAATCGTGTTATTTCTAATCCGCAGGAAATACCATCATTCCTAATTCAGGGAACAACTTATTTAATACCGAAGAATCAGAATAATATATATACCCAAGATACTCAAGATCCAGCCAAGTATCGCCCAATTACGTGTCTTCCAACTCTGTATAAATTGGTCACATCCTGTGTAGCCCAGGGTATCTACTAACACTGCGCTGTAAACAATATCATAGAACCTCAACAGAAAGGATGGGCTAAGGGTTCCATGGGTTGCAAAGAACAACTTATTATCGACTCATTCATTTCTAACCAGGCATACAACAAAAAAAGGAACCTCTTCACTGCCTTTACTGACTATAAGAAAGCCTTTGACTCAGTACCGTATGAATGGCTGGTAGATATATTAAGAATATATAAAGTCGATGATAATATAATGACCTTCTTAAGACATATAATGACAGGTTGGAAGACTAAAATTCACCTCCAAATACCTGGTGCAAACAATATCGCAACCTAAAATATCGCAATTAATCGCGGCCTTTTCCAAGGAGACTCACTGAGTCCATTGTGGTTCTGTCTAGCCATAAACCCACTATCCCAGCTATTAAACTCCACTAATTACTAATGTTCTCGAAAGTTCAAACTTTTGATACGAGCGAAAGTTCAAATCAATATAAAAAGAGAAAGGAATATAATGATTAAAAATAAATTTCATGGTATCTGGACAGCCCCATTAGATATCAACCAATATCAGACACATATCAATAATAAGCTTCTATTGCACGAAACCTCCGCTAACGATATTAACGACTTGAATAACTGCATTATAAACGCCTTACAAGAAAGTCACCGAGTGCACTGTCCTAAAAGAAAATCAGATAGTAAAATAAGTCCATATACTGAAACGCTCTTGGATCAAAGAAGACAAATGAGAAGCGATAAGAATGTAGATAGCAACACTTTAAGAAAAATGAACAAAACTGTTTCGAAAGCAATTAGGAGAGATTTAAGGAAATTTAATACTGATTATATTAAACGCACTATAGAGGAAAATAACAGCCTAAAAGTTCTACGTAGAAAGCTAACGAATGGGAAATGCGAAATTCATAAATTAAGAAACAAGCAAAATGAAATAATATCACGTAGAGACAAGTTAATACAGGTCGTCGAAGAGTTTTACGAGGACTTATATAGAAGTAGACGAGAAGATAAAACAGGAATACAAACAGCCATTTCAAAGAAGATCAAGAATCAAGGTTCCGAACTAATGCCAGAGATAAAGCTAGATGAGATTCGACAAGCATTAAGAAAAATGAAAAATCAATCAACAAAGCCCCAGGAGAGGATGGAGTCGTAATAGAAGCTATCGTAAATGGAGGAGATATGCTAATAAATAAATTAAGGAAACTATTCAATCTATGTTTGCAGCAAAGAGAGGTGCCCAAAGAGTGGAACAATGCTACAACCATCCTTTTGCATAAAAAATGAGATAGAACGGACCTAGAAAATTATAGACCTATTAGCCTGTTGAACCACATATACAAGCTCTTCACTAGGGTAGTAACATCAAGATTGGAGAAAAAATTAGATTTCTACCAACCGAGAGAGCAGGCAGGATTCCGCTCAAATTATGGTACCAATGATCACCTCCACACAGTAAAGACACTCATTGAAAAATCTATAGAATATAACAAACCTCTTGTTCTCACTTTCATAGATTTTCATAAAGCGTTCGACACGATCGAATTAGACAGCCTTATAGAAGCAATGAATGACAGCAGGATTGACCATAGGTATAGTGAGCTTATTTAGAATATTTACAAAAATGCCACTATGACTGTTAAAATAGACAAAAAAACCCGACCAATAAAAATTAATCGTGGAATAAGGCAAGGAGATACATTGTCGCTGAAATTATTCATAACGGCATTAGAATATGCCTTTAAGATGATTAATTGGGACCACAGAGGAGTAACGATAGACGGCGAAAAGCTTAACCATCTCCGCTTCGCAGATGACATTGTCCTTATCACAGATAATTTAGGAGAAGCTACAGATATGTTAAACGAATTGGATTTTGCATGTTCGAAGGTGGGCCTGAGAATGAACTTGACCAAAACTAAGTTTATGACAAATTTGGTCCCCAATAACCATTTGACTATTCAAGACAAAGTGGTAGAACTGGTGGAGAAATATACGTACTTGGATCATGAAATGAGAATCAGCAGGGATAACCAAACATGTGAGATCCAAAGACGAATTACTTTAATATGGGCAGCCTTTGAAAAACTGCGAGACACACTTAGGGCCAACATACCAATCAGCCTCAAAAGAAAAGTGTTTGACCAATGCGTATTACCGGTCATGACCTATGGGGTGGAAACTATGACTTTAACCAAGACCACGGCTTCGAAACTGAGAGTGGCACAGAGACGAATGGAACGGTTTATGCTGGGAGTGACGTTGAGGGACCGAATAAGAAACGAAGATCTGCGAAGAAGGACGAGTATTACTGATGTTGTGGAACGCATAGCGGAACTAAAATGGAACTGGGCAGGCTATGTAGCGAGAATACACGATTCACGATGGACGAGCAAAATTACAAATTGGAGGCCAAGAGCCGACAAACGCAGTAGAGGAAGACCACCTACACGTTGGGCCGACGACATCAGGCGTATCACTTAAAATTGGCAACAAAGAGCACAAAATCGTGAGGAATGGAGGAGTTTAAGGGAGGCCTATGTCCAGCAGTGGACGTGATAAATAGAGGCTGGATGATGATGATGATGATGACTAGCCAATATGTTCTTAAACACAATACATAGAACAAGCAAGCAAGCAATTTAATTGAACCCAGCCTATGAGAAATGTTCACCCAGGTAGTACGATTGGGTGTAACAATTCATTGGAGCAAGGTGTGTTAACTCGAGTAAAAACAGGAGTCACCCCACCGTGCTCCAATGCTCTAGATCATCCCTTTCCCCCCTATAGCACTCTGATGCGCTATAGAGGCACAACAATCAGCCAAATGTTCTTCATGTGGAGGTCCTGGGTAATAGAACCCCAACATGGTTTCCTAACCGATTGCAAACCGATACATAGATAATAGAACCAATACATAGAACTCGACACACTGCACTCTTTTATATTCTTTTTCATAGGACTGATTATGCTCGTCATTTTTCCTTGTCGAGAATAATGACCTATTGGATCCATTCTGTCCAAACATTAATGTTTTCAACAGGCAACTCAAGAATCTAATTAATCTAAATATGTGATATTTTTTACCTTTTTTGATTGTATATACTGTTTTAATGTACAAATTTTTACTGTTTAATTGTTTCTTTGCTGTTGTTTTGATGTTTATTGTACATAGAACAAGCAGATCTTTACTTTTTACTATTTTTTGTATTTCATTGAAAATGATTCTACCGTTTGAATAAATAAAATGAAATAAAAATCAAGGAAGGAAATATGTCAAGCAAAAATACAAGGAGAATCGAAAAGAGAAAAATAAGAACACACAAAGCATACAGCACTTAACAAAAGTCTTAAAAAGGTGAGAGAAAACATGGAAGGAAGCAAGGACTTTGGTAAGAGATGAGAATAAATAAGCAAAGTTTTTATATAGTTAATATAATTAATGATGTAATGTATTTTAAAATTGTATTGAATTACCCTACACCACTTGTTGGTAATGAGAATATTTGGTAATATATGATTTTAATTTGTATATTGAAAAATAAAAAAAAAACGCATTTTGGCAATCAAGCAAACAAGTCTATTTATTTCCTTCTCCTCTCATTCGTTCTCTCGCGTGTACGAGTATATGCTAAATCTTTAATATATAGTTGAAAAGAAATTTGCATGCAAATCTGTCACACGCTAAGCTGGAATCGGTATGGAAGAAAACTTCTATCTCTCTGATCGTGTCTAAATATAATAATGTATTCAGAAAGCAGCAACCAGTCATAGCCGAAGCTTTGTTATTACGGCCATTTTGCCCTCGTGTTTGTGTGTTCAATCGCCAAATTACTTTATAATGCAAGGAGATATATTGCAACTTTAAACGATTCTTCACAGGAAGTAAAGTAAGGAGAAAAAGCAATTTAATACGTAACGTCGGTTGGGGTGGGTGTCGTCACAAAAATAAACTTGAATAAGTTAAATAAAAACTTCCGACTTTCGCCCTGTTTGAAAGCTATTTACTTTTGTCATCTTAGATTGTCTGAATTTTCAGGGAATAATTCCATTGTAATCGAAAAAATTAAATCGAAACAGTTCAATAAATATTTACTTTTTTCTGATAAATAATAAAGTGAACAGGAGATTATTTTTAATAAAAAGTCAGAACATATTAAAGGGCTTGAAAATAAAATTGCGCCAGTGTTAACCTTGTCATTAATAAACTGTCAAAGATGAGACTAAACAGTCGAAAAAGTAGTGAAAGTATTGATAAACTGAAAGCAGAAAAAATGCTGAAAAACATATCAGATGCAGTATTACAAATTAATTTATAAAAAAAATATTACAGTGTGTGCAAAAAATATGGAGATAGCTCACTAAAAATATTTTTTTTGTACCGTGAACAAAAAAACACCTGTAATGTGTTTGTATATTGCTATCTGGTCACAAATGACCAATTATCAGTTATATTCTGACCTAACTTAATAAACAGCAAAAACTTAAATCTAAAGGCTTACTCTTATTTTATCTATCAACTAATGCACTACAACTAACATGAAATAACATCACAGCACTATACTCTGCTTTTTACACTAAACTGTTACACATTTACACTTACTTTAATGGTTTTGTCCTTATGAGTCTTCTCTTTAGTTCAGTGTTGTCAAGAAGCTGGATTGCCTCGACATTCACATGGCTATGCAGCCTCTGCTCGTGATTTCTGTTGCTGCTGCTGTTCTCTTAATTACTTCGGTCATAGTTTCCATATCCAGGTTCTGGTGGAGATTGCTATTATGAATATACCAAGGACCATCAATAATGTTACTTAGTACTTTGTTTTGAAATCTCTGGATAATATGTAGATTACTAGCTTTGATACAACCCCAGAGTTGGCACCCATTTACTTGTACTGATCTCAGTACTTGCTTGTAAATGGATAAATTATTATGAATGGATAATGTTGAATGTTTTCAATCAGCCAATAATTTTTTTTATATCTAATATCAATCTCCCCACTTTTCTTTTTGACATGGACTTTCCAGCGCACCCTCGCGTCTAGGGTGATGCCCAAGTGTTTTGCTGATGCTGCATAAGGAATCTCTTTCTTTTAAAGTTAAATCTCCTAACTGTAGGTTCTTTGGGCCAAATAATAGGTCTGTAAGCTTCGTCAATTTTATCGAAAGGGACAGATATCTTATATGTAGAGTATTTGTCAGTTCTTTGATATTCCACGCAGTTAAAAGTAATATCGGGTACCGTCTCACCCAAGAATTTTAGAAGATCATCGGGTTTCATATCAACACCTATGCGGGATATATGTACATGACCTTGTCTAGGAATGGTGTTTACAGTAGAAGATTCGTTGCTTCCCCTAATCGGTTAGTATCTCACAAGGTGAGATTGTTTTTATTTTCTTTTTGTTTATCACTCATGTATGAATAAAGTCATTTTTTAACGACAATTTAATGGGTTCTTGACTGGTAGAACGTAAGTTGCTCGGGTATGCTTTATTTACAGCTTTTTCGCTAGATGACGTTAGTATGGGTATGGCTGAATTTTTATTATATTTATCTTCTAATAAAGAAATTAAATCTTGTTGCTCCTCCGAACGTTTTTCTAATTGGAATGACAGTTAACTTATTGCTGTAAGTTCACTTTTTATTTTAATTAGTTCCTTGTTTGCCTTTATACACTAACCACTCACAATATTGTCTAGGTTATGTTTACCATTAAATGCTTTGAGATATTTTTGAACTATTGGGGTTAGAACAGAACCGGATAGTGGTAACTTGAAATTCACTATTATGTCGATCAGTTTCGTCTGTTTTAGCTTATTTAGTTCCGCTACAAAATTGCGACTTGACTATCGGACGCCATCTTGGAAGAAGTCATATTATTAGAAAGACATTACGAGGAGGAACATGCTTTCGCAATTTGGTTTTATCTTTTTTATAGTAAAATAACTTTCTGTCATCAGAAATACAAAAATGCTGTTCTGGTATATTGTCACAGTCTACAACATCGTCTTGATCGGTGTCTGTTTTATGGTCACCAAAAATTAATTCTACGTCAGTTCCTGGCTTTGTCTCAAACTCTTCTTCTGACTTCATTTTAGTTACATCTTCTTCCTACAGTGTTTTTAATCTTTATAGTTCTACTTTATAAGGATCCATACTTTTACGTCGAAACAATAAATATTGTATAGAAATATAACAGCGAACCTATTCGTACAAATCACGGTCCAAAAATAAGATTTCAAATACGCTAATGCCACTGCAGGAGATGAATTTGAATATAACAAACCACTATCTTTAATATTTGTGGATTATGAAAAGGTAATACCATGACTTTGACACCATAAATCAACAGAAAACGTTGGAAGCCTTGACAGAATGCCGAATTGACTATTGGTTTATAAATTTAATTAAACACATATTTAAAAAAACACAACAGCTAGTGTTATAGTGTGTGATCGTCAAACTCAGAAATTCTCGATACAGCGTCAGGAGGACACGATATCACCGAAACTGTTCACTACGCTTTTAGAATATATATGTAAAAGGGCAACACTGACCGACAAGGGCATTTTTTAAATCAGCTTTACAGACAAAGTAGATACTGGAATGGAGACTAAGAGATGATGCCTACCGAAACAGAGGTCGTCCACCAACACGTTGGACTGACGATCTAAAACTTTGCCATAGGAATTGGATACAAAAGGCACAAGATCGAAATAGATGGAAAATTATGAGTGATATATATGTCCAGCAGTGGACAAGTGAAGACTGAATGATGACTACACGAGAACGAGGATTCCTAGGCAACATAATAAAACCATAAGGGGAATCCCATTCTAAAATTGTATAAAGATCTCGAACAGAAAACAAGAAACGCCAACCCACGCCAGGTTTGGGTCTGTCGGGATATTTTTATAGGTAGCCATTAATCTGATTCATATAATTTCAAAAAAGTATGCTAAAGTGTACTATGCGATGCCATTAAATGATACACATAGTCTGAAAAAAATACAAGACAAGGTGAAAAATTTAATTTAATTTAGAAATGTACTGATGGACCCATCCGTGGGAAGGAGAGTTATATATGTTACTATTTCTGTTTTATTGTAACATCACAGTGATTTCAACAGTTTACAACTTTGTATGCTCCTGCATACTCCAAAGACAGAATTTATTTTACAACAGTTTTTCCTCCATTTTTCATTTTTTTTTATAGGTATATATATGTGCTTCTTTAAATGGTATTTTATATTTGCTGTCCTGAAAACTTAGAATTGTTGGTCTTTCCTTACAGATTATTTGCTGTCTCTTTATTCCACCAGTAAGTATTGTTCTTGTTCTCCTTTTTTTATACCATCCCAAAGTTTCGTTTGCTTACTCATGAATATACTTAATCATTTATAATATGTTTTAACATTGCAAATTGTTTATAATAGTACTTAAAGGAAACCAGTTATTACAAGTTTTCAGTTTATTTGATAATTATCAGGATTTTCTTGCAAAGTCTGCAAAAGGAAGATTTCTTTGAAGACTCCAGCAGTAATCCGCCGTTATATGAGTGTCCCATTTCCTTTGATACCTCTCTTCCAACGTTTTGATATCTTGTTCGATAAATGGTGAATAAGCGTTCCCCTTATTACCCACTAAGGTTACTAAGATTTTCTGGGAAACAGTCTAAATGTCTGTGGAGGTAATGAATTTTAATACTCATATGACAACTGTGTTTGTTAAAATTGTTTTCTTTTGTAATTTTCCGATTTCTTCTTTCCAAGAAAATTTTCTACAACTTTCACAAAAGAGCACATTCATAACATCGATGAACATTTAATTTAAGTAATCGATTCTGTAAAATACAAATCTTTGTCGTCGACAAATCGACAAAAGTTGTCGTATCTGAGGCTCATAAAATATTCCGGATTTCAATGTGCAGGGAATTTGCTGGAGAAATATTTAAAACAAGGACGATTCTGGTCTAGAGCCGTTACAAATTGTTTCATCAGCCCTAGTTTCATATGTAACGGAAGTAATATTATTTTCTCTCGGTCGACCAATGCTTCCTTAACTACGTTAGCTTCTCCTTGAACTGAAGCATCTCTAGAACGCCATTTTCTTCTACTTCAATGATGGCCCTTAGCCCTGCTATCCCAAAGATACAGGAATCATGGATATTTTGTATAGCCACCTTGTTGTCCCAGGAGAAAGTTTGCCATCTTAAAATCAACATAGATCGCCCACTTATGTTCTTCTTTCATTTTTGTAGAATGCCCAATTGGTATACTTTCATATTAGTTGCCATTATGTAGAAAGACACACTTTAAACTTCGTTTGGAACTGTCGATAAAAAAACGTCATCGATCTGGTGTATACCAGGATATACCCATTTTTTCTAACAATCCTTTAATATTGTTACAAAAAAACTATATCATCTTGCTAAGAAAAAAAGGCGGAAGAACTTTTTTTCTATTACGGTAGTATGTAATTTTGGTGTCTGGGTGAAGAATATTCTTTGATTTTAGTCTGACGGCAAGTAACTCGGAAGAATCCTTTGGTAGGTTCAAATCTCTCATAAGATCGCTTAGCTCTTTCTAAGTAAAGCGCTTAGGACGTGTTGAATCTCCTTTAAAGTTACTGTCGTTTTCCTCAAATCCATTAGTCTGTAGTTCTTCAGATAACGTAGGTAGACTGCTAAATATTGGAACGGGTATCTGCTCAAGCTGATGTGGAATTGGTCTTATTGCTAAGTCCATCTTAGGATATGTCCACGTATGTCGATTGTTACGATTAATGCCCTTTATATTTAGAAGACCATACCATTGTAACACCAAACTTTAAACATTTTTATTGTCCTTTTATCCACTGTCGCAAGTTTTCAAGACAAGTTTTGCACACTACAAGTGGAACCCAGGATTTATCTTGATCTCCTTTATGAACAAAAAATATGCTTTATATGCCCTTTTTATAAAATCATAAACTGGTTTTCTACTTTCCTTTATGCCGGCTCCACACATGGGGGCCAACGTTGGCCGCAATAACGTTCGTCCAATGTGTGTACCGATAAAACTGTGTTGGTACCAATGTTGGTAGTTTTCCGTGGACTGTCGGTTTTTACGTACACATCAAAGGGATTGACGCCACAGACTGATATCGTCCCAATACTCAACTCAATGTGTGGATGCCTCACCGAACAGTTGACCCAACGTTGGCTCCAACGTTAGATCCCATGTGTGGAGCCTTACAATGTACTGGCCACATATATAGCTAAAAACTTCCGTGTTATTCACACAACAACGCCTGCTCCATGGTTTACAGTTGTCAAAAACAAACTCTTGCATTGAAACTCAAGTTCAAACTAAATTTTACAATGGAATGCAGTCGACTTTATAGGAATTAACTTTGAAATTAAGGCTATTATCGAGCACAAGTTAATTAAATCTAGCCCAAGTACTTTCGCTTAAAATAGCATCTTCAGGGGCATTTCGTCAAAATGTGAACTATCCGGCAAGCGTAGAATGTGGAAACATTAAAAATAACATAAAATTGTACAAAACACTACACTAAAACGAGGACAAACAGTTTAAAATTACTTCTACGCTACATTCTCTGTCAGTATCTGGAGGGATAATGATCATCCCTCCAGATACTGGTATCATTATCCCTCCAGATACTGACAGGGAATGTAGCGTAGAAGTAATTTTAAACTGTTTGTCCTCGTTTTAGT